>CM076579.1:1630055113-1630409822 GCA_034641835.2 Pinus albicaulis | reverse complement strand
CACGAAGTTCACTCAATGCATAGATGAGCTGGGAAGTGTGGGGGTGACTGTCGATGATGAGGACTTGGTGGACCTGGCTCTCCTTGGTCTTCCGAAGAGTTGGCATTCCTATCAGGACTCTGTCAATGGTCGGGAGAAGTTGCCGGGATGGGAGCGACTTTGGTCGGATCTCATGCAAGAGGAGATAAGGCAGAATACCAGGGACGGATCTTCATCAAAGGCATATGATGAAGAAAATTGTGCTTTGGCTACCAAAGAAAAGAAGGGGAAGAGCAAGAAATCTTCTCAGTCTGGTGCGAATGGCAAGAAGCAAGACATGTTCAAGGTGAAGTGCTTTCACTGTCACCAACACGGACATTATGCCACAAATTGTCCGTAGAAGAAGAAAAATAAGAAGGCTGCTGGATCTGCAGCGGGAGAGGCATTGGCCTCCCAGTTTGAGCTGGATTTTTCACTGATCGCATGCTTGGTTTCAAGTGTGATGGGATCAGTATGGTTCTTGGACAGTGGTGCGTCATTTCACATGACCGTAGATCGAGATCTGTTTTCAGATCTGGAGGAAAAATATCTTGGAGTGCACATCGAGATGGGCGATGATGGTAGATACAGTGCGACCGATATCGGTACCATTTCCTTTGAGAGGGAGTCTGGTAAACCCTTCGTATTGAAGGAAGTATTGCATGTTCCAGGATTGATGAAGAATCTGATCTCTGTGGCGATGTTGGAAGACAAGGGGTATGTTGTGGTCTTCAGCGAGGGAAAGGCTTTCTTGCACAGTAAGACAACTGGAGAAACCTAGAAGATAGGGGTTCGAGTCAAGAACCTTTATCAGTTGCAAGTATATGGCTACGAAGCAATGGCATGCAAGGCAGAAGGAGTGGTGAGCTGGGATGATGGCGAGCTGTGGCACCGGAGATTGCGCCACCTTCACCATGGAGCTTTGAAGATACTGCAGCAGATTTCTACTGGGCTTCCTAAGGGCACTCTTGTGCAGTCAGATCAGTGCAAGGGGTGTACCCTAGGAAAATTTGTGAAAGCCACCTTTCACGAGAAGGATAGTCACGCCACGACGATCCTTGAGAGAATCCACACAAACGTGTGTGGACCTTTCTCAGTAGCTTCGACAACAAAGCACAAGTACTATGTGATCTTTGTTGATGATTTCTCTTGGAAGTGCTGGATCTTCTTCATGTAGAAGAAGAGCGAGACATACTCAAAGTTCTATGAGTTCAAGGCGCTGGTTGAGAAGGAATCGGGGAAGCATGTGAAGGCTCTTAGGAGCGACAATGGTGGTGAATTCATCTCTGCTGAATTCATGGACTTTTGCAGCGCAGAAGGATTTCGGAGAGAGCTCATAGCACCCCATAACCCACAGCAGAACGGGGTTGTTGAGCGGAAGAACAAAACGATCATGGGTGCTGCACAGGCGATGTTGCATGTTCAGGGCCTACCCCTTCACTTGCAAGCGGAGGCATGCAATACTGCAGTATATGTGCAGAACCATTGTCCTCACAAGATACTTGGCATGAGTACACCGGAGGAGGCATTTTCTGGAAAGAGGCCTGATATTTCCCATTTGAGGATTTTTGGCTCACCTGTCTACATGCATGTGACGAAGGATGCTAGAAACAAGCTGGATCCGACCGCAGAGGTTGGGATATTTGTGGGGTACACTGATACGCCCCACAACTATCGTGTGTATTTGCCAGAAAGTCGCAAGATTGTTGTGCAACGGGATATCAAATTTCAGGAGGAGAAAGCCATGCAGTGTTCACTTGAGAGGGAGCCACACTTGCATGCAGATGAGGAGCTATTAGTTCCTAAGGATGAGCTTCAGGATGTGGATCAGCCACATGAGGAAGTTCATGGAGCGGAAGAGACCACTCATGCAGCGCCAACCATCAGAGGGTGCAAGCGCACTACAGAAGCTGAGCGACTGGCTTAAGATGTAGATAAGTTTGTAGGAGCACCTACAGCACAGCGCAGACAAAAACAGTCACCGAACCGATACACTGGATACATGGCTCTTGTGAGAAAATGTGTCGTGACAGAGCCATCCTCTTTCGAGGAAGCTGTGGAGGACCCCGCATGGGTAGATGCCATGGTGGAAGAGTATGATTCGATTGTCAGTAATAGTGCATGGGAGATTGTCCCGTGACCGGAGGGGAAATCAATGGTGGGTTCGTGATGGATCTACAAAGTGAAGCAGGTGGATGACGGGAGTGTGGAGAAGTACAAGGCAAGATTTGTTGCCCATGGCTTCTCATAGATCGAGGGGATCGATTATGAGGAGACCTTTGCACCTGTCGCAAAGTACTCTTCCATACGGACGATCCTAGCTCTCTCAGCGCAGATGGGGTGGCACATCCATTAGATGGATGTGAAGACTATGCTCCTCAATGGATTCATTGAGGAGGAGGTGTACATAGAGCAGCCCGAAGGTTTCGAGATCTTCAGCAATGAGTCGCATGTGTGAAGACTCAAGAGAGCACTGTACGGGTTGAAGCAAGCACCTCGTGCTTGGTACACACGGATAGACAGTTATTTCACCGGACTTGGATTCTCCAATTGATGTGGATCCTAACCTGTACCAGATTGTGGTGGAGGGGAAGTTGCTGATCATTGTACTATATGTAGATGATCTGATTTTGACGGGTGATGAGCTGTTCATACTTTCATGCAAGGAGGATCTTGCTAGAGAGTTTGAGATGAAGGACTTGGGCCTCCTTCATTATTTCCTGGGATTGGAAATTTGGCGGCCGCGAGTGATGGGTATTTGTTTCTCGGGGGAAAGTATGCCTGGAGATGCTGGAGAAGTTCAACATGCAAGGCTGCAAGCCTGTTGACACTCCTCTTCCTGGTGGTTGGAGGAAGGAGGATGCTACTTCAGCGGAGGTAGTGGATGCCACTGTCTATCGACAGTTGGTGGGGTAGCTTATGTATCTGGTCAATACACGACCCGATATATGCTATGCTGTTAACCAGCTTTCGCAAGCTATGGTTAAGCCTACCAAGCTCTTATGGAAGGCAGGCAAGCATGTATTGCGTTATCTTAGAGGCACATCGGGATATGGCTTGTGGTACAGACAGGAGGATGAGGTGAAGCTATGTGGCTTCACGGATGCAGATTGGGCAGGGAGCCCAACGGACAGAAAGAGCACATCTGGAGGGATCTTTAGTATCGGGTCGACAGCAGTTTCTTGGTACAGCAGGAAGCAGAGATCCGTGGCACTCAGTTCAGCAGAGGCTGAGTATATGGCAGCAAGCTTGGCTGCATGCGAGGCCATATGGATGAGGAAGATCCTGGTCGGGTTGTTCGGGTCACACTTGGAGCCTACTGTGATTTATTGTGATAACCAGAGTTGCATTAAACTCTAGGCTAATCCAGTATTTCATGATAGATCCAAACACATCGACATCAGGTACCATCATATCAGAGATTGTGTGCAGCGGAGAATCATGTTACTTTCATACATTCCCACGGAGGATCAGGATGCTGACATCTTGACGAAGGCGCTCACCAGGAGCAAATTCGAATACCACAAAGGCAGGATAGGGGTTGCAGATAATCCATATCTTGTTGAGAGGGAGTGTTGAAAATGCAACAAGATGATGGATCTTAGTGAAATGAAGTCGCCTTCACTAAGTGGGCCCGCAGGCTATTTTTGGCGCAAAGTCTATTTTTAGACATATGGATCATGGTCTATGAGTTGCAGGATGCTATTTATGGATGATTGGTAGAGTTGGTAAAAATATATGGACCTCTATTTTTAGACATTAGGCGGTTTCTATTTTTAGACTGCCGGGCTAAAAATAGAACAGTCAAATATTATTAACCCTTAATAATATTTAGACTATAAACATTATCTTATCCTCTTGGAGCACTTCAGTTTGATGCTTGGATGTGGCACATGCAGCTGACAGAAGAAAATACGCTTTTCCTAAGGGTTAGTTGAGCTATTGCATGGTTGACTTCAGTTAGAACTCATGTGGCGGAGTTTGGTGGAGTTGATGAGACAATTGGTGGAGTTGTGTTCGGTTTAACTTAGTTGAACTAGTTGTATTTAGTCTAACTGATAAATACACTAGTGATGAGTGATGTGAATTAATTATTAATTAATTCACTAATTATTAACTCATAAATCAACTAAAGAATACATCAGTTAACTGCAATGCATGGACAGTTCAGTGGAGACGAGTGTTAGAGGTGGGTGAAAGGGTGAGTCTACTATCAGTTGTGACTATAGCTGTGCATGAGATTTGCACACACATTGATTGAGATTGCCAATGAGGATTGCACAATACAAGATAAGGGGATTCGAACTTGGATCTGATTCATTCTCATCTTGGATTGCGCAGTAGAGGCAGGCAGACTTGTGGAGGAGATTTGAACATGTGACTTGTTCATCTTCCGTGCTAGTTTGTGTGTAACTATTGGAGATAGTACTGAGTACTTGTGAGGAGTATTGTACTATGATTGTTACATGATTCTCTATCATTATATTATATGGATAGTTGGGGGTTTTCAGCTATTGCTTTCCCCATTACATACTGTGTTGATATGTGTGCTTGGTTATTGTTTTATGTGCGCATGTGACTGTTTCTATTTATGCATATTGATGATCAATTGTAGAAGAGGTTATGTATTATGCATGAAGCTTAAATAATGTGTAATCAGGATAATATCGGTGAATAATTCAGCTATTATTCAAATTTCTACACTGGTAAAGTGTTTGGCTTCGACCTCTACGATACAGAAGGTGGGTAAATACATATTGCAAGTTTCAACAATGTTTCTGATTCTTTCTTTGATAAAATCCAAGTTGGAAATATGTACATTGTCTCAAAAGGGAATATCAAAATGGCTAATAAACAATATAACCACTTAAACAATGAGTGGGAAATTTTGTTAAATGCTACATCTACCATAGATCATGTTGCCAACGAAAAAAGATCCAACCCAACAATGCATTTCAATATAAAATCAATCAATGATATCATAAAAACAAACATGAAATCCATTGTTGGTGTTCTTGGTATTGTCACTATAATTTCCAATCCATGCACCATACATAGAAAATACAGCTTAGAAGTTATGAAACAGACAGTAAATCTTCAAGACATGTCTGGATATAACATGGATGCAACCTTTTGGGGAGGTAATTTTGATGGAGTATCAAAAGAAATTTCCAGCTTATGTGCTACAGGAAATAATCCCATCATAGTAATCAAGTCCGCTCGTGTTCCTGAATTTAATGGGAAAAATATTGGTACTACAACAAGATCGATTATTCTTGAAGATCTTGACATCGAAGAGGCTAATATCCTAAAGTCATGGTTTAGAAAGGAAGGTTCCACTACAATTTCTACACCACTGACAAAAAGATATTCACCTTATTTTTGCCATCAACCAAAAAAAAATAACGATTGTCGATATTTACAATATCGAGTCCTCTAATATACCTGTATTCTACCAACTCAAGGGAACAATAACAAAAGTATGGATGGACAATTTGTACTACCTATCATGCCCATCTATTGTTGATAACAAAAAAAGCATGAAGAAACTTATTCCAAAGAATGCAAGCACATGGTATTGCCCTAAATGCAGCACCGAAGTAACTGATCGCGATTACAAATACTTACTAAATATAGATGTACAAGATCACACTGGTCAGTTGCTTTCAACAGTTTCTTTTGAAGACGCAGAATCTACAATTCTTGGAGTTAATGCAAAGGACTTCTATTTGTTATCCGAGGATCCTGATGTAATAAAGGAAATTGTCTCCAAAGCACTACGGACATATCACATCTTCACACTATCAATGAGGATAGAAACATTTAGAGACATACCACGCTTGAAATGTGTTATCATCAAAGAAGAAAGCTTGCAATTCTCAACAAAATGCAACAACATCATTCAAGCACTCAATAAAATCTCAATATCATACATAAATATGATTACAAGTACTTTTGCGTTATTTCTAATTTGTATTATCTTATATTAAAAATACGTTTATAAACCATATTCTTTTATACGCCTTTCCAAATAAATCTCTTATTCTTCACTCATATGTTTTCCAACAAAACATCTAATTGTATGTATTTTCATTTAAGGTAATTCACATTACTTTAACTTTTTCCCTGTTAACAAATCAACCAACTTTACACATTGCCTATCTAATTAAATTCATGTACATCTCTAAAATACTTGAATATAATCTCAAACATATTGTTATCAACACGTTACACATCTTATTATCTTCCTCTATAGCTACAACTAAAACTTACTTTCACACACATTGTCCTGACAATATATTAAAAAAATAAATTGTAAACTTCAATTTCTTTTTTCCCAATCCATACAATAACATGGTTGTTGTCTTTCCAACTAACATTGTCACTCCATATCTCTTTATTTCAGGTGCATTAACTTGTCAAAATAAACCAACTTTACAAATTAGATATCCAACTAAATTCGTGTACATCTCTAAAATACTTAAATATAATCTCAAACATATTGTTATCAACGCGTTACACATCTTATTATCTTCCTCTATAGCTATAAATTACTAAAACTTCCTTTCAAACACATTGTTATAATAATATATTAACAAAAATAAATTGTAAACTTCAATTTCCTTTTCCCCCTTCCATACAATAACATGGTTGTTGTCTTTCCAACTAACATTGTCACTCCATCTCTCTTTCATGTAGGTGCATTAACTTGTCGGAATGTCTACTACTTCTAATGATGAACACATGTGAAGATACTATGCGGAAAATAAAGAACAATGTCGACGTGAAGCTTATCATGCTAAAAAAGCCCTCAAAGATTTCCAAACAAACAAAAGGCAAAAGAAAACTCAAAATTCATCGTCAAGAACATACGATGGAAATTCACAATTTCCATCAAACAATTCTCGCTCCGAAATAAATTCTCTTTCCCAATTTACAAGTCGACCATCGTCTCAGCAAACAACTCTACCAAATTCATCCAAAGCTCATTCGCCACCAACCTCCATTCCACATGCTTTCAACAACGCTCATAATAATGATGCTCAAACAAATTCATCCATACCTCATTCAACCCCTCCCTCCATTACACATTCTTTCAAAAACGTTCATACTAATGATGCACAACGTGAATTCCGTGCAAGAATTGATAGGCTTGCACCTAAACACCATGCTCCATTTTTCTTGAATCCTATCCTGAAATCCATATCCGCATGTCGAACCAAATCTATTGTTGCTACAGCTGCATGTCTGAAAAAAACATTCATCGTTTCTCATTATCAAACAACATGAACCCTGGTCCTCAACCACTTGTCCTGGCTGCTCTTTCACAAATAGAAGAAATTATTACTGCTAGGGTTAACCCTATCCTCCAAGTAACACATGCACGTGGTGGCCAATATAAATACACTGGCCACACAATTTGCTGTCCACAAGACATTACAGAAATAACATGCATGTTGACACGACGTGTTGAAGACTTGGATATTTTAATCGTTGCCTATCAAAGTAATGACCATCAAGCTTATGATTGCATTGTAAGTAGACATCGAGTTCTCACCGCATTAGAATACAAATTGATGAATGATCCTTACTATAAGAATGCTTGAATTGATAACAATGTAGTAGCATCCTTACCAGAACTCCCAACCAATATCTCCTCATCCCTTCACCATTCCAATACCACAGATCCAACTACTCAAATGTCAATTAAAACACCAATTTGTCCCACTAAATATTCCGTAGACCAATACCCACACCATACATCATCATTCATTCCCACTATTCTTAATAGAAATATAGAAATCCAAGAAATACGACATTATTTACATGCATACAACCACCACTCTGCTACTACAATCCAATGGCCACCAATAAGCTTATCCCCAATCAATGAATACAACACAGAAGTTCTCCTCTCTATGGCTTTCCCAACCCTATTCCCCACAGGAGCTGCACTACCTAATCAACCAAGAATAAAGACAATGCAGTTACATGAGTACACACTTCATCTTCTGCATTACCACGATAACAGATTCGGCAAGCACCCTCGCTTTGGCTACTACATATACAATCTGATGATGCATCATCACAGTCAAGCAACAACATCCTTCTTTGTAAAATAAAAACATCAGAGATGGCTTCCCAACGTCAATCGAAGAATTGAACATCCAATTACAACAATTTCCAGACCACAAATTGGCAAAACAAGTGATGCGCTTCGGTAGCTCTTTACGTGGCACAAGATATTTTTGGCACAAAGCTAAAAGTGAACTAACAGACATGATATCTCAACTCAGCTTCTCGACGTTATTCTTCACATTAAGTGTAGTTGATACAAAATGGCTTGATCTTCATGCAATCATGTCAGGAATTCCACCTCCTCCTGTTGCAAAACAACACAAATGGAGGAATGATAACATTATCTCTAACCCCCACTTAACATCACTATATATGCACCACAAATTCACAATATTTCATGAAGTTATCTTGTAGAAACACTTCCAAACAAAATACTACTGGTACTGGTATGCACTCTACCACATTACTTTCATAATTCTCTATACATCAAACTCCTTCTAAATTTTCTAACAAAAATACATCCTTTGCAGATGTGAATGGGAACATAGAGGATCAGTGCACATCCATGGCTTCCTCTGGATACAAAATTCACCTGATATGGAAACTCTTAATTAGGATAACATAGAAGCAGTTGATAGTACTAAAAAATTCTTTGACAAATACATATCAGCTTGGAAGCCTCAGCTTTCTACAATTTCTAACCAATCAATTTCTCAAAAAAATGTAGAAGACCCTTGCTTATTGTCCACGTCAGATATTCTTAGAAACAATCCTTTTAATGATTATGTCCAACTTATCAATTGCATTGAGAGACACACAAAATGCACTAAAAACACATGCCTCAGAAAAAAGGCTCCTCATTCGAATGTCGATATAAAGCACCTTGGGAATTATATGCACATTCCTCCTTGTTCATTGACTCCAATGGCCAAAAAACATACACTCCTGCTCGCTATGATGATCGACTAAATACCCATAACCCTACCATCCTATCTATTTGGTGTGCAAATATTGATTTCCAACCATTACAATCAATCCATGCCGTTCAGAAATATACTGCGAAATATGCATCCAAAGCAGAAAAAAATCCGAAACATTCTATGACATGCTATGTAGAATTGTACTCGCTTCACCTAATGTTTACCCAGCAACATCTGCATTTTGAACATTCCTTGCATAAACTATTGTCGATCGTGACATAGGAGGACAAGAAACTTGTCATATGATAAAAAAATTACCACTAACATTGTGTAGTCGCTCCTTCTTCCCTTTAAATGTAAGCCAAAAAATCTATATGCGCCTTCCAGAGAAAAACACCACCACTCCTCCATCACCACACTTCATAGATACATACCTCCATCGACCATCTGCCTTAGAATCCACATCACTTATAGAAATAGCAAGATCATGATCATATGATCCCCGTCGTAAGACAAAAAAATGGAAACAAAGACCCGAACAAGCAATTCTTCGTATCATACCACGATATTCCTCAATACCATCCACAACTGAATATTCTTATGTTGACTTCTGTAGAGTTGAACTTATGCTTTACAAACCATTTCCCCATATCGCCAGTGACATAGGAAATTCCGCTGAAGAATTTATCAGAAATTGGCAAGCATTTTGTCCATTTCACAAACCTTGCCATCAACACCAGACACTATCTGATATCGATCCTCCTGCAAATTATTACACAACTATTCATGAATTCCATCGTCCAGAAACCATGGACCTAAACGAATGGGAATTACTCTCTTAGTTGTACCCCAGACGAACTGCTCATAAATGACATTCAAATGCTTGGTCTTCGTCGTTTTGATGACAACCATAACTGGAATGATACAACTATCCTATTGCATCTCCAAGGATGATCCAGGTGGAATAATCAGGTACAGGTACAAGAGGCTTGAGTAAAAGGCTCAAAAATCAAAATGTTCGGATTTCTCTCAAACCAAGTTCAAGTTGTAGATCTCGTAATTCTGAATCCAACGGTGCAGACGGCACTCGATTATGAGTCTGTATGAAGAAGTTATAAGCGGTTAAAGTTCCAGGTTGACTTGGTGACTGGGCAGCCTTAAAGAGGACACAAATTTGACTTTTTCCGGCCACCGGATTCCGGCAACCTCAGGCCAGATTCTGGGCGAATTTGTGGGACCGTTAAATGCACTCCTTCGGTCAAAAATTCGAAGGTTCAAAAAACAACATTTCGTTTTAATAACAAATAAAAACAAAAAATATATATATATATATGGGTGGTAGGCCACCAACCCCGCCACCCCATACAAATCTGCATATTATTTAAAAATAAATGTTGTTGGGGGCGGGTGAGCCCCACCACCCCCGCGGTCTCCACTGTACCAACGGCCACACTAAATGGGGAAGAGGTTGTTAACTCCACCGCCGCCATATATATATATATATTACACTTGGCGCTTTTTCATACGGGGCGAGCCGCCCAATATGGGTCTGGCCCCCCACATCTACATCAACATCAAACGGACTTTTAAAAATATAAAACGGTTCAGCACTGTGTTTTAAAATGTAACGCGGTTTAAACAATATCAAAACAGTCGGCCTTTTTATGGAGGGGTCGGGATTTGACCACCCGACCTCCTCCCAAACAAAGTGGATCCTTAACCATTATGCCAACGGTTGCTTTGTAAAATCCGCTCGCGATTTTTTATTTAAACTCGTCCTTTTACAAGTGCGCCCAGGCCATGTGGGAGCAGAGCGTGCACGGAATTTGAGTTTAATATTTTTTTAATTGCAGACTAGTGCGCCCAAGCAATGGAGCAGCGCACACAGAATTCAAGGAGATGTACCGATTTCCAAATTTATTATTTTTTTTATTGCGAGTGCATGTGGAACCATGAGCAGAAAAAGAGCGCAAAGCGGAACCTTGATTGAGGCCAATTTTTCGTGGGAGGGCGAAATTTTTGACTTTGTCCAAATGGGAAAAATTTTATGTTTTTTCAAAGACTACTCGAGCGCCACGAGTCCGATGGCATGCTCGCTTTCTGTATCCGAGGTTTTGATTTTACGACCCACTTTTGGAAGTGGGTTATGTCGTGTCAGATTTGCACATGTGAGCGATCATGTTTTCACCTTTCTCGACGCCACAAGATTGATGGTGCTGATTCACCCGCAAATTTGCAAAAGCGGCTCTTCAACAAATGGCATCATGAGGTATATGATGTGTATTCCATGTACTTCTTCATTTATTTCTCTTTGAAATGCATTATGTCTTGCGAGATCCCGTTGATACATGAGTTGTAGGGATCTTGCTTTGTGTTGTTTTTGATGTTCTTTCGGCCCATGGATTTGTGTCATGTATGAGTCCCTTTCATGCCACATTGGCGGGATGCTCTTTTTCATATGTATATTGTTGAGATCCCTTGTTTGCCGGGATTGGCGGGATACTCTTATTTGCTACATGTTAGCTATGGTCATGCGATAGGAGTCTTTCTTTATGTATGAGAGTTCACGTAGTGGAACATCTCTTAAAGAAGTCAAGCCACTCCCTAGCGTGAGGGCAATTTTCCTTGTATGTCATAGGGAAACATATCCATGTACATCTCTTCTTACAACACATAATCACAGCGGCCTACACCATCTTGACACGAGGCCCGGAGATGTAGTCCCTCTCGACGAACTCCATCATCAAACGACATGTTCTTATGATTGTCGATCTTTGTTCATTTATGTTCCTCTTATTCTGAGCTACAATTGTTCATTTTAGTTCTTTAACGTCTTAAGTAAACGCAATTCTATTTATCACGAATTAAACGGTCTTGGTTAAAGAGTATCGAGATTTTACCCCTGGATCCAAGTGGGTATCGAGACGAGGTATTCTTGCCGATTAGATTGCAGGGCGTGAACAATGAACGCTTTGCGAAAGATGAGCCATGGAGAGTGTCAAGGACATGTATGAAACCATGCTCGGGGTGTCCGAGAAACGGACATATTGTACGAGGCGTACGAAAAACAAGCAGAGAACGAAGAATTGAAGACCCTCCTACACAAAGAGAAGGAGGACAAGCAACGATTCACGACTTCGGTTGCAAGCCACAAAAAAAAGCGTGGGAAGATTGGAAGCGCAACAATGAAATTTTGCAAGTAGATCATGATGCCTTGAAGGCATTCCTACATGAAGAGAAGGAGGAGAAGCAATAGTTGCAGCTCGATTTGCAAGCCACGATGCAGGCGTGGAAGATTTGAAACGCAACAACGAAACTCTTCGGAGAGATCATGATGCCTTAAAAGAATTCCTACGGAAAGAGAAGGAGGAGATGCGCAGAATGCAGCTTCGACTACAAACGTGTCGCAGAGCGATGAATGAAGTGAAGCGCGACGAAGGCTTACAACAGACTTTCTTCATACTGTTTCGCAATCAACACCTAAGGTAAATAGTGTTGATTTTTCTTCAGCTTTCTTCACATGATGTCATTTCGCTTGGAAGAGTGGAGATACCAATCACAATAGACTAGGCATGAGGCTCCTCACTAAAATGGGGTACAAAGGAGGAGGACTTGGCATTCATGGTCAAGGCATCATCGAACCTTTGAGGTTGTGCAACGACCTCGTTATGCAAGCTTTGGGGACGTAGGGCATGAAGGATGTTCGAAGGACATCAAGGAAAAGCAGATAATGATGAACCCTCCAAGGAAGAGGAATGATAGGGACACTTCGCCATCGTTCCACGGTAGTGCTTGTTGCAGTGAAGTAACCGAGGCGAGCTCCCATCATCATTATGGCACCGGAGACCACCCTAGAAGGTATACTAAGTCTCATTATTCCAGAGTGCATTTTGATTACAAGAATGTCGATGACCATGGTCGTAAAATATGGCATCGTAAAACTTGTTATTTTTGTGGTTTAAATAACCATGTGATTTCTAAGTCTTTGGGAAAGAGAAATTGGCAAGCACAAAGGAGGAAGAGGCTACGAAAAGCCTTCTCCCCCAACATGAAAAGAAATCAATTAAGCGAGGTTTGGAGGAAAAAAGAAATTTTGCACCCATTGCGATCGAAGTGGCCACCAAAGAGCCACATGTTGGAAACTTCATCGAGCAAGCCGGCTCGTAAAGCCAAAGAGCTCGTGCATACACCGAGTTGAAAGAGTTGATCGACAAACGCAAGTTCGCCACATGGAAATGATCCACTCGTTTAATAAATGAGAAGTGGTTCTTCTAGATTGTTTTTTTTCTAGAGATGTTAAGCTTGTCATGGCCATGCTTGTAAGTCTTTTGTCGCATTTTTATTATGAAAGTGATGATGTGTTTCCATCACTCGTTTAAGCGACATGACATTTTTTTGGCCTTGTTTTATAAGTCGTGTGTTATATCTCTTTCATGTAAAAGTGATGATGTGTTGCCATCACTTTGAGATGCGACGATTATGTTTTGGTCATGTTGTATGAGTCGTCCGATGCATTTCTTTCATGTAAAAGTGATGAGGATTTTTGCCATCACTTCGAAATGCGACGATGAGGAGTCCGGTCTTGTAATTTTGTTGATGTATGATTTCCATTTCTTTTGTCAAGCTTGACCACCGAGTACATGTTATAAACTCGTGGCAAGTATGGAAACATCGCAGGGTCATTATTGGTCACATTGAGAATGTAATGTTCGTTGCAGCTTTAGCAGGTGTTGGCATTCCGATTTCGAAGGACGAAGTGAAGGAGTCTTTAAGGGATGCGCCCAGCAGACATTTTCATTTCAGCGAGTTGCGGGTGTTGGCTTTGCATCTCGATTCCGAAGTACGTGAGGTGAAGGAGTCTTCATGGGATGTGCCTTATCGATACATTTGCATTTGTAGCGTTGTGGTGTTGGCTTTGCATCTTGATTCGCAAGTACGTAAGGTGAAGGAGTCTTCGGGGGATGTGCCTTTTCAGACATTTGCATTTCAGCGATGCGGTGTGTTGGCTTTGCATCTCGATTCCAAAGTACGTGAGGTGAAGGAGTCTTCATGGGATGTGCCTTTTCATACATTTGCATTTCAGCAGTTGCAGGTGTTGGCTTTGCATCTCAATTCCGAAGTATGTGAGGTGAAGGAGTCTTCATGGGATGTGCCTTTTCATACATTTGCATTTCAACAGTTGCAGGTGTTGGCTTTGCATCTTGAAGGAGTCTTCAAGGGATGTGCCTTTTCAGACATCACATTGTAGCAGTTGTATATGATGGCTTTGCATCTTGATTCCAAAGTACGCCAGGTGAAGGAATCATATGGGGATGCGCCTTTCCAACGACGACTTGCGTACGTTGATGATATGTAAAGCTTGATGCTTTTGGAGGACCAAAAGCTCCTCGGCTGAGGGAGGTTTGATCCAGGTGGAATAATCAGGGTATAGGTACAAGAGGCTTGAGTAAAAGGCTCAAAAATCAAAATGTTCGATTGCTCTCGAACCCAAGTTCAAGTTGTAGATCTCGTAATTACTCAATCCAACGGTGCGAGCGACACTCAGTCCGCAGTCTGTATGAAGAAGTTATAAGCGGTCAAAGTTCCAAGTTGACTTGGTGGCTGGGCAGCCTTAAAGAGGACACAAATTTGACTTTTTCCGTGCCACCGGATTCCGGCAACCTCAGAGCCCGATTCAGCGAATTTGTGGGACCGTTAAATGCACTCCTTCTGTCAAAAATTTGAAGGTTCAAAAAACAACATTTCGTTTTTAATAACAAATAAAAACAAAAAAATATATATATATATGGGTGGCGGGCCACCAACCTCGCCACCCCCATATAAATACGCATATTATTTAAAAATAAATGTTGTTGGGGGCGGGTGAGCCCCGCCTAACCCCGCTGGGTCTCCACGCACCAACGGCCACATTAAATGGGGGCGGGGTTGTAACCCTCACAGTCGCCATATATATATTACACTTTGCGCTTTTTTCTCATGGGGCGGGCCGCCCAATATGGGTCCGGCCCCCCACATCTACATCAACATCAAACGGACTTTTTAAAAATATAAAAACAGATTCAAGACCTTGTGTTTTAAAATGTAACGCGGTTTAAACAATATAAAACACAGTCGGGCCTTTTTTATGGAGGGGTCGGGATTTGACCACCCGACTCTCCTCCCAAACAAAGTGGATCCTTAACCATTATGCCAACGGTTGCTTTGTAAAATCTACGTCGCGATTTTTTATTTAAACTCGTGCCTTTTACAAGTGCGCCCTGAGCCATGTGGGAGCGAGAGCGCATGGAATTCGAGTTTAATATTTTTTTTAATTGCGCAGACTAGTGCGCCCAAGAAATGGAGCGGCTGCACACGTAATACGAGGAGATGCACGGATTTCCAGATTTATTATTTTTTTTATTGCGTGTGCATGTGGAACCATGAGCGTAGAAAAAGAGGCGACGGAACCTCGATTGAGGCCAATTTTCAGGAGGGCGAAATTTTGACTTTGTCCAAATGGGACAAATTTTATGTCATTTCAAAACTACTTTAAAGCGCCACGAGTCCGATGGCATGCTCGGGGCTTTTGCATCCGAGTTTTTGATTTTCCGACCACTTTTGGAAGTGGGTTATGCCTGCGTGTCGATTTGCACATGTGAGCACATCGTTTTCACCTTTCTCGACGCCACAAGATTGATGGTGCTTTGCATTCAGGCTGCTGAGTAGTTCAGCCCTTCGAGCAAATGGCAGCATGAGGTATATGATGTGTATTCCATGTACTTCTTCATTTATTTCTCTTTGAAATGCATTATGTCTTACGCATCCCTATTGATACATGAGTTGTGGGATCTTGCTTTGTGTTGTTTTTGATGTACTTTCAGCCATGTATTTGTGTCATGTATGAGTCCCTTTCATGCCACATTGGCAGGATGCTCTTTTTCATATGTATATTGTTGAGATCCCTTGTTTGCCGAGATTGGCGGGATACTCTTATTTGCTGACATGTCACTTATGGTCATACCGATAGGAGTCTCTTTCTTTATGTATGAGAGTTCTGCAGCTGGAACATCTCTTAAATAAGTCAAGCCACTCCCGCATGAGGGCAATTTTTTCCCTTGTATGTCATAGGAAACATATCCATGTACATCTCTTCTTACACACATAATGCGACGGCCTACACCATCTTGACACCGAGGCCGGAAAATGTAGTCCCTCCTGGATGAACTCCGTCATCAAACGACGTGTTCTTATGATTGCTGATCTTGTTCATTTATGTTCCTCTTATTTACAGCTACAATTGTTCATTTTAGTTCTTTAACGTCTTAAGTAAATGCAATTCTATTTATCAACCGAATTAAAAGGTCTTGGTTAAGGGGTATCAATATTTTACCCTGGATCAAAGGAATAGGCACACATTTCATTGAGAATAATCACTCTGTCCATTGCATTATTCAAACAAATACAGATACTCTAACGTTCCTTAGCTCATTATCTTCAATCCAAAAAAAAGCTGCGGATATTATTTGTGCTCACTCCAATAAGAAGGATATCTTACTTGCTCTACGAATGATAATACAAGGCACTGCTACAACTGGGAAATCCCTTCTTATAAATTGCATCAGAGAAATGCTCATAGCACTTGCTGGCTCAGAACATTCACCAATCATGCTCCTAGCCCCTACAGGTGTTGCAGAATTGAACATACAAGCATCGAAAATCCATGCCGCTCTCCACCTTCCAATAAAAGATATTACACCATTAGAAGGCAATGGTCTTGCAAAATTTCAAGAAGAACTTAAGCATATTAGGTACATACTAATTGATGAAATGAGCTTCATTGGACCTAAGCTTCTTAACCAGGTTGATGAACATCTTCGTGAGGCATTTCCATTAAAGAGAAACTTTCCATGCGACAGTTGTTCCATTATATTAGTTGGTGATCTCGGCCAGCTACCACCCGTCAAAGACATACCACTATATGTAGGGACAAGTCATGGAACCGAATTGTGTAAGACATTCACAATAGTCATCACATTGGACAAAATATTTCATCAACAAGGTCAGAACAGTGCTCAAGTTACTTTCAAAAATGTCCTCCAAAACATTAGAAGTGAAAATCCAACAATTGAGGACTACAACATCCTTATGACGCAAACAGACTGTTTCTTGTCTAAATATCAAATAAATTCTTTCCATGATTCTATACATCTATTTCCAAAAAATTCTCAAACATTTTTTCATAACAAGAATATTATAAAATCTTTAAATACTCCAGTTGCAAGATCACTCGCAGAAGATGACACCACATATTCTACATTCTCTTCAGACGAAGAGCAAATAGAGTGAATTGTCTACCTCTACAAAGGGAAAAAAGTAATGTTCACTTCCAATCTTTGGGTTTCAGCAGGGCTTGTTAATGGTTCCCTCGGGGAAATCATATCCATCTTCTACAAAGAATCAAATTCACCTTCATAAATTCCAACAATTGTAGTCATTGAATTTCCAAAATACATCGGGCATGCTTGGGATGAAACAAACCCCACCCACTTGCCGATTCCAGTAATAAAAATAAACGGTCGTACGCAAATTCCACTAAAAATGGCTTGGGCATTAACTATACATTAATCTCAAGGTATGAATCTACCAAAAGCAACGATAGACATTGGAAAAATCAAACGACAAGGCCTCACATTCACAACAATTTCAAGAGTCCATTCACTACAGAATCTTTGAATTTTCCCTGCATTCAGCTTCGATCGTTTCATGAAAATGAAAGACAACAAAAATATTTCTCGCAGAAAACAAGCAGAAGAACATCTCCGTTCAATGTCTCCTACAGAAGACCAACTCCATTCCATATGTTAACATCTCCAAAAGTTTTCCACATATCATTAGCTCCATAATATTTTCATCACGTATCATTTCCACCTATTACCAATAACTTAATTTACTCATTATTAATACATAGTTTAAAATATTAAATTCGTTATATAATTCTTAAATATTTCCTTCTAACATTTTATATCTTTTGAAAAAGAACACATGGACTCAAAGTTATCACAGCTACAAAGCCACTGCATTCCATATATAACATCTCCTAAAGGTTTCCAAATATTATCAACTCCAAAATATTTTAATCACACAACATTTCTACCTACTAACATTAACCTGATTTAGTCATTATTAATAAATGGTTCAAAATATACATTCTTGATATAATTCTTAGCTATTTTCATCTAACAATTTTTTTGTTTTGAAACAAAAAACATGGACTCCCAGATATCGCAAATACAAAACTATAGCATAGAGATAGATACAACAATTCATTCATTGCAGGAGATACAAAAAAGATTCCTACCAGTGCCAAATCCAAATGTGCCACTATACAGACTGCGACCAACTATAGATTTATTACTTAAAATAAAATCTACTATAAAACGTATGATCCACATACACGAACGAGATGGCAATCCAGAAAGAGGCACCTGCAATTCAAAATAAATCTCCATGGTGTTCAGTCTGCCATCGATTGACTTACATCTATGACTGAACGTTTCCAATTGCCCATATTACAGGTAACTTCAATTTCAATCAATATAATTTCTTTATAATAGAATTCACACAAAACCTCATTGTAGTCAACTTGAACAAGTTAGTTTCCATTTAAAAAAATATATATATTCTTCTAATTTTTCAAAAAAAAAATTCTCTTTGCAGGTTGCTTATTACATCAGTATATCTCTTAACTCTTCACCAAGCTCAGCATCAATCATTTTGTTCATGATACACATGTAATATTTTACAAAAAATAACAATTTCATTGCAAAATACTAACATGCAATGTAGATTTCTACAATTTCACACTCTTCAAAATTACATTTCAAACATTATACATTCTATATACATATCTCCAATGACATATATATATATATATATATATATATATACACACACACATAAAATTAAATACAACTCATCTCCTTCTAGCATCTTCCTTACGACATTTCCTTTGCAACATTAGGTGAAATTGCTAGTAATATGATAGGTGAACCCATTATTCAAAATCTCAATATGAACTCTTACCCAATGATATGATAAGTGGACCCTACTTCTTTAATATTTGTTGCATTGTAAGCAAAACAAAAATAAAAAAATCATTATGAATTCTCAACCAAAACATTTAAAGGGAAAAATGTTCGCTTCATTAATGTTACATGAATAATATATAAATAGGAAAATATTCACTTAATTAATTTTATGTGAATAAAAATATATTAATATGAAATACATTTATAAATAATTTGGATAGTCAATAAAATATCTCAACTATATTGATATAATGAATGGATTTGATTTTTTTTGTAATAAAAACAAAATAGAGTCTCCCATGGAGGTGTGATTGGTGGTGCCTTGGATGATGCGTCGGTATTACAATTGTTGAATTTTGGTTATGGCATGGTAGGAAACATGTAAGAGGACTTGAGTTTTACACCTAACATTTTTTTGTTATAAATGCATTTTTGTTGCCTTGTTGTAATGGGGCGGTGTGTTGGAGAATGCACTAGGGAAACATGTAAGAGGAATTGAGTTTTACACCTAAAGTTTTTTCGCTATAAATGCATGTTTGTTGTCTTGTTGTAATGGGGTGGTGTGTTTGAGAATGCATCCATGTTTTTTCTCTTGTTGTAAAGGGATGGTGTGTTCGAGAATGCAGTAGGGAAGTTACTAATTAAATTTCTCCTTAATATTAACAATTTCTTGTGAATTTTATTTATCCTCTTATATCACTTTTATTAGATATTTTTCATCAAACAATTATCAAGAAAAAAACAGTAAATACAATGGACACATAAATTAGGCTCCAAGCCAAGACAAAATCCCTCTAAAGGGGAAACCTAGAAATACTCTTCTCTTCTTATAGAATATGGTTAAAATTAGAAAAATCAAGGCCTAAGACATAAGACCAAAGCCTTCTCTAGCACCAAGTCAGCCCTCCAAGAAGACCTTCCAATTAGGTCAAATCCAAACCAAGTCAACAAGAGACAAATTCTTCTAGAACTACACCAAACTCAAAATTTCGGCCCCCAACAATAAGATTTCAGACCTGTAGCTGTTTTGCAACTTTGTCTTCTACATCAACTTAGTGTCCTCGCACGTGAGAGAAAACTAGGTCAAATCTTGACCAAAACTTGAATGTCCCTTCCTTCCAACTTCTTCTTCCTTCTTCCTTGTTTTTCTCGACTTTCTTCTTAAAAGTCACAATTTAATTTGAGCTCCATGATAGCAAATCGAATTGGTTATCAAATAAAGTCAAACAACTTCCGTCTATACTCTTCAGGGTGGGTCAAATACGCCTCTCTAGGCTGATTTATCTCCTGTAGGGCGAACTTGAGCTAGGAGGCTTATTTTGATTTCTTTGACACAAAACAAATTCTTTTACAAGGTACATCTTTCGTAGATGGGTCTTATAATCATGATGTTGATGCTATTTTCTCATGAAAATAATTCTTATGACCTAATAAACCTTAAAATCATGAAGGATACAATGTGGTAGCTCACGTAAAACCTTCCAAAATTATGCTATTGTGTATGAAAAATATTGTCAAAGTTAAGACCTTAAACAATGTTGACAATGGTGGTCATAATCTTGATGCTTAAAGATGGTTATCAATATGAGTCTTCTTATCAGAAATCTTCAGTTTGAGAATGATGTTGTACTAGGCGTACAATTATGAATACCTTCCTACTTAAGAGGGAGTGTTGGAAAATGTAACTAATTTCGGTCTTCATAATCCTTTTTGTACTCATGTTAGTATGTATATCTTATATATATATATATATATATATATATATATATATATATATATATATATATATATATATATATATATATTATTTTAAAGCATCAGTTTTCTGCTTCTTGTTGATGATTTTCGAGGTGAAAGCATTATGAATTAGGTGATGAGTAAAGAAAACAGTCTCCATTTTGGAAATTTCATATCCTAGACAAAGGCTTGGACCACCACCAAAAATCATAAATTCATTTTCATATGATTTGTGCACAACCCATCACATGTCCTTACATACTCTTACTAATAATAATTTTGATTTTGGAATTTAAAACTCTATATTATAATATTAAAAAATACAAAAATATCAAACTATATGCCTTTTCATATGATTTGTGCACAACCAATCACATGTCCTTACATAATCTTTCTAATAATAATTTTGATTTTGAAATTAAAAATTCTATATTATAATACTAAAAAATACTAAAAAAATATCAAATCTGCCCCCTAGAGATTGAATTAAAAAGCATATTCATCTAGATGCACCATTGGAGGCACCTTCCACCATGAAGAGATTTGGAAATCTAAAGCTAAAATAATAAAAAATGAACATTTCTATATTCCATGAAACCACATGAGACATAAATATAATAATTTAATGTAATAAAAAAATTTATGACATAGGAAAAATACTTTTGAATTTGATGTCTTTCAATGTTTTCCTATGTAATTGATACTTTGTAATTTTTTATTTTTTATTTTTAAAATTGAAAGCAAGTACACAAAAAAAAAATTATATTTTATAATGTTTTCATTGTAAAAAAATATTTGATTAACACAAAAATAAACACACATTTAAAATTGTAAAATAAGTTTCTATACACAATAACATTACAAAGTAAACACAAATTCTCCCCGTACACATTATTTTTCTTTTTTCCGAATCAAATGCTCAACTACAATGGGTAATCCTTTCTCAAACTCCACGTATGGGTATGCCAAAGCACAATCGAGCTCTTTTATTTTCCACCTGCCATTTGTTTTCAATGCTAACTTCGATTAGATATTTAACAATTTTTTTATAAAAAATAATACAAGATTTTTTATTCCTAGATATAGCAATAATATACCTGAAGTTAAGAATTAGGTGATGAATGAAGAAAGCTGTCTCGAGTTTGGCAAGTTCATATCCCGGACAAAGCCTTGGACCACCACTAAAAGGCATAAATACCTTTTCATATGAACTCTGCAAAACCAATCACATTTCTTTACATAATCTTTCTAATATTAATTTTGATTTTGGAATTAAAAACTCTATATTATAATATTAAAAAAAGAAAAATATCAAACCTGCTCTCTCCACGGATTGAATTCCAAGGCATTTTTATAAAAGGATTCATCTAGGTGCACCCCTGCTAGTATTGGAAGCACTTTCCACCCTAAAGGAATTTGGAAATCTAAAGCAAAAGTGAAATAAAAAAATAAGCATTTCTATATTCCATAAAATCACATGACAACATAGTTATAATCATTTAATGCAATAAAAAAAATATGATGTAGGAATAATACCTTTGAATTTGATGTCCTTTAATGCCTTTCTATGCACAAATTTGACTATGTTACCATAGCGTAAAGCCTCATTGATCACCTGTAATTCACGATTTGGACATATATCTTATCCTTCACACTATATATAGATATCTCATGGATACAAACCATAGTTACAAAGTTTGACTTTATTGGTTGGAATAATTATAAAATACACCCATTTTATTTTTATTGGATAAAATTTGATATTAAAAAATGTATCGTACATAACAAATTATAAAATAAATAAAAACAGAAATTTCTATGGTTACAAAATTATAGAAAACAATAAATTGTATATTAAAAAATTACAATTCTGATAATAATAAGTTTGTGGTTAATAAAAATTATAAATCTCTATAATAAAAAGCGATAATTTTGTTATTAAAATAAAATAGAAAATAGTAAGTTCGGTCCTTTAAAATTATAAATTTTTAAAATAAAGAATGATATTTTTAAAATAAAGAAGGATAGATTCAATCAGATATATAATTTCATTTTTTTTTCTTTTTAAATTTTATACCTTCATATTTTTTCCCAAACTAAAACTCTAAAAATTTGGTAACAAAGTTTCATATATTTTTCCCTACCTAAGACTCTAAAAATCTGGTAACTGTGATATTGAGAAACATTTTAAAAACAATTATTATTATTAATTTAATTTTAATGTTACAATTAGAAAAGAAATTGGTGTATGAGACTTTTTGTTTATGGAACAAGGGACTTGTTTTTTTCAGAGATATGACTATTAAGTTTAAGAAGGAATACATAGTTTATTTTTCTGGTTTTGAAAGTACGACTTCTTATGAAGAAATATATTAGCTCTTATAAAAAAACACATGCTCTTAACCACTAGACCTACTCAAACCATATTCTCATTGACTCTCGAATCTTATTAATAAAAATATGAAAAAGAAAAATGTAATATCTCAGATCTCATTGACAATAAGAAAAAAAAATGTGTAATTTATATTTTATACTTACATTTTGGGTGAAAGTCATCTGCTTGTAATGGCTCCAGTCCAAGTTTTCAGTGGTGTGGCGCTTTGTACGGGCTATCATTTCATGCTCAGCCTTCAAAACCCAAGACGGAACACTGGTTATTTTACAAAGTGAGTATTGATATTAAACAAACTTTAAAGAAATGAGAAATGGGTCTCCCACCTTCAACTGTTGTAAGGCCAAATGGGAATCACTGAGGAAGTGAATGATGATTGCCAGCAGCAAATGAGTGGTCTCATGCCCAGCAAGCAACATATCTAAGATGAGGCTTAATTTTTCATGGTTTTTCACACTATCGCTAGCCATAAGTATATCAAGGAAATCTCCCGATGCTTTATAATCTGATCCTTGCCTCGATCTTTCTTCTGCTATCATCTCCACAGCAGAAAAGATTCTTTGTCTTGCCTGATAATAAAAACACACAGAAAATTCAATTAGAATTTAAATGGAAAAAAAACCAACGCTGTATATTGTAAAATCCAAATCATGCAAAATTACTTGTACTGTTTTTGGATAAGGTGTGTTTGGAAAGACAGAGCAGGAAAGACATTAAATAACACAATAACAGGAGCATACACAATAACGGGAGCAGTGGTTTTTTTTTTATCATTCAAATTTTATTTATTACAATAAATCTAGTAAAAAGTATTTATACATAAAACAAGAGACTCTCAAAGTGAATTATCTGGAGAATGCTGAAGCACTCAACACACTCACTGTAATTGAAAAGCTACAAATGGTTGATGAAGAAGGACATAAACACTTGAATCATGAACCTATTGCTCAAGATTTAGATGATAACCATAAAGACAAGAACACAAAACTAAAAGCTACCAATGGTTCCTGAAGAAGGGTATAAACACTTGAATCATGAGCCTATTGTTCAAGATCTAGATGATAACAATAAATAGGGGAATACAAAACTAGAAACACAGACACAAAAAGGAAACAACGATTCTTATCAAAGTCAATCATCACCTCAAGCTTTTCCGTCTTAAACGTCCAAAGTAATCTACATGAAGAAAGATATAAACACTTAAATCATAAACCTATTGTTCAAGATCTAAATGATAACAATAACTAGGGGAATAAAAAACTAAAAACACAATAGATACAGAAAGGAAACAAAGGTGCCTTCATTAACCATTCTTATCAAAGTCAATCATCACCACAAGCCTCTTCTTCTTTTTTTCTTTTTTTTCTCAAATGTCCAAAGTAATCTACAGGGGCGAATAAATCATACTATACATCCTTAATAATAAGGAGAATGGACTTTAATGAAGTGATCTACAAGGAATCAGATAAAACCTTGTGTCGTTGGAAAGATTCAGATACTTAGATGATTGATACTGGAAGTATTGTTTCAAGTAAGCTTGCACTTTGTGGAGCTTTATCGATCACTATTGATCAAGACAAACCACATCAAGTGACCTAAGTTAAGTCAAGGAAGGAGAAATATGACTTTGGGTGAATTTCTCCATTAAGGAGGAGGGTTGGAATTAATGGAGAAATCTATTTAAGGTGTTTGGTTGTTTGTTATTAGGATCCAGTTATTCTATTTAGGTACAAGATCCTATTATTTAGAGAGTGGTTCAAACCACCAAGCTAATGCAAGATCCTATTATTTTGGGAGTGATTCAACCACCAAGCTAATGTGTAGATTTATATATACAAGACTTTTATTAAATAAATACAGTAAGTGTGTTGAATGCTTGAGACTTCGATTAAATGAATACAATGGGTGTGTTGAGTGCTTACGCATTCTCCGGATGCCTCACCTGGAGAGCCTCTTGTTTTATATCATATATCATATTCTGTCTCTTCGTGGAATTTTTGACTAGTGACAATAATTTATCATGCAACCCAAATTTTACTGTGACTTTACTCTACTTGACTGACTCAAATTACCTGTATAGCTTTTGCATAAGTTGTGCCTCGGATATTTATTGGCACTGATACAAATCCTCTCATAAACGTACCAAAGTTATGAAGGATTCCAAGAGTCACTGGATTCTCAGGTGTTAAGTTCAGCATCTGCTTCACTATAACATTGAAAGTGAACTGCAATACATGTTATGCAAAACTCCTTTATCAGTTGATATCTCTATTTAATATAAAACTGTATGCTATTGCTTTTTTATTACCTTTTTCGTTTCTTCACAGAAGATTACTGTCTGTTTATCCTTCCATGAATTTATCACCAGCAGCGCATTTCTCTCAATGTCCACTAGAAATTCATCTTTGGATTTTAGAGCATTCACGAGATTTATTACATGGCTCCGCAGTCTTTTGTGAACATCTCCAACCGCCAGAATGAGAGATGAATTTCCTAAAATACCATGTATGGCCTTTGGATAACTGCTTTGAAAGAGACGATTCTCGTTTTGGAGTACGAAGGCATTCAGCTCTGGGTCACATGAAACAATGGTGGGTGATCCAAAGAGATGGGACTTGAAAACCTTTCCATACCTGCAAGATCACAATATAGATACATGCATAGTATAACCATTATTACTAATCAGAAAACTATAATTTTATTTATTGGAAACCAAAGAATAAAGAATAAACAGTAGTGAAGAATTGATGTTTTTGGATGAATTTTGTTTAAATATGATGAGTTATTACCTTCTGCAGTGATCGTCCAAAAAGGTTCCTCTTCTGTTTGAATAGTGTGGTTTCAGGAAAGCCAAGGTTTCTCCCACTAGTGGCCATCCCATGGATCCAGGGGGTGCTCTTTTAATGTGTTGAATGAAAGGCAGGTAGTGGCACATTATCATATAACCAAATCCTACCAGAACTGGCCATAGTACCACCCAAAAGACTCCCACCATGCTTGAAATATACAACAGCTTTATAACTGGTGGAGAAGAAAAGGATAACTGTGGAATGAAAAGGAGATTAGGCCAGGGCTGAGGGAAGTCCTAAGGTCTCCAAGACTCTAACCAGGAGCAGGAAATATGGCTAACTGAGAGCAAAGAGCAAATTGATATATGTGAAGCTGCCAGTTTTATAAGGTAGCCGAAGATGTGAACGTGAGACTTCACGTGCTGGTAGGGATTTTCTTGGAGATTGCAAACGAGTTGAAGAATGATAATGTGAATTGAATAGTGGGTTCCAAAATAGTGGGATAATTTGAATGATAGTTAAAGTTGACTGTTTCTGCAATTTTAAGAAGGAATATGGACAGTGGCTGTATTTGACCCGCAATTTCCGACGTTTTTTAACAGTTGTTTGTTTACCGAGGTAGCAACTTTGCTGGAGAGTTCAAAATTTGTTGGAATCCAGTTTTATTTTTATTTTTTAAGGTTATTTCTTATCTAAAAAATGTTATGGTAAGAATGTCTGAATTTTTTTGTTTTTCAAAAAAATCTTATATAGTAAGCGTGCTTGAATTTTGTTTTGGTTTTATAGGTAAAAAACAATTCTATAATTTAAAATCTTGAAATTTAATCTTTATAACTAAACTTTATAAAAATATTTATCAAATTTTACCAAAATCTCTATAAAAACTATTTAATATAAAAAAAAAAATCTACAATTTAAAATCTTGAAATTTAATCTTTATAACTAAACTTTTAAAAAATATTTATTAAATTTTACCAAAATCATACCTAAATTTCTATTATTTTCTTACCAAACTTACCACTTCTTTATTCATTAAACTACGCGCATTTTAACCTTTTGTTTTGGAATTAGAAAACATGGTATTTTACTTCAAACAGAAGTTGAAGATTCAACGGAACTTATATAATATTTCAATTACTTAATAATACATTTCACATGACTAAGGTGAAAAACTAGTCAAAAACAATTTATATAAAAGTCTATTTCAAGTCATTCTTATTATTATTTGAGAAATATATATATATATATATATATATATATATATATATATATATATATATATATATATATATATATAATATTTTTAATTATAGAAGTTTAATTTCATAATTTATGCTTATGTCAAATATTGTATTTGATTATTTTTTAATGGAATATTTTAATTTATAAATAAAATGATTTTTTTTCACGGGAGACAATAAAATTTCAAGATTGTATCTTTTTTTTGTTGTTGATGATGATGGTTAACGTCTATTGAGACCAATATTTGGTCTATAGGACCTAAAGAAAAGAGTTATTTTATTTGATTTAAGATTTTATTCCTATGCTCAAAAAGATTGGAGAGAAGCCTCTTGAGCTCACTATAATTTTGACACCTTAAAAGGCTAGGAAGGTCAGTATTGCAACAAATATTATGAAATTGAGCTCTAATGTGGTTGTATGTGGGGCACTATAAGAGTAGTTATTTTAATCCTCGATGTTCATATTCTCAAAGAGATGACAGATCCTTTCCATCCATGGTGTTTTAGGAACTGTCAAATGATCTGTTTTACTATGGAACTCATGAGAGTTCGTTTTAATCTTGGCTATATTAATTTTCTTCTTTGAGCTAGTTAAAACAGAGAGATACTTTTGATCTTCTAAGGTGGGGTTGATGACCTCCTTATAATACCTTAATTTTCTTTTAGCTTCTAGATCTTTCTCACACCACTTTTTTTCTTTGAACTTAGAAGTAACAATTTTTTTAATGTTATTTATGTTTTGCAATGCAACATTCTCATCGATCTCCCAATGGTTTAACCAAGCCTTGGTGTCTTTATACCAACCTCGTTTACAAAGGATAACTGTAGAATCTACAATTTAAAAAAAAATACCTAAATTTAACTATGGAATCTATAATATTAAAAGAAAAAAAAATCTACAATTTAAAATCTTAAAATTTAATCTTTATAACTGAACTTTCCTAAAATATTTATTAAATTTTACCAAAATCATACCTAAATTTCTATTATTTTCTTACCAAACTTACCACTTCACCAAACTTAGCACTTCTTTATTTATTAAACTACGCGCATTTTAACCTTTTGTTTTGGAATTAGAAAACATAGTATTTTACTTCAAACAGAAGTTGAAGATTCAACGGAACTTATATAATATTTCAATTACTTAATAATACATTTCACATGACTAAGGTGAAAAACTAGTCAAAAACAATTTATATAAAAGTCTATTTCAAGTCATTCTTATTATTATTTGAAAAATTAATATATAAATTAAATATATATATATATATATATATATATATAATTATAGAAGTTTAATCTCATTTCAATCTTGGCTACATTGTTGTATTAAGAGTAAAAAATTTATTAATATTACATTCAAAACAATAAATTATGCTTATGTCAAATATTTTATTTTATTATTTTTTAATGGAATATTTTAATTTATAAATAAAATGATTTTTTTTCACGAGAGACAATAAAATTTGAAGATTGTATCTTTTTTGTTGTTGTTGATGACGATGGTTAACGTCTATTGAGACCAATATTTGGTCTATGGGACCTAAAGAAAAGAGTTATTTTATTTGATTTAAGATTTTATTCCTATGCTCAAAAATCTTGGAGAGAAGCCTCTCGAGCTCACTATAATTTTGACACCTCAAAAGGCTAGGAAGGTCAGTATTGCAACAAAGATTATGAAATTGAGCTCTAATGTGGTTGTATGTGGGGCACTCTAAGAGTAGTAATTTTAATCCTCGATGTTCATATTCTCAAAGAGATGACAGATCCTTTCCATCCATGGTGTTTTAGAAACTGTCGAATGACCTGTTTCACTATGGAACTCATGAGAGTTCGTTCTAATCTTGGCTATATTAATTTTCTTCTTTGAGCTAGTTAAAACAGAGAGATACTTTTGATCTTCTAAGGTGGGGTTGATGACCTCCTTATAATACCTTAATTTTCTTTTAGCTTCTAGATCTTTCTCACACCACATCTTTTCTTTGAACTTAGAAGTAACAATTTTTTTAATGTTATTTATGTTTTGCAATGCAACATTCTCATCGATCTCCCAATGGTTTAACCAAGCCCTGGTGTCTTTATACCAACCTCGTTTAAGCCTTAGGTGGTTTTGGCTAGAATTTAAAGCTAGATTAGGAAGTCTATGGTCTCCTATACTATTGAGCTTGTGCTTGTACAACAGAAGCCTAGTCATAGCTAGGCTCTCGATAGGGGAAAGTTCCACTTCTATAAGGAGAATAGGATAGGGTATATTTCTTTTAATTTTAAGGTTATACATTATAAAAAGCTTCTAGATTTGCTCAATATTTCTCCAGGATTCTCTAGAGATGTTGCAACCCCAAACCTCACATCCATATAAGATAACAGGGGTTACTAAAGTTTCAAATAAGAACTTCTTTCTATCCCACATTACGAGGTTTGTCGTTTTACAATTATTTTCAAGACCAAAATAACCTTTCCACCCCCCATTAATCCTTTTCTGAATGCTATACTATGTGATGAATATCAATTCCTAGGTACTTCTAAGAAGACACTTCCTCCAAGTTACTATTGTCATACATAAAATTAATGTAAGTGTCCTTCTTCGATTTGATAATCATAACTTTTGTTTTGTCAGTGTTAACAGACATACCCATGGTAGAGAAGAAATCCTTAAGAAGTCTAAGTTGCTTATCAAGATCAGATGGGCACCTTGCGAGACGAACAATATTGTTAGCATAGAGAAGAAGAATGATGACTATCCCAGCTAAGATCGTGCCAGCACATCCTTCTTCCTCTAAACAACCTTCTAGCTTGTCGATGTAAATGCCAAATAGGGTAGGGGAGAGGGGACAACCTTGTTTAACTCTGATATTACACTTAATATCTTTCGACCACCCCTCATTGCTCTTTAACTTGGTAATTACATTATCGTATAACCTTATAGCGGCTGCTCTTAGCTCGAAAGGAACATTTAGTTCTTCTAATCTATTCCATAGGTTATTTCTAGGAACCATATCAAAACCCTTTCTAAAGTCCACAAAGCAACAAAAGAGATTGGATTTATCATTACGGAATTCCTCCACAATGATCCTAAGCGTAACAAGGTGGTCCGTTGTTGAGTGCTGCCTTCTAAAATCCGCTTGGCCTTTAGCCCGCTTACTTCCACTTTCAAGCCAAATGCTCAACTTCTTTTCCAAAATAATACCATATAACTTTGCTAAGAGAGGGTTGATCATAATTTTTCGATAATTAGAGGGGTTATTTGTATCCCCACTTTTAAAAATAGAGATAATGAGGCTCTGGGAACCCTTGCTTGACCGCTTGGTTGAAAAGCTTGTGGATGTGGGGGATGAGGACAGGACCTCCAATTTTTAAGATTTCCGCCTGGTAACCTTCAATGTCTTTAGCTTTCTCATTTGCCATGCGTTTAACCCCAAAATCAATGTCTTCTAATGAGAAAACTTATTTCGTTGTGAGCAGGGTTTCAAAATCCCCAGAATTTGGAGATTCATAAAGATTTTTAAGATAGGAATTCCAATTGTGTAAAGCAATTTTATTATTATCTTTAGTTTTCCTAGTTATTCACAATTTATTTTTTAATACAAAAATAGATTTAACTCTTTTAAAAAACACCTCATATTTTATAGATTAAACAATTTAATTAAAGTGTTTAAAAATCTCTACCAAACTTGTGTTTAAATTCTCTAGGAAAAAGTTGTTTTTAATTACTCAACTTAATTAAAAAAAAGAAAGAAATGACACAACTACTTTTCAAACAAATTTCAAATTTTGATTTGAATATTTCTAGGAGAGGTTAAATAAATTCTTGCTATCCATTTAATAATTATTGAAAAATATTTCAATGTCCAATAAATAAAGTAATTGAATGTAAAAAAATTCAATGCATGTCATAAATAGAATAGTAACATTAACATGTATTTTAAATATACATAAATAAAAATAATGATAATAATAAGTGTATCCTTGAAAAACAAAATATTTTAATGCCCATAATATTACAAAAAATTATGTCTATGTTAGGTAGGTAATTGCAATATATAAATTCCTATATCTTAAACATTTGGAACATTTCAAGTAGTATGGCTATTTTACATTATGGGCCACTTTCTAGTGCTTTTTGATCAATTTTGTAAGTTGTAGAGTCTTCACATTCCAAGTGCCCAAGAAATTTTACATATTCAAGAATGCAAGGCATGTACTTATTCTTCTCACCTATTACTAGATGAGTGGTTAACATGGATCTTAGAACAAGAAAAAATGAAAATATGATAGTCGTACTAAATTTCTTCATAAATTGAAAATGTGAATATAAGTATTTATAAAATAAAATTTAATTTTGGAAATGTGAATACAAATATATAAAGTTTGATTTTTATCATTAAAATAGAAAATAAATTTAGGTTCTATTACTATTACTAGATGGATAGCTAGAGACTAATAAATAATTTTTTTTATTTTTACTTTTTAAATAAAATAAATAATTGGGATTAGTGGTTGCACCTCTACTATTTATTAGTCTCTAGTTAGGCTATCCATCTATGTCTTGATGATGAACCACCGTAAGTGGTTGGAAAAGCATTAACATGACTAATCTTTATGTGATTTCGTGGGGAAGAATTTTTGTTTAAATTCTTTGAATATTTCTGTCCATATAAAACTTTTTAGGTAGAAGAATTATACATTGTGTGATGTGAATGAACACTTTACCTATATTCATGGACAAAAAGCACAAATGATTACCTAGTATAAATGGCAATGACAAATCAAAAATGAAAATAACCACTAGAGGAATAAAAAGGAAAGTGAGCTAGAGAATGTCAAATCAAATTAAAATAAGAAAGGATAAGAGAAAGTAAAAATTGGTAAGTGAAATAATAGAAAATATAAGTCCAATTAAATTGTGGTTAGAATTAAATATTTCTATTAATTATTAAATTAGAATAAAAAATATATAAATAACATTAAATTAAAATATTAAATTATCAAAATATGATTAGAGTAGAATTAAATTAAAATATAATTGAATACGAATTTTTTTTTCCCACGGGTCTGCTTTCTTTGGAAAAACAATTTAAATTTTAATACAATTCTAGTATAATTAAATTAGAATTTTTAAAATTTAGATTATATAAATAAGAGAGAATAGTTATAAAACTGCCCTACGGTTAGAAATAAATATCCGGATTAAATTAGTATTAAAATAGAATTAAAATATGATTGAAATAGAATTAAAAAATAGTTTTTTTTAATAGAAATGGAAATAATAATAAAAAATAAAGAGAAGGTATTAAGAAGATAAGAAAATATTAATTATGTAGGTGAAATAATAGAAAACATCAGCCAATTTAAGTTTTGTTACAATTAAAATATTGAAAATATTGAAAACAAGAAAAGATTAGATTATTATATCAGAGAAAGTAAGTGGAAAAAATTAGATAGGATGATTAATACTAGAGAAAGGGTAGGGAAGGGGAACAATTAAGGAAGAGAAAGGGTGGGGGATGGGGCTAGAGGATGGGGCAGGAGGAAAAGGTACTAAATATGACCAAATTAATAAGATCATGGGGATGACGAAGGGAAAATGGTGTACTAAATATTGTTAGCACTGACATCAATGTTAGGGATATTAGTTTTAGAGGACAAAAAATGGATAATGGGCTTCCAAGAATGGCTTTGCTTATACCCATCTTACCGATTAAAGTTGGTAGGGTGTTTTTCAATTTCTAGAGCTTCCCTAATAACATGGTTTGAATGGAAGAGAGAAAAGGCCAAGATTTTGGTTTTATCAAAACAAATTTAATATTTGGTATTGTGGGAGTGTTTATCGATGGAGGATTTAACAATTCGGTTATGGTAGTTGTCATCCATATGCTCTTTAATAAGGATTTGAAGGATACCCTAGTTTTCCTATGTGATACATTCCATAGTGTCTGTGTTCAACACTAAAATACACAAGAAGGATATTCCCCTCAAACCTAACATAAGAACCTTCAGTGACCACACCCATGCCCTTTCTCAATTCCTTACTAAGAAGCTTCATCCCTTCCCTGACCACTTGTCTTCCTTCATGAAATACTTTTTTTACTTCAAGTCAAACACCTAAAGGTTGATGAAAACGACTTCATCGCTAGATTGGGTGTCGTCTCCTTATTTACTAAAATCCCTATCCTAGAAGCCGTTGATATAATTTCCAAACTTATTGACTCCAAAACCTTTAACTTTATCAAAAATTTTCCAAACCACCCTTTCTTCACATTTAATAGAGTCTACTACAAGTAAGCCAAGGGAACTGTCATGGATTCATCCCTTCCCCTTATTGTTAATAACATTTTTATGAAGCACTTCAAAACCTTATCCCTTAAAAGCTTTCAATTAAAACCCAAGGTCTAGAAGTGCTTTGTCAATGACATATTTATTATTTGGTTCCTTGATATGCCTAAAATCCAAGCATTCCTTACCCATCTTAATTCCTTCCTCTACCCCCAATCCTAAAAACATTTTCGATAATTTCTACTCGATAATCTACCCTTAGCCAAATTCTCCCTTCGATACATTCAAGGGGTTACTAATCATTTTTCCAAAATCCTTGTTAAAATTCCATAAAAACCTCAACTAACTCTTCATATATACCAAAGATAAGGATGACCCTATGTTTGGCCCCAGAGACTATGAAATCCTTTACTATTATGGAATTTTTTACATAGAACACATAGTGATCCAGGTGGATATTTGTGGCCACCCACCTATTCCACCTAGACCTCTAGTCAGCTTCATCAATTTCCTTGTTTATAGTAGCATTTACTATTTTTAGCAGTTTTTCGGGTCCTAAACTTTCGGAGCAATTTTGACCCCTAAAAAAAGTTTTTTTGAGGTTCTCGACATGCTTTTTTCTATTCCAAATACTATATTACTCGGAGATATATTTCCAATGATATATCGTATGCACCAAACAGAGATAATATGACCAATTTATGACCTCAGAAAGTTGGCTGCCCAACTAACCTCAATGGGGCCCACAAACTCTTGACGTTCCATCTCTTGGGGTTACAATTTTCATTGTTTAGGGTTTTACCATGTTGTTTAATAATAAAAAGGCCCTTCATCCTCATTTTAACATAGTTCATAGGCATGTAGCTGCCACATCTATTTTCGAAGATAAGTTACCATCACTCGAGCTAGTTTATTTCCATTATGTCCGTAAGCTTATTTCAGTTACTTGATATTAATGAAATGAAGTATATTTTCTGTTGTATCTCTGTGTTTATGTTTATTTTTGTATTTTATTGTGTTCCTGGATAATTCCAGATCAATGGTGTCAGAGTGGTCTGCTCTTTCTCAATATTTCTTTGCATGTACCTAATGATATCAGGGTATAAGGATTTAGGGCTCGATCTGGTTGAACCTTTGCAAGATCAGCCTCGAAAACCCCAACTACCTCCCTTGGCAGTGGAAATGAAAGAAGAGGGAGAATGATATCCTATCAAAATATTGTTCGCGGAGGCCCTTGAGAAACAGATGAATGCGATGATGGACAAATTTTCCCAGATCCTTCGACGTCTACCCACTGGCGATGCGTATTTGTCCAAGAGCCACTCTAGATGCACCACTCCTTTTAAGGTACAAGTTAACTTTGACATTCCCATATTTGAGGGCCAAATAGATGCAGACACCATAGATATATGGATTAGTCTATTAGAAAAATATTTTCTGGTTCGTGACTTTTCCAATCAGGAAGAGATTACTTTTCCACTCCTTGAATCCACCCCCCATGTCAAGGACTGGTGGGAAACTTGTTGTGAGCAAAAGGATTAGGGGGAATCCTCCTTGTTCTTGGTCACACCCACTTGGAATTATTTCTGAGACACCATACTGGAACAATACTATCCTGTGGGGTTCTTTGATGATAGCTACATACAATGGACCACGTTGCGGCAAAAAAGAGACCAAGATGTACATGAGTTGTCGAATTTGTTCCATACCCTACGCACAAAGTTGGGTATCAAAGATTCTGCGAAATTTTTTGTTCTTAAGTACCTCTATTGTCTGCACAGATACATGCATGAGGAAATGGAGTTTCTTGAGATCTCCTTTCTTAGTCCAACATACCAATATGTTGCCAAAATTGAGTACAAATTTAAAAAAAATAAATGAGACTTTGGATCTGGGAATTAGATGCAAGGGAAGGGTCCCCCCAAATTGCAGAATAAATGACAAGGCCAAGGCGTGGAGGCCTAGGACAACTCTTCAAAGCCACAAGAGAAGAAAAAAACCAAGAATATAAAGAAGGACATGAGAAAGTAGTGTGAGTTCCATAAGATCTCCACTCACAATGCAAGTGATTATCGGGCCAAGAAGTCACTAGTGGCTGAGTTGAAGGCTTCCAAATCAGATGCATGTTCTGACTATGAGTCTGAACTCGACAAGGGGAATGAAAAATGGAAGAAGATTGTCGATGTGGAGTCCAAGGCCACTATTTCCACCACAAAGGTCCAGAAGGAAGAACTCGAAGATCCACAGAAGGGGGAGTGCCTCCTCCATTCCTAGATGTGGGTGAAGGTTTCCCCGTTGCATTTCACTGTTGACAGCAGGAGCCAAAAGAACCTCATTTCAGCAGAGGTCGTCAAGCGGTTGGGCCTGCCCATCACAAAACACCAACAAACATATATTATCGGGTGGCTTCACCAAGGACAGGATCTCTGCGTTAGCCAACAATGTCGCCTTTCCTACAACATCAAGCCCTTCACGTATGAGCTACTATGTGATACTGATCCTCTTGAAGTTTGTGATTTATTATTAGGCCAACCATACTTGTGGAAGCGACATGTTGTGTACGAGTCTCGGCCTCGCATTGTTATTGTTACTTCGGGTAATAAGCTATACAGTATATCAGAGGTAGCACTGCCTACCACCATCTCTTTAAAAGCTATGAAGAAATGTAGTAAGATCATTTCCAAAACTAGGAAATTGTTTTTCCTTAAAATCCACCCTCAAGGAAAGAAGAATATTGTGGCCATGACCTCCATATAGAGGTCCTTTGCACAACAACAAAATATGAATAAGATCATGGAGGACTACGGGGACATATTCAACTCACCTGTAGAGGTGTCTCTGCAATGTCAGGTCAAGCACTCCATCGATCTGACCCTAGGCACGCCACTACCTAATATGCCAATCTATCGGCGCTTTGTCCTAGAGAACGACGAAATCAAGAGGTAGATTTAGGAGCTGCTGCATAAAGGTCACATCTAGTCGAGTTCATCACCTTTTGGGAGCCCAATCATGTTGGTGCAGAAGAAAGATGGTACTTGGATACTTTGTGTTGACTATTGGGCATTGAACAAGATCATTCTCCTGAATATGTATATGATCCCATAGATTTATTACCTTCTGGACCAAATCAAGGGGGATAAATATTTCAACAAGATTGACCTGAAGTCCGGGTATCACTAGGTACTAATCAAACCCTCTGATGTGTGGAAGGCTTCCTTCAAAGCCAAGGAGGGCCTTTTTGAATGGTTGGTCATGCCTTTCAAGTTGATGAATGATCCCAAAACCTGTATGAGGTTGATGGATGACATCTTGCAACCATTCACCAACTCATTCATAGTGTTTTATTTGTATGACATCCTGATATTTAGCCAGAGTTGGGAAGAACACCTCCACCACATTCGACAAGTCCTCTAAACACTACAGCAAAACAAGTTTTCTGCCAATTTGGAGAAATGCACTTTTGGCATGACCCATGATCAATATCCGGGATAAATTATTGATGAGCGGCGGGTGCATGTGGACCAATCCAAGATCCATGTCATTCGGGATTGGCCAGCCCCAACCACTCTAATAGAGCTCCACATATTTCCGAGTGTTTCCAATTTCTACCACAGGTTCATGTTGGGGTTCTCTCATATCACTTGGCCTTTAAGTCAAGTCACCAAAGGAGGAGCAAAATAAAATTTTCTTTAGTCTGAATATCAATAGAAGGTGTTCACAAAGTTGAAAAATCACCTCTACTCTGCCCCAATGCTCATATTACTAGAATTGAAAAAACTATTTGAGATCGAGACACATGCCTCTGACTATGCTATTGGGGCAGTACTTACTCAGTAAGGGAATCCAGTGGCACATCATAAGAGACACTTTCATACATAATTTGAAGGTATCCCACCTATGACAGAGAGATATATTCCATTGTGGAGGTCTGCCGAAAATGGAAAAATTCCATCTTGGGGAAGGAAACAGTCATTCACATAGATCACTAACCCATGAAATTCATATATACACAAGGGAAGTTGCAGAACGATTTCCATCAGAAATATTCCACATACTTGCAATAGTTCCACTTGAACATCAAGTACAAGAAGGAAAGCACCAATAATGTTCCAAACTGCCTCAGCCGACCGGCTATCGTGGTGCTAACCACTGTGCACGACTCTTGTGGGAACGAGACTTCGGGTTGGCCACATCTCTACGAACTGGTCCAGAATTCGGCAACACATACTAGATGCTCCTGGAGGGTGCACTATTATGCCAAATTTTCACCTCCAGGGTGCACTATTATGCCACCTGGGACACCTCTGTGTTCCTTCAAGAGAGCATTCCAAGATGATTTTGGAAGCGCACTACATTTGATTCGTTGGAAATTTTGGGGTCGAGAAAACAATGGTGGTATTGCAGAAGTATTTCTATTTGTCGAACCTTTGACATGATGTCAAGAAGTACATTAGATCTTGCACTTCCTGCGCCATTTCCAAACCAAACATAAAGAACCAAGGCCTATAGACTCTGCTGCCTACCCCTACTCGACCATGGGAATCGATCTCCGTGGATTGCATGTCGAGCCTTCCTTATACCAAGCATGGCAGTGATTTGTTTTTGTGGTTATCTATAGATTATCTTAGATGGCCATTATGGAATCTCGCAAGAAGAATATCACGTCAGAAGCCACTGCTAAAATCTTCTTTGACTGGGTGTGGGTACACTTTGGGATCTCATAGTCCATTATCTCAAATTAGGACAGCAGGTTTCTTAGTACATTTTGGGCAAAACTCTGGTTGGTTGGGCGCCAAGATCAATAAGTCCAAAATTTTCCACCCCTAAATTGATGGCCAAATAAAGGTTAAAAAAAAAATAATGTTAGTCCTTAGATAGAAAAAAAGTAGAAGTCGGCATGGAAGAGGAAATTCACGCACCAAAACCTCATATAAATATAATTAATGTCACATCACTTGTAGGAATTGCATCACATCACACATTATGTTTCATTAGTTTTAGTTGGTTTGAAAATTGTAGGGTCCAAGCTCACACATGCAAAGAGGAGAGAGAGAATTATGTGGTAGTATTGAATTTTATGTTTTCACATATTTGACCAATGTTGATTTTAGATGGTTTGACTTACTTTGACTTAGTTTTGGATATATTTTGGAACGCCGAGTTCAGGAGAGAGAAGAACAAAATTTTCTAAGCACTTTGACCCACATTGACTACAGTTTCTTAGCTAGTGTTTCCACATGTCAAACTTTGACTTCAACCATATTTTGTGGGTATCATATTTTGTGGTTGTTTTAACTGATTTTGACCAAGAAACGAAGGCCACATTCTTTAACAGGTTGACTAAAATTTGTGGATAATATTTTACCATTGAATTTGGATTGGTTAGGGCTACGTTGACTACTGTTGACATTAACTGAAAATTGAAAAATTGAATTTTGACGAGATTTGAATTTATGCTCAAAATTAATTGGATATTAGTTGGTTGACTTGGTTGGTAAAGGCTTTGACCTTTTACCAGTTGTTGAGGTACATGGACTTTGTATCTCTTTGTTGAACCTTTGATAACAGTCAAATAGAAGAAAAAATTTGAAAGGGTTTTCCCCTTGGTTTTTCCTTTGTATTTGACCAAAATATCTATGTATCTATTTTTATTTGTTGTATTCTATTGTGCATATGGATTTATGGTGTATCTACAATTTCTTACTGTTATTGGGTGATTGAAAATATATTGGATAATTGATTTCTATTGGAAGAAGAATTGTTATAAGTGGTTGTTAAAATATAGAACATTGAAAAATTAACATGATTTAAGAGCTAAGGTGAAGAAAATCCCAAGGAGACAAGATAAATCACCCTTTGAAGATATCTTATCTATTACTAAAGAGCATTTGACTAGGTTAGAATGACTACCCCATACTTCAAGATTGAAGAAAAGTTGAATGAATCATCTAACTATGTCGTTTGAAGAGTCAGGGTTGATTTGAATTTGGAGGAGAATGATGTTTTGGAATGTGTAGAAGGAAAGGTATGTGAGCCTCTAGAGAATGTTTCTGCGACTATCAAGTGCAAGTAAAAGAAAGGTGAGGTCAACGTTAAGAAAATCATTATTGATTCTTTGAGAGATCATTTGATAACTTATGTTGTGAAGTTGAAGAAGTATAAGAAAATGTATGATAAGTTGGTTGGGATGTATGAAGTCTACAGCTTGAACCATATTCTTTCATTGAAGAATCAACTGAAAGACATTAAGATGAATAAGAGAGAGATTGTTAAATCATACTTGATGAGGATATCTCAACTCAAAGATCAACTATTTTCTGCTGGATAAATTACAACTGTTAGAAAGCTAGTACTAATTTCCCTTGGGTATTCCTAAAATTTGAAACATTCTTATAACTAATAGAAACAATGTCGAGTTTCCTTCATTTTATGAGCTCTTTGGGAAGAAGTGCACTCAGAGGAGACTAGGATGACTTTAATAGGAGAATTCAAAAGCATGATGAAGGAGAATCCATTGTTTCTTCCCAAGACAAGAAGAAAGGCTAGGGAGGCCATATAACTCAATAATACCTTCATCAACATCGAGGGACTCCAATAGAAGAAATTTAAAGGACATGAAAAAATTTCAATGCAACGAGTTAGCCTGAAGTATGGCCATTATGGGTGAGATTTTCGTTGTGGGTTTATTTCCATTTATTGTTTTCAAGTTGGTTCTCATGATTCCTTTAGCTGATAGGTTTCTTTATTAGTTCCTAGAAGCCTTTGTTGGACAAACTCTCTATAATCTCAACATAAAACTGTGGGTTGAGTCACTAGTCTTAGAAGCCTTGGTTGGGAAAATGCTCTGGAAGCCTTAGGTGGGCTGAGTTACTAGCCTTGGAAGCCTTGTAACAACTGGGGTTGAGTTACTAGTAATGGAACCCTGGTTGGAACAAATACTCTAGAGCCTTGGAACAAATTGGATAAATACCGATCTGTGACGGTTGTGATGTTAGACTATGAGGTGGAATCACTGGTTGATGGTTAAGATGGTTTGGCCTTTGGAATCCTTGGATTGGCTGTGATCGATGTGCTTGATGAGATCCCACATTCATTCTTGGAATATGGCATAGGGGTGATTGGATGAAGTGAGACTTGGCTCATCCAATCTATGTTCGGGTGGAACGTGTGTTGAAATTGGCAACAAGAAACATTGAAAATGACAACCAAAAATGGAATCTAGAAAATGGCACCTAGAAATGGCTACCATATGAGGCTTCTCATTTAATTCTCCCTTATTAAATTGGAAGAAAAATTTCAATTTCATCTCATGACAACTTGTATTATTTAACTGTGTCAGGAAGACTTAGTTAGCTTAGTAAATTCAAGGTATAGCTAAAATAGGAGGCATGTAGAGGATTTTTCCATTTTAGGGGGTTCAGTTATAGTTATTTGTGAGTCGTAATTAATTAACTCAATTAATTGAGTTAAAATCAGTTTAACTACTTCAAATTTAGAGATGAGCTAGTGAGAGGTCCAGTGAATCAAATTAGATTTAATTCACAAGTAGTGATCAATAAGTTAACTGATAATTCACTATAAATAGTGGTTCCATGTCAGTTCTAAGGAAGGCCCAGTTGAAACTGAAGTTAAAGGGAAGATATCTACCAGTTGTAGTATTATAAAATTTCACAGGTCATGGATGAGGCCATCAGGAAGGCCATGAAATATTTCACAATATTTAATTAGGAATGTTCTAATTAATAGGGACTCAATTAGCCCAATAATGTGTAAGGAAGGCATGTCAGGAAGAGGCAAGAAAAAGGTTAAAGACTCAACCGGTTTTTCTTTTATCGCAAGCCAAATTCAAGCAGGATTGGAGTGAGATAGTCAACAGAGTGTAGAGGTTTCTCAGTTTGAGGAATATCATTATATTACTTCATGATCTTGACCATATGCAATATAGAGATAGAGCGGTTTTGAGCAGTCTCTTTCCCTAGATACATATTGTGTTATGCAATTGATTGTTTCTTTCTCTTACTTGTTATGTGATTGTGCGACCGTGTTTTGTTTCCACAAATTGTAAAATGATTCAATATCTTGTTTTACTACATTATAATATCAAATTTAATCTTGTTGGTTATATTTTCTACAATGTGGAATTCCCATCTTCGATTGGTTTCTACATTCATTAATGAGAAATTAATTCCTTTGTTATTTGATGTATAAATGTATTTGGTTATTATATGGATTCTATTTTTGTTGTATCCATGGTATTTTTGTTGTTATTATGCTGGTTATAAGCATGTATTTTATTAGTAATGATGTATGGCTCCCTCTTTTTTTTACTTGTAAATGAATACACAATGTCTGTATCTTCAATTAGATTTTATTGTAGTTAATTATGTAGGGGAGACATGCTTCTTAGTGATTCTCATATGAGTGTGTGACCCATATTCTCTATTTTGTTGTTTATACCTATAGCTTTCATGTTTGTGACATGTTTGATAAAATGTATTTCATCACTAGGAGGGGTCCATATGAATTCTTATTGATGTGATTTCTTACATATCATTATCATGTTTTTATTTATCATCTCCGAACTTTTCATGAAGATCTAGGAAGAGCATTGGGTTCTAGACCTAAAACGTTAGCTCAAATCCCAGGGTTGTTGGCACATAACTGAGTATTTGGGACCTTGATCGCTGACATGTAGTGGTATGCCTGCGATTATAGCCTCCTAACCATTGGGACACAATGTTAAGTGTGTGACTGTGCCTCAAAGAGGTCAAAATGTCAGTGTGATCCAGGGGTAAGAGGTCTGAATGGTTGGGTTACCTCACAGGGGTGTTTTTTTTGTTGTACAAGGTCTATATGTTGTGTTTCCATCAGTTCCACTTCCTTAAGGTTACCTAGGAGGTTGAATCTCATTATATTAGCCTCTTGTCACATGCTTACCCAGGTTGGCCAGTTACATGGGTAGATGTGGGAAGAGGGTGTTACATCTAGTGTCATGGTAGAAATATCCCACTTATGGTTGAAAATCACTACTTGTGTACTAGAAAAGTTGGGGCAACAACATAGGAGGTAAGAGCACTCAGTGGAAGTGGAGTAAACCATATTTATGTGATATAATTTTGAAGCTATTGGAATGTGTGAATGCATGGGGTGAGATGGCCACACCATCCACCCCCCACTTTTAATCGAAGGAGAGGGAGTGGGGTGAAAAGCTTCCCCAACCCCACGCCATTTCACTAGATCTTTTTTTGATACCATGATTGGGGAATCCATTTTTTATTTTTAATTAAATTGATTAATTAAAAAAAAATCATATGGACATGACTTATAGTTTTTTGGGCGTGTGGTATTAGCAAGCCATGGTATTATAATAAAGCCTATTTACATATTAAGAATCTCCATAATATAGTGAGTGAATCTCCGTGTTTAATAATCTAGTGACATTTTTTTAAATTCATATAGGTTTAACTTATATATTAGTTGTTTTTATAATTAATAATAATATTATAATTTAGTTATTTTTTAATGATTTTTAAATCTTGAAAATGAGAGATGAATCATGATGTAAATGTTTTGATACCTATCAATGTTTACTAACCATTTAATTTATATAATTTCTCTAATAATTAAGATATATGAAATGGTATAAATATATTTGTTATAATAATGTCAATTCTAATTTATACAATTGATAATGATTATATAAAATTTCCCTTCAAAAGATTTAAATCGCTTTTCTTAAATAAATACACTTCAATCTTCATTTTCATATTTTAATTACCTTTGAAAAAACATTATTACTTATATACTTAAGTTTAACTAATTACTATTTATTATACATGTAGAAGGCATGGTATTAGGCATTCAATTTTACATTTGACTACTTATAAGTTTGTCTTGACCAAAAATATTTGGGGCTTTTCCATAGTTTAACATTAGGAATTTAATTTTTGTAATTTTTATAATAATTTAAATTAGAAACTTCTATTTCTATTAGTTACTAATTTTTTTATTTTATTTTTTTCCTTTTTATTTAACTTTTTTATTTGTATTTTTTTTCTTTTTCTATTATTTCCATCTTATTGTTTTTTCTCCATATTTTTATTATGTTAAAAACTTATATATATATATATATATATATATATATATATATATATATATATATTTATTTATTTATTTATAAAAAATAAATATATATAATAGAGTGTATATATGTTAATATAACAATATTAGTTAATCGTATTTTTTTTATTTTTTGGAGATGACATTCAACAATACAATACAATATTTTAATAGTTGTTTTATTTTTCTTATTGACATTTTTGTTTTTATTGTTTTTTTAGTTTAATTAAGCTATATTTAAGTTAAGTGGGTACTAGCCACTATATAGCCCTTGTTTTCTCACTTATCTTATAAAATTTAAACTATTATGCAACAATTGATTATATTTAATATTAATAATAATACACATTATTGCTATTTATGAACTTATTTTTACTATATTTAATATAATACTAAATCTTTGTTTTTACATTGTTTTATATATGTGTGTGTAATATTAATAGTAATACACATTATTACTATTTATGAAGTTATTTTAACTCTATTTATTATAATATTAATTTTTTGTCATTACATTGTTTTATATATATGTGTATAGTTTGTCGTTGATCAAAAAAAATTTGCAACTTATCCATAGTTTAACATTGGGAGTACATTTTTTGTTGTTTTTTATTATCATTTAAATTTATTTATTTATATGGTGATTGGTTGATGTGTTATTATGAGATGTTTAAGAACTTATATTTCTATTAGTTATTATTTTTTCATTTTTAGTTTTATTTAAGTTTTTTATTTTGTTATTTTCCATTTTTCTTATTTCCATTTTCATGAATGATTGTTTTCTCCATATATTAATAAAAAAAAATAAATAAATGATAGAAAAATAAATAAATAAATAAATAAATAAATGAATATATATATATATATATATATATATATATATATATATATATATATATATATATATATATATATATATATATATATATATATATATATATATATATATATATATATATATATATATATATATATATATATATATATATATATATATAAGTGTATATATGTTAATATGAACAATATTAGTTAATCATATTTCTTAATTTTTCGTGACGGTATTCAACAATAAAATATTTTAATAGTTGTTTTATCTTTGTGATGAAACATTTATCTTTATTATTTTTTAGTTTATTTAAACTATATTTGAACTAAGTGATAGATACTAGCTACATATTGTTTACATTTTTCAAATATACCTATATCATATATCTTTTCTTTTAAATTATAAATATATATTGTTTTTTCCAATACATTAAATGAGATAAAGCTTTTAGTACACGTAAAGGCTTATTTCTCAACTTAGTAGGAGTAAGATGTACCACAAGTGTGAGAATGAGTGTAATGTTTTTTTTAAAATGATGGTGATGTTTGTGGCGAAAAGAAAGAATGTAATCTCTCTCTCTCTCTCTTTTAATGATGGTGTTGTTTGTGGTGAAAGGGAAGGAGTTGTTTGAATTACTTTAAAATTTTAGGTTTTTTTTTAAGGAAGAATTCTTAAATCACTATAATTTTCATGAGTTAAAAAATTAGGGAGGTTGATATTATAATGAATATTTTGAGATTGTGATTTTACAAGGTTTTATAAGCTTATTTTAAGGAATTTTTGACCCTCTTAGTATCACAAAGATGACAAATTCACTTGACCTATTATATTTTGGGAATTGTCCAACAACTTGTTTCCCCATGGAGCTCGTAGGAGTTTTTTTTTATGTTAGTAGTTGTGATTCCTCTTTATGTGAGTTAGAATATAGAGATTCCTCGGATCTTCTATATTAGGGTCAATCATCTCCATATAGTATCTTAATTTTCTCTTATACTCTAACTCTTTATTGCACCACAAATTTTCCCAAATTTAGATGTAACAATATTTTTAATATTATTTTTTATTTTGTAGAGTGACTTCTTGCTTGATTCCCCAATGATTTAGCCAAGGGTTGGCATCTTTATGCCAACCCCACTTGAGTTGTAGATGGTTTTAAATAGAGCTTAAATCAATCTTAGGAAACATTTTGTCTTTCATGTTTCTTATCTTTTTCATATACACTAGGTAGATAGTTGTAGCCATGATCTCAATGGGAGAAATATTCACTTACATGATGAGGATATGATAAGGTGTATTGTCTTTATTTTAATATTACAAGTCATATTTGGAATTTCTTTATCTTTGTCCATGATTCTCTAGAGATGATGCAAACCTAAACTTCACAACAATTTAAAATAACATGAGCGACAAGAGTATCAAAGAAGAGTTTCTCATTCGTTATTGATCAATTGATTTATATTACTTTCAAGACTATAATAGCCTCTTCTCCCTCTATTTATCATTTTATAAATGTTATAGTTCCAATTAAACTTGTGGTGAAGATCAATTCAGTGATATGTGTATGAAGTCACTTCAAGTTATTGTTGTCATGCACAAAACTAGCATAAGTGATCTTTCTACATTTGATTATCATACCTTTTTTTTTTTTGATATTAACATTCAAACCCATACTAGAGAAAAAATTCTCAAGAATTTTAAGTTTCTTATCAATATTAGAGGGACTCATTTCCATAAGAACATTATTTTCAACTTAGAAATGAAGGACGATGACTATACCAACTATAATTTCATTGGCATAAATTGTTTCCACTAAACAAATTTCTAAGTTATTGATGTACATACCAAAATGGGTAAGGTACATGGGGCACCCTTTCGTAACTCCCATCTTTCAATTAATTTTTCTAGCCAACTCTTAGCGCTCCTAAAATTGGAAATAAAATTCTTGTACTACCTTATTGCTACAACTCACAACTTGAAAGGAACGTTTAGCTGTTCTAATCTATCCTAAAGGTTAGTTTTGGGCATTATGCCATATTCTTTTCTAAATTCATAGAAGCAATACAAGATATCAATTTTACTATTGGGACACTTCTCCATAACGATCATAAGTGTAATGAAGTGGTTTATAGTTGAATAAAAGAACCTAAATCTAGTTTGACCTTTAGTTATTATCTATTGGATTTCTAGTTAGCATATTGATCTTATTTTTTGAAATAATTCCATATAACTTAGCTAATGGTCCAATAATTAAAGACAGGGACAATGCGACTCTGAGTCCAAGGTTCAATAAAACCTTAGTTGACTACTTAATTGAAGAGCTTTTGGATATGAGTGATGATGATAGACCCTCCTATTTTTAGTTTTTTTTCTTGGTAATATTTGGTGCCCTTAGCATTCCATTTTGTGACTTGTTTTAACCCTGAACTCAAGGTCTTCTAGAAAGAAAAAAATATTTTTCCATATAAAAGATTTGAATGTTGTCCACGATTGAAGGATTCATAAATCTCTTTAAGGTAGGAATCCAATCCTCAAGGGAATCATTTTGTTTTCTTTTAGTTTTATGAGTTAGAATGTGCATATGGAATTCTTAAAATTTAACTTAGATATGTTCCAAAAAAATCCTTTTGTTTTATGTTTATATAACATCATTTTTAATTAGGGATTTGTACCTACTTAAATTTTTATATTTTTAAAATTGATTGAAAACATCGTCAATACTTTTTCTAGCAAATTTACACTCATTTTAGAGAAATTGTTCATGGAAGTAGCAAGAGTTAACATAACATTATGATAGATGTCTTTAATGTTGTCCTTATTTATTAGGATATTAAATTCATTGTTTAAATCCTTGAAAAAAAATCTTAGTTTTAGCTTCGTTGGATATCAAATGGTTTTAATTATCAAAATTCTCTACTATGTGGGTTCTATGTATGATAGTGTTTATAGGTAGAGAACAAAGTCGACAATTAGTGTTGGTTTCGTGGTCATTAATGACATTAAAATTGACTATTTGGTTGTATATGGAGATCTATCAAATTTCACATCATTTATGGCACTACTACCATGCCCAAGAATAAACACCATCCAATTAGATTTTGGCCACTTTGTTATACCACCACAAATTATTAGATATTTAAGAACTCCAAAATATACTTAACTTAGTAACAAACAATTATCAACCAAATCTTTAGAGTTTCTTTTACATTTCTCATTTAATCAGGTTTTGATAAAAAGAAATATAAACTCATCATACTTCAATAAAAAAATATATTCTTAAAATGAAAACTTCTCAATAAAATAATACTTAAAATTTAATAGAATCTAAAATCAAAATAATTTCATCTAAATATTTTAAACATTAACTTTTTATTTGTTTTAGATTAACAATATATTTTACCACAACCAAAATGTAACCCATAAAGAATAGACATGGTTATACAATGTTTTAATAATAATAAATATAAACTTATCATACTTCAATAAAAAATATATATATTCTTAAAATGCAAATTTCTCAATAAAATAATACTTACAATTTAATAGAATTGTAAATCAAAATAGTTTAATCTCAATATTTTAAACTTTAACTTGTTTTAGATTAGCAATATATTTTATGCATCCAAATTCTAACCCATAATGAATCGACATGGTTACACGTAAAGGTCATGTTCTTTGAAAAGAATATGTAGAGTTGCCCACACAAAGATAAGCAAAGTGAAAATGATGGCCCGAGTTTGTTATAATCAATGTATGATAATTAATGTTTGCCACACTAACGCGACATTCAACATTGACGGCTATAGAGGTCATACTCGCGTCAGCTCCCATAGTCAATGAGGCTTCCTTATTTCTAGAATAATCCATTCGTCTACCAGAGATCTTAAGCTATCTCGGGGACCTCATTTCTTCTCTTTTTAAATTTTTGTCGTTATCTAAAAAAAATATATAGAAATTAAAAATCATATTACATTTTTTTTTTTTTAATTTTTATTATATATGAAAATAAATCAAAATTTAAAAAAAAAAATTTAATATAAACTTAAAACATTATTCAACAAGAAGGCTACAAGGTAGCTACTACTAGCCGCTTAATTTAAATATAGCAATGTTGCAATGTGATCTTGAAAATGTCTATGGGTAGCTATTACATGCCACTTAAAGTAATTATAGAGATGTTGCAATTTGAGTTTGAGCATGCTTATGAAGATTTTCTTTGCAATGAAGTATAGTTAAATTAAATTAGAAATAATTGTTGCAATTTGAATTTGAGCATCTCTATGAGGATTTGCTTTGTAATAAAGTTGTTGCTTAATTTAGTTTAAACATAATTAAATTAAAGTAAAAAATTAAAATTTATGCGCTATATAGTAGTAGTTTAAATCTATCTAAATTAAAGTAAAACAACTTTTGTGTTGATGATGGTAACCAATTGATAATTACTAAGACACATTTGATGTGTAGATTAGATCTGCTACATATGCTTAGCCTATTTTTGGGATCAATATGAGTATGACAGAGTAGCTACTACATGCCGCTTAATGTAAATATAGAAATGTTGAAATTTGAGTTTGAGCATGCGTATCAAGATTTTCTTTTATTTAAAAAATAAAATAAAAGTACAAAATAATTGAAGAACTAAAATTGCATAACAAGACAATTGTTTCCGGATGTGGATGATTAATTGTTTTGATGGGACTTCTGTCCCGGAGCACCTCCCAAGGATTTTCGCATGGGGAGGCCATATGGCCCCCCGCGGCTCCATTAAACTCAAATTAAATTCACCTACATTCAGGACTTTAATTCTCTAGCGACGGCTCTTCTCCATCCTCGATACGCTCATTCGATTAATTATGGATCCAGTCTCGGGCTCTCCAGATCATTCTTGCTCTGTTCGTAGCTCTTTGAAGCCCATTCGTTGTGTTTGCCCTGCAGCCTGCGCAGTGCCCAGTGCCCTAACTCACACAGGACAGCGTTGTTCACTACTCAGCTGTCTTGAAACAACTCCGGAGTATCACTTTTCTCATAGCGCCTCTTGTCATTCCAACTTCATTTCGCATATTCCTCCTAGCTCTCATTGTGTTCTTGCTCCTGCTTGGGAAAACTCTCTTAGTCTTTGGCCTCTCCAAACTGCTGTGATTGCTATGCCTAGGCTCAGACACCGTATGAGGTGCCGCCGAGGCGCCACTCGAGGCAGGCTTGCAAGTGAGCGTCCTTCTTCAAGTCTAGGCGATGCTCCCTCTATCGAACATACTAAGAGGTGGCATTATCAGGACCCCCGTCAGCATTGGGATCATGATAGCCCTCCTGGCTATTCCCAAGATTATCAACCCTCTTTTCCTCTTCCTGGCGCTCCTCCAACTCCTGCTTTTGTTGTCCCCCATCCTTCTGGAAGTCATTATCTGAGGCAATCTTCGCAGAGAGCGAAGCTCCACTTTGATTGTGCCTTCAACCGGCCCACCATCACCGCTTATATCACCATAACCCTTCGAGAAGATTCAACCCTCCAACCCCCTCCGTTGCATGACCCTCTGCCCTCTCCCCTTATCCCCCGACCCGCCCCTGCTGCACCTCCTTCATCCGGTCTAGGCGCTCCCAATCTGGGTCAGCTCTCCATGCAGGTGGACGCAAATCTCTGAGGCATAGATGGAGTTCAAATTGAAGCTGCTGAAGACGCAGAGGAGCAATACGGGTGTCGAATTGAGGAGGAGCAGCCTTCTCCAACTCACACGCATCTGCTCTCTCTGCCTTAGTTCATTATGGTACTTATTTTCCGTCATATGCACGATATATTGGTTTTTGTAGTCTATAGCAGCAGAAGCTACAAAATAGTGATGTTTTTCTTTAGTTTCCTTATGTTGAATGTAATGAATTATCCACCGGTTTCCCTTTCAAAGGCGGTGCAACTTCTTTTGAACGAATTGGTTTCCCGCTATGGGCAGTTCATCATATTGTTAAAGCTTGGACATCGGCTGATTGAGCTCCACAATTTGGGCGGCGAGTTTTGTACCGATATGTTTACATAATAGAATTAGCATAATTTAGAAAAAAAAAAACAACAACAAGACAATTGCATTTAGGAAAGAAAATGTAGTAGCCTCTAATGCATTTCTGTCAACATTTCGAATCGACTAATGTGGTTTTTCTCCTGTGTCTAATGATGATGAATCACATTAGTTGGTTGAAAACATTAAATCTAATGATGTGATTAATCCGAAAGACATTAATCTATATTATGGATCACAAAAGTCTTAAATCTAACTTCTCCTATGTTTTAAAATGAGGAAATTGAAGCGAATATATATATATATATATATATATATATATATATATATATATATATATATATATATATGAACACTCTCACGAATTTATTATTGTAAGTGTTATTTTGTTTTCAGACAAAATATAAAATTTTAATAGTAAGTGGACATCTAAAAATAGGCGAAAGAATCAAGTGAGCATAAAAATATTTTAGTGGAGTTATTTTAGGTTTTTTCTCTCTTTATATATATATATATATATATATATATATATATATATATATATATCTCTAGTTTGCAATTTGGTGGGAATTTGTAGATTTGAATTTGCAGTTTGCATAATTTTAATATTTTAGGAGTCTTTCAAGATGTTAAATCTATTTATACATTCAAAAAAACTAAAAAATTACAATTAAACAAGAAAAATATGCAAATCAATATGTCCCCACTATCCTAATAAACGAATATGCAAGTTGTTGAATATCAAACAGTTGCAAAAGAATAATATGCTAGTTGTGAAAGATTAATAAAATGTATGATAGTCCATGCCAATACATATATGTCTTTTGAATTTGAAAGTTACCCTTGTTGACATTACAACCACTATGCCTCTTTAATTATGTAAGCTTAGTTTTGTTATAAGTTCAATTTCATAAAATTTTAGTCACATAGCTAAATTTATAGGATAAAATTTCAATGGTATAGATAAAATTTTAGTGATATAGCTCAAATTAAGAATTATTTAATTACCTCTCACTATCCCACGGATGTAAAAGTATGTATGAATTGAGATTTTAAAGTAAATTACCCAAAAATATCAGTCTCATCAAAATTTAATCACATAAAGTTAGAAATATAGTTATGAAACATATATAAATTGAAATTTGAAAATAACTTACTTTAAAAGAATCCACTAAAACACAATGAGTGAAGTTATGGGACCTTTTAGATGATGGATTAGATATTGTAGCATTTCAATAAAAAATACATAATATAAGATATATGGGGTTTTTTTAGATGATAGATTAGATATTGTAGTATTTTAATAAAAAATATATAATTACGTCGAAGGCGTTTTATTGAGAGAATATGTTGGGACACTGTTCATTGCAGCCAATCACTAAACTCGAATTGCATTGTCTTACACTGCTCATTGTAGTCAATTAATCAACTCGAATTTAGTCGTCCTTTCACCCAATTCCAATTTCACACGTGACGAAAGCTCCTTCAGCGTTTCTTTTCACAGTTGAGTGAAAATAATAATATTAAATATATGGGTTTTTCTTTTTTACAAAATAACAAGATGATCAAAACTCTATATATGAATCTATCATTGCAATGTGTAAGTCGTAGTCAAATTATTCAAAGTACACATACAAAAAGTCCACATGATACTCATGTGGGTAATTAAATTAGATAATAATCTTCAAGCAAAAAATAAGCACTCACCTACTTACAGGATTTAGTTGTTTATATACCTATCACTTGTTTATATGGTAAGCATTACGTAGTTGTGCATGTGCCATGGACTTATAAGCATTAATTGACGCATGTTACCTCAAAAACCATGTTATAATCAGCTGGCTACCGTGAGTTAAGAAAACTGACCCGAGTATTTATATTTTAAAAATAGAAAAAATTGTAAAAAATAAGTATTCATGTTGTTAGAGTAACAAAACCTTCGATTATTTTATATCAACTACATGATATAATTAATGGAGATGGTGTGTAAAATCATTTCTCGTTAAGTTCTTCTTTTAAAACTTTATTATTTGGGATTTAATTGATTATAAAGAACTAGTTTTTAATCAAAGGATTTGTTGATGTGCCAATGTGATATAATTAATGTATATAGTGTGAAGAATAATTTCGCTCTTTTTTCACTTTTTTATTTCGGATTTAATTGGTTATAAAGACTTAATTTTTAATCAAACATTCGCCTGATCAAATTGACTGCAACTACATACATCATCATATGTCATGTCCTGCACACAACTTGTACATCACCGTTATCACAAAATAAGATTGAAACCTAATAATCCAATCAGAATTTTAATAAATAAAATTAAAATATTAAAAAAATAATGATTTTTTTTCATAATGCGAACTTTAGATATTGTGATTTAATTTTTTGTCAAGGGGCAGAATAATTGATGGTCAAAGCTAAACTCATGCATTATCACTTGCGTGCCTATAGGGATAATAAGGAATACGATCACCAAATTTAAACTAAAATAAAATATTAATAAGGAATACGATTACCAAATTGTACGTGGTCTTTAACTCCAGTCGGTACTAATATTAATGCGTCGACACGAATCCTAATCCAGTTTGTAATAACAAGTTCAAAATATGAACCAATCACATTTCTTAAAAAACATATTTAAATAATTAAAATAAATAAATAATAAAACCACCAAAGTTTAACTATAGAAACACTGTAATTTTTTTTTGTTGAAAGACAAATTAATGTCACATCAGAAGGCAACCTAATGCGTTATACCTGCTGGCGGCACGTATAATAATGAATGAATTAAATTTAAGAAGAAATTGTGGGGAATAAAGAGCTTGAGAAAAAGAAGAAATTATGATATTATAAGGAAGTGATCATCTCCAAATTAGAAAACCAAAATTATCTGTATGTCTTTATTAGTGTTAAGAAGAAAATGAACATTGCGAAGATTAAATTAATTCTCATGAGATTCATAACAAAATTAGGTGTTGATCAATTCCCAAATCACCATGGAATGAAAGCTTTTGTCACATGTGAGATCCTATGAATTTTTTTTATTTTTATTTTTATTAATATTTGTTAGATATTATTTATTATTTTTTTTTTTTTATATTTGTTGGATATTAATTTTTAGTTAATAAATTATATATTAATATTAGTTGTCAATTGGAGTTATCTTAGTTGGTTAGGCACAAAGATTATTATTCTTCCCACTCAAATTCAAATCCCTAGTAATTAAATGATGAGATTTGTTGTCTTATCATTCTTGTTGTAATAACTTCTAGCTAGAAAACCACTCTCAAGTGAGTACAACTCTTAAGAAACCTTCTACTTTTAGACTTGTTTAAAATCTAGTTAAAATTATTTAAATTATAAATTTGAATTAATTTTTTTAAAGTATTAAATACATTTATACATTAAAAATATAATTTAATAACCAAAATTCTAATCACTATACTATATACTATATCATATATATATATATATATATATATATATATATATATAGAATCATTTAAAATTGGTAAATATTAATATTAAAAATAAATATATACACCTTTGTAAACAAACCATGAAATATGGTCAATTAAAACGTGGTGTATCTAAATACCTATTTTTTTTTTCACATTGAAAAATGAGCTTATATTATATAATATAAAGTATCAAAACATAGAGTGAATAGTCATCACAGACATATCCCTATCAATACCACACATTCCACCTAACCTCAACAACATCAATAGTTCAGTATTACATTCCACATCTTCCCTCCAAAATACTATATCAATAGTATGTAACAAATATAAACCATAATTACAAGAAATAAAAACACAAACTTTTCAATATTACAGTCTTCTAAAGAGAAATGTAATTACGATAAACTAGACCATGACCATGTCGAGCAGTGTATTAGATTTTTCCTTCCTTGGCCAAAAATTCTTTCTTGGAGAGCCAATCGTTCCCAACATAGTATTCACGGTAGGTGTTATCACTCATAAAATTTTGAAACATTACTTGACATGGTCATACAGTTCACTCATCAAAAGGAAAATGTCTCCTTAAATCATTCAAGTTGACATAGGAAAATTTATTTATTTTCATCTTTAACCTATCCTAAGGTTCAAACCCACATCCATATAGGTCACATCATGTCCTATCAGTCATCATTATGTGTCAAATTCCATCGCCCAATCATTTAAATCTGAAAAGGACACTTTAACCAATTTTTCCTCTTTTTGTAGCATTTTGCACTGTAAAATATCAGTTTTCGCTATGAAACTGCCTAATAGTTTCATAGCGAAACTGCCAGGAAATGAACTAACCATGCTAAGAAAAAAGGTTTTTTTGCTTGTCTTGTCAAATTCTATATGAAATGTCATTCTATGATTGGAGGAGTTAGGGTGGACGTCATTAGAGTCTCTTATGGTCAATTCAAAGGTACATAGCCATGTATGAGGTCATCAGTACCCTTTTGGCATGTATGTGTCATGATTAAAGCATGAGCTATCATTTAAAACATAAAACCTTACCCTAAGCTGATATTTTTCATTCAACATTCATTCTTGCATGTGAAGCATCTCATTGTCACTATTTGAGAGCTGCCTCACCACACCAAGCAGCTTGTTGCCCAATTTGTCTTTAAAAGTGTCACCTTTTTAAGAGGGTATCCTGGTTATAAAAGGAGATGGTCATGCACAATAAAGCATACAAAGGAGGCTCTGTGGATAATATAGAAGCCCATTAACCTTAAGCTATTCATGGAGGACCCTAGCTTTTTTGAAGCATGCATCAGTTCAAGTTGTTTGAATTTTTGTTGGAGCTAACAAGGAAATTGTTGTGTTTTTGGATTGTTTGAGCAGTAAGTTTAAAGAGAGGATTATGGATTAAAAGAGATGAATTTGGAAATAATAAAAGAGGTTATTTTTAAGCACATAACAAGGAAAAATGCCTCTCTCACTTTTCTCACAGGTGCTATCAGTTGGGAGATACAGGGATTTCTTTGGGGCCTATTTTCAGAAAACAGAGTTTTTCCTGTTGTATACATGTTTTTCAAATGCAGATTCTAGACATTGGGAGATGTTATTTAAAAAACCAAGAGAGGTTTGTTTAAAAAAAATTCTTATATACAAAATCCTCCTCCAGGTTTGTAAAATACATCATGGATTCGGAGATATGAGCTATGTTCTAAGACCTATTTTAAAAAAAAACAGGAAAAATCTGCAAAGATGTTTTAAATATGTAAGGTGATGGTGATTGTGTTCCTCATTAGTTTGATGAGGTCCATAAAATGAAGAGAGGTTCATTACATGCACAAGATCAATTTCTTTTATAGTTGGAGGTCACATTTTGGAGACAGTTTTGAAATCTGGAATTTCTGCACTTTTACATAGTTTTGTAGCATTTCCTAGGTTTAAAGCCACGAAAACGCTATGAAAAAGCTTGTAGCAGCCATTTTGCCTCTAAAGTCATTTTTTTCAGTTTTGAAGGAGGGAGATTGATGGTGGTGATGTGTCATTTCTTTATTGACACCATGGAACATCAAAGGAGAAAATTTATTGGGTGTAGATGTCATTTTTCAACACTACCAAAACTTGCTACAAAACTGTCATGTTTTTGTAGCGAGCAATTGTTAAAGGTTTTGGAGCATCTTAATGGCAGTTTTGGACAGATGGACTCCTCCAACGTGTCAAGGGAGCTTATCATGAAATACTTATGACTCGAAGGAAGTGCTATCAAGATAGGTCATCAGCCAAAGCAGATTTGAGGATAAAGGTCATGCTTTCCTAAAAAATAGGGTTTTGTTCCACATGTCTAGGAGAGTTTTTAATATGTAAAGTGGTGATGAAATATGTTATGGCTTTTTCGAGCATGTGAAACTTATGTCTTAACCATCATATAACTATTTCAAAGATAAGGTAAATTTATGTAATAAATAGGAGTTTGAGTCTTATTATGAAATGTCTTATTTAAGGTGTAGCTGTCAGTTTCTTGTTAGAAGTCATGTTTTGTAGTTATGAGATGTGTCATAGGAGAATTCGATGAATCTAGCCAACAAGAAATTTATCCTTGTTGTAAGAATGTCTATTTAAAGACAAAGCATCGAAGTAGTCAGAGGTTGGAACATGTTACTGCTGACTTCTACTATTGTAAACATGTTTTGATCAGTAATAGAGAGTGGCTATTGGTTTCCTCCTTCACTTGAGATTCATTCAACGTTTTCATGAACACTGTCCTATGTATCTTATTACTCTCTATCAATATACTAATGTTTGATTACTCAGAATTCGTTTTTTTCATGCTTTGACTTCCTTTCAAGCATTAAACTATTGGATATCTTTCTCAATGTCCTACTTTTAGTATCTTAATGTTCATTACTCAGAATTCATGTTTCTCATGATCTGAATTCCTTTGAACATTTACATATTGAGTAAACCATGTGCATGTGTATTCTACTTTCATTTAAACATCTACATGCCTCAGCTTCCACAAGGAGAGCCTTTGTCATTGAGATCCCTGTCACTGACTCCATAGCCTAATGGTAGCAAGCCTTCATTTTTCAACATGTAAACATATACAAGTAAGAAAAAATTTATAGGGTTAGCCATCTAGTACTATCATTATTCATTATCATAAAACCCCCTTAAGAGAGCCCTCTCAAACTGAAGAGGTTAAGTTTCAGTTAGAAGTTGTTTGAAAGAGTTACTCCAAGTTGACCATTGAAGCAGCCCAAAAGGAATCAATTTGGTGATAACATTTTGGTGCGTCTGTCGGGAGTTTGAAGACTAATTTTCTGAATTTTTTGTGCAAAAAACTAAAGCTGAACTCTTGGAGGTAGCAGGAGCTCAGAATTTTTTGAGGCTGCAGAACTACCTTGGCGACTCCATTGTTGTAGAATTTGAAATTTCATATATTCATGGTGATTCCACTGGACTTATGAAGAACTCAGATGCTGCCATTCTTGTTTCAAGGTATGCATGTGTAGATTTTTTAGAAATTTATGGTTTCCCAAATCCTTTTCCCAAGGATACATATTTTTAAGGAGTGGTCCAAATTTTAATGGAGAAGATTTGAGTTTGACCTTGAAGCATATATAAGATTTATGTGACTTTACTGAGCTTCTTAGAGTCACACATGAAGATATTTGCATCATATTGTTCTATGATTCATTTCAAGAGAAATGTAAATAGTGGGTTGAAAACTTTCCTATCAGATCTATTAAGTCATTTAGAGATTTTTGGCTTATTTTTTGGAAACATGGATAGAAAGAACATAGTTGGTGGCAGACTCTCCTTCCATTCAAGGTTTTAAACAATGGAATGATGATCACACTAATGAAGAAGTGGATGAAAATTTTTCTTTTTCCTTGTCTTCTTATTTAAAGTCATTTGAGTGCAAGTCAGAAGATAAGATTAAACTTTTGGATGAAGTTGGTAAGAACATTGAGAAAGACATTGAAGTTTTATAAGATCAAATTCAATCCTATAGTCGTCATGATCAAGATTTGTCTTTTCAAATGTTTTTCATGCCAAAACACAAAGAGAGGGTGTTGCTACCTTTATTTTTTGAGATTGAGGAAGAATACCTTGTTCTTGAAAATCAGTTTGAGAATCAGTTTGATACCACACAACTGAAATCATATGCTGCTAAAGAAATAATATATGAGATGTCTAAAACTACAAAATGTCTAGAGAGTTATCAAACAAACTATGTCATTTATGATCGTATAGCTAACTACGTGGAATAGTTCTATAGTCCACATTTCTAATTGTCTTTTCATTGTGAAAATCAGACTCATTTTACGTTGTCTTGGTCATTTCAGTATCCAATTTACTTTTGGTTCAAGTGAAGTCAAGGGGTTCAAGTATCAGATCAACTCATTGACTAGCATTATTGGAGGTTTCATGTTGCTTGAATCAAACACGAAGATTGTAGCTGTTAGGGTAGGTAGGAGTTTGTGAGAATAATCTCAAATCAGATTGAGAATATTTTCAGTAGGTAAAAATTGGTTTTTCAGCAGTAATCATTAAGCTTGAGCTCGAGTTGAAGGCCATAAGAGTTTGAAGAAGGCTTGGAAAATTTCAGATTTTTGTTTCCAAGAATATGGATAGCAGTGGAACTACAGGTTCTTTGGTGTACCACAGGGGCACACCCTCCCAAGTAGAGCCACTATTATCACTCATAAAATTTTGAAAAATTACTTGACATGGTCATACAGTTCACTCATCAAAAGGAAAAGGTCTCTTTAAATCAATCAAGTTGATATAGGAAATTTTCATTTTTTTTTCATCTTTAACCTATCCTAAGGTTCAAACTCACCTCCATATAGGTCACATCATGTCCTATCAGGCATCATTAGGTGTCGAATTCCATCTCCCAAGCATTAAAGTTTGAAAAGGACGCTTAACCAGTTTTTCCTCTTTTCATAGCATTTTGCAGTTTTCGCTACACAACTACCAAATAGTTTCGTAGCGAAACTGCCAGGAAATTAACTAACCATGCTACAATAAAAGTTTTTTATGTCTCTCTTGTCAAATTTGATATGACATGTCATTTCATGATTGGATGAGTTAGGGTGGAGGTCATTAGAGTCTCTTATGGTTAATTCAAAGGTACATAGCCATGTCTAAGGTCATCATTACCCTTTTTCAATGTATGTGTCATGATTAACGCAATAGCTATAATTTAAAACATAAAACCTTACCCTAAGCTACTATTTGTCATTCAACGTTCATTCTTGCATGTAAAGAATTTCACTATCACTGTTTGAGAGCTTCCTCTCCCTCATAGCAACTTGCTGTCGAATTTGTCTTTACAAGTGTCACCTTTTTAAGAGGGAAACTTGGTTATAAAAGGAGATGTGCATGCACAATAAAGCATACAAAGGAGGATCTATGGATAATATAGAAGCCTATGAACCTTAAGATATTCTTGGAGAACCCTAGCTTTGCTGAAGCATGCATCAATTCAAGTTGTTTGAATTTCTGTTGGAGCTAACAAGAAAATTGTTGTGTTTTTGGATTGTTTGAGAGGAAAGTTTAAAGAGAGGATTATGGATGAACAGAGATGAATTTGGAAATACCGAGAGAGGTTATTGTCAATAACAGAACATTGAAAACTAGCCTCTCTCACTTTTCTCACAAGTGCTATCAGTTGGGAGATAAAGGTATTTCTTTGGGCCCTATTTTCAGAAAACGGAGTTTTCTTGTTTTATACATGTTTTTCAAATGTCGATTTTGGACAACTGGAGATGTTATTTAAAAAAAAAAAAGGGTTGTTTTAAAAACATTCTGATATACAAAAAATCCTCCTGTTTTGCAAAATACATCATGGATTCAGAGATATAAGCTCTTTTCTATGACCTATTTAAAAAAAAAAAACAGGAAAAATCTACAAAGATGTTTTAAATATGTAAGGTGATGGTGATTTTGTTCCTCATTAGTTTGATGAGGTCCATAACATACAAAGAGGTTAACTACATGCAGAAGATCAAATTTTTTTTTTACAACTAGAGGTCACTTTTTGGAGAAAATTTTGAAATCTGGAATTTCTCCACTTTTACACAGTTTCGTAGCATTTCCTTGGCTTAAATCCAGGAAAACGCTACGAAAAAACATGTAGCAACCTTTTTTCCTTTAAAGTCATTTTTTGTAGTTTTCAAGGAGGGATATTGATGGTGGTGATGTTTCATTACTTTATTCACCATGGAACAAAAAAGGTGCAAAGTTATTCGGTGCAGAAGTCATTTTTCAATGCTACTAAAATTCGCTACGAAACTGTCACGTTTTCGTAGCGAGCAATTGTTAAAGGTTTTGGAGTATCTTAATGGTAGTTTTGGATAGCTGGGATCCTCCAACGTGTCAAGGGAGCTTATCATAAAATACTTATGACTCGAAGGAAGTTCTATCAAGATAGGTCATCTGCCAAAGAAGATTTGAGGATAAAGGTCATGCTTTCCTAAAAAATAGGGTTTTGTTCCACATGTCTAGGAGAATTTTTAATATGTAAAGTAGTGATGAACCATGTTATGGATTTTTCGAGCATGTGATACTTAGGTTGTAACCATCATATAAATTTTTCAAATATAAGGTATATTGATGTAATAAATAGGATTTTGAGTCCTATTAGGGAATGTCTTATTTAAGGTGTAACTGTCAGTTTCTTCTTAGAAGTCATGTTTTGCAATTATGAGATGTGTCATAAGAGAATTCGATGAATCTAGCCAACAGGTAGATCATCCTTGTTGTAAGAATGTCTATTTAAAGATAAAGCATCGAAGTAGTGAGAGGTTGGAACATGTTACTATTGACTTCTGCTATTGTAAACAGGTTATGATCAGTAATAGAGAGTGGCTATTAGTTTCCTCCTTCACCTGAGATTCATTCAATGTTTTCATGAACATTTTCCTATGTATTTTATTAATTTTTGTCAATATATTAATGTTTGATTACCCAAAATTTTTGCTTTTCATGCTCTGATTTCCTTTCGAGCATTAAACTATTGGATATCTTTCTTAATGTCCTTCTTTTAGTATCTTAATGTTCATTACTCAGTATTCATGTTTCTCATGCTTTGACTTCCTTTGAACATTTATATATTGAGTAAACCCTGTGTGTGTGTATTATACTTTCATTTAAACATCTACATGCCTCAGATTCCTTGAGAGTGCCCTCTCAAACTAAAGAGGCTAAGCTTCAGTTAGAAGTGGTTTGAAAGAGTTACTCCAAGTTGACCATTGAAGTAGCCTAGAAGGACTCAATTTGGTGATAACTATAGGTATGACCAACAAAAATATATGTGAAGGAACAACACAACTCACGGATCTTGACCATCCAAGATTCAAAATTCATAACCTGTAATGACGCATAATTATTAAACCAATCAATAATAATCTGTGAGTTCCCCAACACATTCAATTGTGTAATCATCAAGAATCTAGAAAAATAAAGCAAACACCAAAGGGATAATAATTCCCGTCTGGTATTCGATCACGAGCCATAGTTCATCATAACTCTATAATTACCAATACTCGGAAAATGCAAAAATTCCCTAGCCCCAAAGAGTCTCCCATGATCCTGTGAGGCACCATCAAAATATCCATTTGCACCAATCACATCATCAATTGGAGGAAAAAATATTCGGAACTTTGTGGTCTTAGCACCACCGACACATTCACTAAGTACCCTGATCACTTTTAGGCTAACCTTCCAGTAATCAGATTTGATACCTTCGAAGATCAGATAGTTCCTAGCTTTCCGTATCTCCCAACATGTGACACGAGGGACATTCTTCCAATTACTATGTACCCTAAACCACTCCTTGAAACAGTTAGACAAATTCAATGAAACCTAGGAACCATTGACAGCAAGAAGATGTGAAACCGAGCCCCATACCAGAGGAACAAATGGACAATGTACCAGAAGATGATCCATAGTCATCCACTGCACAAAAAAAGGACAAAAAATTGGAACAATCAATCCTCTACGTACCAAGTTGTCCCACGTTAAAATATGATTCCCCACATCAAGGAGACAGAATAACTTAATTCACATAAGAATATTAATCTTCCATACAGTGTATGTCCAAATGACCTCCCGATACTAAATAATATTCTCAATGATGAGATCATAAGCAAGTGCAACAGTCACCGAAACATCATGCACATCAAGTCCAGACTAGAGAATCAAGTTTATCAGACAGTGAAATACCATCATGCACAAGAGAAGATATATAGTGATTCCAATCATCAATATAGGTTAAAGGAATTTGAAGTTCAGTCTGTTACTTCCACTGGCTATGCAATCCATCCTGCCCCCCACTATCCACCTGAGCCAAATAGAAAATATTCATGTCCTTCAAATGACCAATAAGTCCCATAGGGAGAATATAATTCGAAGCCCCAACAATTGGGCCCTGACCCAACTTAAACGAGCCTCCATCCTCAACCTTCTAGCCAAGCCAGTGCACAACAATCGGATATGCCGATATGAATGTGTTGGAACACCTAATCCTCCATGGGTAGGTGTGGAATGCAAAAAGTCACAACGGAGTCCAAGTGACCTCGGAATGTGAAACCAAGAGTCACACCATTGTACTATAAATGTACATCATGTATAATGGAAAAATATGAAAGCTACCTGCTTATCCTTCATTGTGTGTTGAGTCTCTTGTTGTGTGTGTTTATCTTTCTCATACACCATGTGTGTGTTTAACATGGTGTTTAACATGGTATCAGAGCTGAGAAGTTCATAACCAACTCAACCTTGAGTGAGCCATTTATGTTTATGGCCTGTGCATATCTGCAAAAATTCTTGGAATTTTTGCAGCATTTAGAGAGTTTCTGCAACAGACATTTTGCCACATTTAGAAAGGTGTTTTGAAGAAGAGCAGCAGTGGTTTTGAAGAAGATCAGCACTACACATATGAAGGTTCTCTAAATTCTGATTTCTTCCTGCAATTTCTGCCTATTAAATTCTACATTTTGAAGAGCTACTGAAATAATGTTTAAATGGGTTTCTGAGAAATTATGGGTTTTTTTAAGTGAAAATTTCTGAGCTTCTACCAATTTTGGGTTTTTAAAGTAAAAATTGTGAGCTTCTGGACTGCATTTCTCTTCTGTTGTTTTAAAGTTAGTTTCCTACTTTGCTGTTTTACATTTCACAGAAAAAAATAAAAAAAAAATTGTTGCAACTCTCCTAACACTCCATGGCCTTTCGGCCCCCTTACCCAGCTCTCATCACTCAAACCATACACTCTGATCTCCACCTCTCCACGCTCACCGCAACTATGCTCCCCCTCTCCCTACGCTTCTCCCCCACCCCTGCACTCGGCCCTCCCTACCCATGCTATCCCCTACCCGCTCTCTATCTCACACGACACATCTTACACCTCTTCCCCCTATCCTACCCTCCCAACCCCCTATTATAATCCCGCCCCCTTACATCCCTCTCTACACAACGCCCCCTTCCTACACGGCATCCCCTTCACACCTGGCCCTCATCCCACCCCCTCACACTCTCCCCTACCCGTCCCCTCTCCCCTACACACTCAGCCTTGCGCTGCCCGCGACCTCTCTCATAGAGCCGCCCCCTTATCACTCCACCCTACCTACCCCTTCCCTACGACATACACCACTCCGCCCCCCACCCTTACTCTCCCTTCCCTACCTTCCGCTCCTCCCAACGCGGCCTCCCTACCTCAGAGCCCCTCCATCAAGCTCTTACCAGCTCACCCCTCTTCGACCTACCTAGACTTACTAGCTCTCCCTACCCACTTCCCAATCCTCCCTCACCCCCATTCCATTTCCCCTAATGCCTTTCGGCCTCCCTCCCTCCACGCAGGTTTTGTTCCTGCGTTTTAAAAAAAAAAATTAATTTCCCTCCCACAATTTTAATAAAGCCCCCTCCATTCCCTTTCAATTTTTTAATTAATTCCTTTTAAAATAATAATAAATAAATAAATAAATAAATTCCCTTAAGTTTTCTTTCCCCCTCCCTTTAATTAATTTCCATTTCAGTTAATTCCCTTTTTTTAAATAATTTTTAATTAAAAAAAAAAAACCAACAGAGGGAGAGGAAAAGAAGAAATGAACAACAGAGAGGAAGAGGAAATGACATATGAAGCAAATGGGTTGTACACATAAAGAAGAAAAGTGAGATTTTCATTGTGATTTGTGGCATTGGTGGAAGGGTGATTTTCTGCAAGAGATTTACATTTGAAGACAAATTGGTCCTCATTTTCAAAACAACAGTGGCATTCATAGTTTGGGCACACAAAATTCTGATTTGTGGAGTTTCTCTTAAGCTCTATTGCATTCTGCAGCAAGGTCAAGCATCCAAGCTTATGAATATCTCCTCCTTTTGTTGAGTTGAGTTGAGTTTTCTTTGGTGTCAAGCAACTCTTTGAAGAAAAAATTGAGCTGCCTTAAAGACTTTTTGCACAAGTAGTTTTTGCTAGACATTTTTGCAGAAATATTGTATTGAGCTGACATTGTATTACTTCTTCATTCATAGTTGCAATCAGTATTTGAGTTTTTAAAAAAATTGTTGATATAAGCCATTGTTGCTTGCCGGTTAGATAGTCAAGTCTATACCTTCAGGTCCTCCATCATTTTAGGAGCAGATTTTGCATTTTGAGATTTCCATAGTTAGAAGTTCTCTTGAGTCATTTGTATTTCTTGAAATTAAGTTGAATCACATTGTAAATGGGTGCATTTTCGGTTGAAACTGACACCCTTTCATTTTTTGAGCCTAAGTTGTTTAAAATGACTAAAATTAATGAGGCATTAGAGTTTTTGAATAACCTTATTCATTCCAATGTTGATGATATGATAAAAATGAGCAAGAATGCTCTTTGTAACATTCAAAGTTGTTTGTAGGATGCACAAGAAAAGATATAGTTTTTGCAGTTGGAATCGCAGCTTCAACAAGATGAACTTCAGCAAAAGAGTCACCATTCTGAACATGTTTATGTTCAGAAGAATGTGAATGACTCTCATCAGAAGAAATAAGATAAAGTTGCAGTTGATTCCCATTCAGTTCCTTGTACTAGAGTAGATTTACATGCAAATGCAGTAGTTCAACCTGCACTTCTCAAGCCCATCATCAGACCTTGGGAAGAGCTTGTCCACAACAAGCAAAAAACGGGTCTTAGATATGACAAGGATGTGTCCTTTCATATTACAGACTACACCAAGCCCATCATATTTCAGAGTGTCAGATTCTTGTATGACAGCTCACCTGCAGCTGTTCCAGATCCTGTTCCACAACAACAATAACAGATTGTAAAATGCCAACACTGTGATCGAGTTGGCCATATGAAAGATCACTGTTTTGATCTTCATCCATGCAAGCACTGTGGTCGGAACACCCATTATTCAGATGGATGCTTTAGAAACAAGCCTCCTACAAGAACAAAGATTCATATTGGATGGATCGCTTCTTGGCAATGGGCATCAGCAGCCAAGAAGATGTTTAAGACACATGTCAGAACTTGTTCTCAGATATTAAGAAAACTTGCAGGTGAGTTTTCGCCATCATCTCACCTTGTCCCTAACAGGGGGGGGAATGGTGGTCATGTACAAGCTTCAACGTTAGATCAAGCGAGGCTGAGCCACAATCTCTCATTTCATGTTCAGAGTTGTAGCCAGAGACACAGCAGTTCAAGCAAGCCTGAGCCACAATTCATCATTCCAGATTCAGAGATGTAGCCAGAGACACAGATGCCCATGAGCATGCCTTTGGTTGGTGGATAACCTTAAACCATCATCTTTGGTTGGTGGACAGCCTTAAACCATCACAGGTTGTAGACCTCCCTTCTTTTAGGTTGAAGGTATCCATTTCATATAGGAGGGACACTTCCTCTAGCAGAAGCCTTCAGCTTCTTTCCAGCTTTGGTTGAGTTCCAGGAAATACTTCAAGCATTCCAGAGTTTTTGGTCATCCTTAAACCATCACAGGTAGTATACCTCCCTTATTTTAGGTTGAAGGTCTCCCTTTTTTATGAGGGACAATTCCTCTAGCATAAGCTTTTAGCTTCTTGCCAGTTTTGGAAGAGTTCCGGGAACTACAACAAGTATTGCGTTCCAGTGTTGGTGATCATCCTTAAACCACCTCTTTTTGCCAACATTTCAAAGAGTTGATTCAGCCCAAGTGCTACCATGTATACTTTTCAGATTTATATTACAACTCTCTTCTTGGACTCACACATACCCCTTTGGATTAAGGGGGGAATTTTGGAACACCTAATCCTCCATGGGTAGGTGTGGAATGTGAAAAGTCACAATGGAGTCCAAGTGACCTTGGAATGTGAAATCAGGAGTCACACCATTGTACTATAAATGTACATCATGTATAATGGAAAAATAAGAAAACTACACGCTTATCCTTCATTGTGTGTTGAGTCTCTTGTTGTGTGTGTTTATCTTTCTCATACACCATGTGTGTGCTTAACATGGTGTTTAACAAAATGCCTACCAACTGTTATATCCCGCCCTGGCCATATGCAACCCTTGACAAAACCAACATGCCACCGATTGATTCTTTAAATATTTAATACACACAATATCATGCCACAGTCCAGGATTCATAAGGAATCACCAAAGACTTTTGGATGCCAAAGCACAACCAAAATGAAACACATTCTTAATACCCAGCCACCATAAACCTTGGGAAGGGCTAATTTCTGCCACCCAACTAAATGATATCCCGCCTTTTCCTTATTACCAGACCAAAGAAACTAAAAGCAAAGGCTCTGAATTTGATTAAGAATAGAGTTAGGTATTTTGGCCATAGATAGCCAATATACCGGAATATTCTCGAGAAATGATTTAAATAATATGAATCTGGCACCCAATGACAAGCATCGATAACACTAGCTAGCAATATTTTTCTCAACCTTATGAAATAACGACATCCAATCCACCTTATTATAACAATTCCGTTCCAAGAAAAAACCCAAATAGCTAAATCATTTCGCGAGTGGTTTAACAACAATGGGAAATATCTGTTGTAATTGTGCAATATCTCTAGGATCCCAACCATTCTCACAAAATAGAGACTTAGGTACACTGATATCCATACCAGATACATAACAGAAAAAATACAGAGAGCCTTTTACTAGTTTTAGATTAGCAATATATTTTATTGCATCCAAAATCTAACCCATATGGTTATACTCAAAGGTCCATGATCTTTGAAAAGAATATCTAGAGTTGCCCGCATAAAGATAAGAAAAGTGAAAAGGATGGCCTGAGTTTGTTATAACCTAAGAAACCGGATTCATCCCCAGGGCCTTCGAATCCTGAATCCGGCGAATCGAATATGATTCTATAGGATTCATACCGGATTCTTGGGATTCGACCGTATCCATACAGGGAATGATGAATCCTAACCGTACCCTGTATAGATACTGCTGAATCCCATACAGCGAGATTCTCCATTTCAAAAAGTGTAATTTTTGGTTATAAAAAACAGAATTTGACATTCTTTCTCACCGTTTTGTGATTGTGAAGTGAGCAAGGAGAAATGGTTTGCAAGAAGAAAGGGCTAGCAAGGAGAAAGGGGGTTCTTTCGAAGAGATTCAAGCATCCTGTAAGTGCATTGTCCCTCTATATTTTGCATTTAATTTGTTGTTAGTGTTTGCATGTGTATATGTTTTATATATTTGGTTATTTTTGTTATTTTTTTATATGTTGATAACTCATTGACTCTAACTCATTGAGGCTTGAGGCTTGTAGTCTTGGAGACTGTAGTTTTTTTGTATTTTCTATTTCCATTTGCCATTGGCAGTGTACTTATGTAACACATTTTTATTCCAATGGCTTAATGAGAAACTACAATATCTTACTATCTTGTCTTTCTGAGTAATTTTGACAATTGTATGATGTATCAATGTATCAAATTTCAATGTATCATGTATGAGTATCTAAGATCTTAAATCTATGTTTGAATCAATGAATTTGAATGAATTTGTGTAAAAAATATCTAATTTTTAATATATTAATATATATATTTTTAATATATATATATATATATATATATTAATATATATTAATAAAATAACATATAGCATTATCGTATCCCGGAAGTGTCTGTTAGGGGTCATACATGTCTAGATCCGATTCTCGAATCCCTATATCCCCCTATCAAGTGACTTAGGTTATAACCTCTTGCGACATTCAACATTGACGGCTATAGAGGTCATACTTGTGTCAACTCCCATAGTAAATGAGGCTTCCTTATTTCTAGAATACCCCAATTAGTCTACAAAAGATCTTAACATATCTCGGGGACCTCATTTCCTCTCTTTTTAAATTTTTATTGTTATGTTAAAAAATATAGAAATTAAAAATCATATTAAATATTACATTTTTGTAATCTTATAAAATTAAAATCTAATTATAAATTTTATCAAAATATTAACATCAATCAATCATTGTAAATCGATAAATACACATTAATGTTAATAAATATGTTAGGAATATTGAATTATATATTAATTTTAAATAAATACGATGAAATATCAGATTCTATTGATTCAACTATATATATATATATATATAAAGCTATATTATTCTTTTATTATTAAATTTTATTATTTAGGATTTTTTTATTTTTTTTAATAAGATAAAATTAATTGGGGAATAAAAGAGAATATTATCTTGCAAAATATGAACCAATTTAAATATATTTAAACTTTGGATCTATTAAATATCGAGGGATTAAATCTCAGCTTATGTGATCCATGATTGATAAGAATAATTTTAGGAAAAATCACATAAAAAAAATTATGTAGACTTGCTTTGAATCACTTACTATGATTCATCATTAGGACATAGATGGATAGCATGAACCAAAAAACACAATAACTAGTAGAGATGTAACATCAATGCCCAATATTCGATTTTTTTATTTTATTTATTTATTTATTTTTTATTTAAGGAAATTCAAAATAAACTTTAGGGATAAACAGTAAAATAAAAAGTCATAATATTAAAAATATAAATATTTCCAAATTTAAGAAGATATTGTGGGGAATAAAAAACTTGAGAGAAAAAGAGAACTATGATATTATAAGGAAGTGATCATTCCCAAATTAGAAAACCAAAATAGCCATAATATTAAAAATATAATTATTTCCAAATTTAAGAAGAAATTGTGGGGAATAAAGAGATTGAGGAAAAAATGAAACTATAATATTATAAGGAAGTGATCATCTCCATATTAGAAAACCAACATAGCCATAATATAAAAAATATAATTCTTTCCAAATTTAAGAAGAAATTGTGGGGAATAAAAAGCTTGAGGGAAAAAAGAAACTATGAAACTATGATAAAGAAAGTGATCATCCCCAAATTAGAAAACCAAAATTATCACTGTGTCTTTATTAGTGTTAATAAGAAAATGAACACTGCCAATATTGGACTAAATCTCATGAGATTCATAACAAAATTGGGTGTTTATCAACTCCCAAAACACCATAGGATGAAAGATTTTGTCACATGTGAGATCATTTAAAAAATTTATTTTTATATATTTTTTGGATATTAATTTTGAGTTAATAAATTATATATCTTAATATTGGTTGTCAATTGGAGTTATTCTTCCCACTCTAATTCAAATCCCTACCAATTAAATGATGAGATTTAATGTGTTATAATTATTGTTGTAATGGCTTCAAGCTTGAAAACCACTCTTAAGTGAATATATCTTTTAAGCAACCTCCTACCTTTAGACTAGTTTAAAATCTAGTTTAAAATTATTTAAATTATAAATTTGAACAGTTAATTTTTTTGAAAACATTAAATCCATTTATATATTTAAAAATATAATTTAATAACTAATATTTACAGTTTTCCTAAAAGAATTCTATATCACCAAATTTCAATTAAAATATTTAAATTTAAATTCTATCTTTATTAAAAATAAAAAAAATTAAGACCTTTAAATAATAAAAATAATAATAATTAATAATAAAATATTTTACTAAATTATATATATGAGCTTTTAAAAAATTGGTAAATATTAATATTAAAATAAAATATACACGCTGTAAGAACACACCATGCAGTTATGATCAATTAAAACGTAGTGTATGTAAATGCCCACTGTATTTATATTAATATGGTTGAATGGACATAATAGGGCATGATTCCCTAGAGTCTTATGCTTGTCTTTATGGACCATATTGTTTAGGTTCAACAAGATGATGAGCTTAGTGAAAAGAGTCGCCTTCACTAAGTGGGCCCACAGGCTATTTTTGGCACAAGTCTATTTTTAGACTATGTCTATTTTTAGACATGATGATCATATTTCAGAAGTTGCAGGATGCTATTTGTGGATGGTTGATCAAGTTTGAAAAATAGATGAAATTCCATTTTTATAATATTGGGCGAAGTCTATTTATAGATCGTCAATCTAAAAATAGATGCATGTCGATTATTATTATCTCTTAATAATAATTAGACTCTAAACAACAACTTATTCTCTTGGAGCACTTCTGTTTAGTGCATAGATGTGGCACATCAGCTGACAGAAGGAATTATGCTATTCCTAAGGGTTTAATAAAGCTAATGCATGGAGGACTCAGTTAGAACTCAAGTGGCAGAGTTCTGACACAGTTGGAAGAAGTAGTTATGGAGTTGTATTCAGTTTAACTCAGTTAGACTCAGTTGAGCTAGTCATATCTAGTCTAACTGATTGATACACTAGTGAGAGTGGAGTGAATTAATTAGTTAATTAATTCATAAATAATAACTCATTAATCAACTGAAAAATACATCAGTTAACTATAGTGCATGGCAGTTTCAGTGGAGACCAGTGGAGAGATAGGTGAAAGGGAAAGATAGACTATTTGTTGTGACTATAGTGATGCATTGATTGCATCACACACTCAGTGGATATGCCAATGAGGATTGCGAAGTGAAGGATGGAGTAATTCGAATTTATTCAAAGCTATTCCTCATTAGAGATTGCGTAGTGGAGGCAGGCTAGCAGGTGGAAAAGATCAGTGCATGGATTTGCAAGATTAGGCCTGATTAGTGTATGACGATTGTACTGTACTGAGGGCTTGTGATAAGCTTTGTATGCTTGTATTGTTGAATATTGCAACAAGAAACAATGAAGGAAGCATCCTGAAACATATTTCCTAACCTTAGTTGGAAAGTGATCACCTAAACTAGGTGGGGACCACATAGGTGATTTTTGTTGCAAAGTCTATTTTTAGACTATGTCTATTTTTAGACATATGGATCATGGTCTATGAGTTGCAGGATGCTATTTATGGATGATTGGTCAAGTTGGTAAAAATATATGGACCTCTATTTTTAGATATTGGGCGAAGTCTATTTTTAGACTGCCAGTCTAAAAATAGATCAGTCAAATATTATTAGCCCTTAATAATATTTGGACTATAAACATTATCTTATTCTCTTGGAGCACTTCATTTTGATGCTTGGATGTGGCACATGCAGATGACAGAAGGAAATACGCTTTTCCTAAGGGTTATTTGAGCTATTACATGGTTGACTTCAGTTAGAACTCATGTGGCAGAGTTTGGTGGAGTTGATGAGACAGTTGGTGGAGTTGTGTTCGGTTTAACTTAGTTGAACTAGTTGTATTTAGTCTAACTGATAAATAAACTAGTGATGAGTGGTGTGAATTAATTATTAATTAATTCACTAGTTATTAACTCATAAATCAACTAAAGAATACATCAGTTAACTGCAGTGCATGGACAGTTCAGTGGAGACCAGTGTTAGAGGTGGGTGAAAGGGTGAGTCTACTATCAGTTGTGACTATAGCTGTGCATGAGATTTGCACACACATTGACTGAGATTGCCAATGAGGATTGCGCAGTACAAGCCAAGGGGATTCGAACTTGGATCTCATCATTCTTCATCTTGGATTGCGCAGTAGAGGCAGGCAGACAGGTGGAGCAGATTGGAGCATGTGATATGTATGATCTGAGCTTGTTTTGTGTGTAGCATGTGAGATAGTGCTGAGAGCTTGTGAGGAGATTTGTGCTATGTATTGTTACATGTTCTCTATCATTATAATATACAGATAGTTGGGGGTTTTCAGCTGTAAGCTTTCCCCATTACATACTGTGTTATATGTGTGCTTGATTATGTTTTAATGTGCGCATGCGACTGCTTCTATTTTCGCAAATTGATGATCAATTGTAGAAGAGGTTATGTATTATGCATGAAGCTTAAATAGTGTGTAATCAGGATAATCTCGGTGAATAATTCAGCCATTATTCAAATTTCTACATGTATGAGATTGTCATACGATCTCCATGTTACATAATATATAGTTGGGGTTTTCAGCTTCAGGTTTTCCCGGTTAAAAACCATGTTATGTGCGATTGAAAATTTTTGTTTATGCTTCACATGTGTGTGCAATTACTTTTTCCACAAAAGATTAACAAGTGGAATAGATTCAGTATCTTGCATAAAGTTAAATAGTGAGAGATCAGGTGGATCTTGGACATATGCATTCTTAGTGCATATAATTTCTACATGGTATCGAAGCATTGTTGATTGAAGATTGCAATTGTGAAGTGAGTTTGTGCTAGTGGACAATTCGAATTTGCAACAGAAGATTCTTGGTGCAAAAATCGGGTATACATTGAAATGTATTTCAACGGGTTGAGATTGGAGTATGCCCTTGATGGGAGCTCGAATTACATAGCCTAGAAGGATAGGATGTAGGCGGTGCTGGAGGATAATGGGCTAAAGGAGTTCATCGATAGTGATGTTCCTAAGCCGGGATCTAGCGATGCTGCATTACTTGATACATGGCAAAAGAAGATAGCAAAGACGAGGAGAATTCTATTGGAAGGTGTGAAGGACCATATTGTGTCCAACCTTCACAGGAAAGCCACTCCATTCTTAATGTGGAAGGCTTTGACAGACTTGTTCCAAGGAAGAAGTGACCAGAGGAAGTTGGCGCTTAAAGACAAGCTCAAAAAAATAAAAATGGAGAAAGGCGACAGTATACCAAAATACCTCACGAAGTTTGTCCACTGCAAGGATGAAATGGGAAGTGTGGGGGTTACTGTTGATGAAGAAGACTTGGTGAGCATGGATCTCCTTGGGCTTCCAAAGAGTTGGCATAGCTACAAAGACTCTGTCAATGGACGGGAGAAACTGTTGGGATGGGAGCGACTTTGGTCGGATCTTGTGCAGGAAGAGATAAGGCGGGGTACCAAGGATGGATCTTCATCGAAGAATGAAGATTAAGAGAATTTCAATTTGGCTACCAAAGAAAGGAAAGGGAAGCGGAAGAAAAATCCTTCAAAATCCGGTGCTAAAGGCAAGAAGAAGGATTTGTCCAAAGTGAAGTTTTTTCACTGTTACGAACATGGACATTTCACCACTAACTGTCCACAGAAGAAGAAGAATAAGTAGGCTACTAGATCTGTAGCTAGAGAGGCCTTAGCCTCGCAATTTGTGTTGGATTTTTCCTTCATCATATGCATGGTTTCAAGTTGAATGGGATCGGTGTGGTATCTTGACAGTGGTGCGTCTTTCCATATGACGGGAGACAAAGAGTTCTTTAGTGACTTGGAGGAGAAGGGCCTCTAGATGCATATAGAGATGGGTGATGATGGTCGGCACAGTGCGACTAGCATTGGGACCATTATCTTTGAGAGGGATTTCGGTAATCCACTCTTGTTGAAGAATGTCATGCATTTTCTAGGTCTGAAGAAGAACTTGGTCTCAGTCGCAATGCTGGAAGACAAGGGTTATGATTGTTAGTATGAATCCTTTGTCGAAGTGTACAAAAAAATACCACTTTAGCTATGCATAACTAATAGCCCTAACATCAAATATGGCTGCCAATATCTTTAGATTTGCAGTTAGTTGATTGAGACAAGAGCTGCAAAAACCAGATCTATTCATAGAAAGACATTAAGCAGTAAAAAGAAGGGTTTGCTCCATATATCCAATAGACAAGACAAGAACAATTTTTGAAAGAATTTTTTGTATTAAGGGCACCTGGGAGGAAAACAAGAAGATGTTTCCAATTCTCCTCAATAGGATGGGTTCTTGGAAGTCCTCAACACTTCAGATCTAGCATTTCTCTCTCCTGTTGTTGTAGAAAACCTAGACAAAGATAGAACTCAAAGGGAGCTCACACAGCGAATAATGGAAAATATGACAATGATAATGGCTCAAAGTCAGACCAAGAGTTTAGATCCAGAGTGATCTAATAGGCAACAAAAGGTGAAGAATGGTAGAAAAAACCCTCCTATTTATAACAAAATATTGGGTCATTCTAGATCTTGGTGCATGGGTTAACCAGATCTAGATCCACTTTTTATGGAATATTTTATTATATTTGTTGGAGGGAAAAGGTGTTTGACTTGGGTCAAATCCCTTGATTTGTCAAAAATAAATAAATAAATGATTTATTTATCTTTTTAAGGAAGCGGTTAGAAGATAATCAAATAAATAATTATTTATTTAATTATTTGTGGGTGATTTGGTCATATTTAACGAGGAATATTATCTAAATAAGATTTAAATAATTATTCCTAGAAAATAATAAGATAAATAAAGGTTTATCTAATTAATTTCTTTGTTTTTGGGTTAAACATGGCTGGGAATAATAATTAAATTATGGTTTAATTAATTATTCCATGAGGAAAATCAAATAAATATAGGTTTGTTTAATATTTCCTTTTGGGGTTTCCTGTTTAGACCATAAACAACCTAATAAATGTGGTTTATTAAGTTATTTTACCTAGTGAAGGCAATTTTACTTAGGGTAAAATTGGTCTTACATGGTGTACTTGGGTCCATCTAATGATAATAGGTTAGATGACCAAAAAATGGTGTAACAATGATGTTTTTTTCAGTGAGGGAAACACCTTCCTTCGACATAAAACAATGGGTCAAACCAAGAAGATATGGGTTTGAATTAATAACCTCTAGAAACTAGAGGTAGATGGATGTGCGGCAATGGTGGGCAAAGCATAAGAAGCGGTGAGCCACGATGAGGGAAAATTATGGCACAGGAGATTGGGCCATCTTCACCATGGTGCTTTGAAGATTTTGCAGCAAATTTCTACTGGACATCCCAAGGGTACTCTTGCGCAATTAGATCAATGCAAAGGATGTACAATGGGTAAGTTTGTGAAGACCACCTTTCATGAGAAGGAGAACCGTGCTTTGGTGATCCTGGAAAGAATTCACATAGACGTGTGTGGACCATTCTCAGTTGCTTCAATAGCAATGCATAGGTATTATGCGATATTTGTTGATGATTATTCTCATAGATGCTGGATCTTCTTCATGCAAAAGAAGAGTGAAACTTTCTCAAAGTTCTGTGAGTTCAAGGCATTGGTGGAGAAGGAGTTGGGGAAGTAGGTGAAAGCTCTAAGGAGTGATAATGGTGGCGAATACATCTTGGGTGAATTCAAAGACTTCTGTAGAAAAGTAGGAATTTGAAGAGAACTCATAGCACCTCATAACCCATAGCAGAATGGAGTCGTGGAGAGAAAGAACAGAACGATTGTGGGTGCTGCATGAGTGATGCTACATGACCAGGGCCTACTGATGCACTTGTGGGAGGAAGCATGCAACATTGTGGTTTATGTGCAAAACCATTGTCCTCATAGAGTACTTGGCATGAGTACACCCGAAGAAGCATTTTCTAGTAAGAAGCCTGATATTTCTTATTTGAAGATTTTTGGCTCACCTGTTTACATTCATGTGACAAAGGATGCCAGGAAGAAGCTGGAGCTAACTGCAGAAGTTGGGGTATTTGTGGGGTACATAGAAACATCCCGTAACTATTATGTATATTTTCCATACAGTCGGATGACTGTTGTGCGATGGGATATAAAATTCAATGAGGTGAAAGCCATGAAGTTGTCACTTGAGAGGGAGCTACCCTTGCATGCAGAAGAGGAACTTCGTATTCCCAAAGATGAGCCTCTGGATGTGGATCAGCCATAGGAGGAGATTCATGGAGTGGAGGAGTCCACTTATGCAGAACCAAACATCAGGCAAGGCAAAAAGCATACCACAGAAACTGAGAGACTGAAGCATGATGCGGCACAGAATGTCGGAGTTCCTACGTCACAGCGCAGACAGAGACAGTCACCTGACCAATATACTGGATACATGGCTCTTATGAGCAAGTGTATCGTGACAGAGCCATCTTCTTTTGAAGAAGTAGTGCAGGAGCCCACATGGGTATATGCCATGGTGGAGGAGTATGACTCCATTGTTAGAAATAGTGCTTGGGAGATTGTTCCAAGGCCGGTGGGAAAATCAGTTGTAGGATCAAGATGGATCTACAAGGTAAAGCAAGCTGCTGATGGGAGTTTCGAGAAGTATAAGGAAAGATTTTTTTCCCGAGGCCTCTCATAGATTGAGGGGATTGACTATGAAGAAAAATGTGCACCTATCGCACGGTATTCTTCCATACGGACCATCCTTGCTCTCTTAGCACAGATGGGTTGGCACATTCATCAGATGGATGTGAATACTGCGTTCCTTAATGGGATCATTAAGGAAGAGGTGTACATTGAGCAGCCTGAAGGATTTGAGATCTTCAGCAGCAAGTCGCATATGTGCAGGCTCAAAAGAGCATTGTATGGGCTGAAACAAGCACCCCATGAGTGGTACACTCATATCGATAGCTATTTCACTGAACTTGGCTTCACCAAGAGTGAGGCATATGCAAACCTGTACTATATTGTGGTTGAGGGTAAGATTTTAATCATTTTACTTTATGTTGATGATTTAATAGTAACAGGTGATGAGCAGTTGATACACTCATGCAAGGCAGATCTTGCAAAGGAGTTTGAGATGAAGGATTTGGGCCTCCTTCATTATTTCCTTGGATTGGAAATATGGTAGCAAGAAGGTGAACTATTTATGTCTCAAGGCAATTATGCCTGAGAGATACTGGAGAAGTTTCACATGCAAGGCTGCAAGCCTATCGACACTCCTCTTCCAGGAAATTGGAAGAGAGAGGATGCTACATCAGCAGAGGTAGTGGATGCCACTGTTTATCGATAGTTGGTGGGTTCGCTCATGTATTTAGTCAATACAAGATTAGACACATGCTATGCGGTGAACCAGCTTTCACAAGCGATGGTTAAGCCTACCAAGCTCTTTTGGAAGGTGGGCAAGCATGTCCTGAGATATCTCAGGGGAACATCTGAGTATGTTTTATGGTACAGACATACGGATGAGGTGAAGTTGCATGGCTTCATGGATGCATATTGGGCAGGAAGCCCAACAGATAGAAACAGCACATCAGGAGTGATTTTTCAGTATCAGATCTACAACAGTTTCTTGGTACAACAAGAAACACATATCCATGGCACTCAGTTCAGTGGAAGCGGAATACATGGCAGTAAGTTTAGCTGCACGTGAGGCTATCTAGATGAGTAAGATTCTGGTTGGTTTGTTTGATTCACATTTAGATCCCATGGTGATTCATTGTGATGATCAGAGTTGCATTAACCTCTCGGTTAATCCTGTGTTTCATGATAGATCTAAACATATTGATATCCTGTATCATCATATCAGAGATTGTGTGCAGCGGAAGATCGTGTTGATTCAGTACATTCCTATGGAGGATCAGGATGCAGATATTTTGACGAAGGCGCTCACCAGGAGCAAATTCGAATACCATAGAGGCAGGATTGGGATGAAGGATAATCTCTATCTTAGTGAGAGGGAGTGTTGAGATTCAACAAGATGATGAGCTTAGTGAAAAGTGTCGCCTTTAGTAAGTGGGCCCGTAGGCTATTTTTGGCGCAAGTCTATTTTTAGACTATGTCTATTTTTAGACATGATGATCATATTTCAGAAGTTGCAGGATGATATTTGTGGATGGTTGATCAAGTTCAAAAAATAGATGAAATCATTTTATTAGAATATTGGGCAAAGTCTATTTATAGATCTTCAATCTAAGAATAAATGCATGTCGATTATTATTTTCTCTTAATAACAATCAAACTCTAAATAGCAACTTATTCTCTTGGAGCACTTCAGTTCAGTGCACAGATGTGGAACATCAGCTGATAGAAGGAATTACACTATTCCTAAGGGTTTACTAGAGCTAATGCATGGAGGAATCAGTTAGAACTCAAGTGGTAGAGTTCTGACACAGTTGGAAGAAGTAGTTATGGAGTTGTATTCAGTTTAACTCAGTTAGACTCAGTTGAGCTAGTTGTATCTAGTCTAACTGATTGATACACTAGTGAGAGTGGAGTGAATTAATTAGTTAATTAATTCATAAATAATAACTCATTAATCAACTGAAGAATACATCAGTTAACTACAGTGCATGGAAGTTTCAGTGGAGACCAGTGGAGAGATAGGTGAAAGGGCAAGATAGACTATCTGCTGTGACTATAGTGATGCATTGATTGCATCACACACTCAGTGGAGATGCCAATGAGGATTGCGCAGTTAAGGATGGAGTAATTTGAATTCATTCAGAGCTATTCTTCATCAGATATTGCGTATTGGAGGCAAGCTAGCAGGTGGCAAAGATCGGTGCATGGATTTGCAAGATTAGTCCTGATTAGTGTATGACGATTGTACTGTACTGAGGGCTTGTGATAAGCTTTGTATGCTTGTATGAGATTTTCATATGATCTCCATGTTACATAATATATAGTTAGGGTTTTCAGCTTCAGGCTTTCCCAGTTAAAAACTGTGTTATGTGCGATTGAATATTTTTGTTTATGCTTCACATGTGTGTGCAATTAATTTTTCCACAAAAGATTAACAAGTGGAATAGATTCAGTATATTTCATAAAGTTAAATAGTGTGAGATCGGGTGGATCTTGGACATATTCATGCTTAGTGCATATAATTTCTACACATATAATATCCATAAAAGATTAGGATGGGAATAAATGGGATTGGAAAACCCTATAATATCCATATAAAACTAGGTTGGGAGTAAATGGGCTTTGAAAGAAACACACACTTCATGAATGTAAACAATAATCCAAATGATTAACCGTTCTATAATATCTAATTTCTGATCAGAGAAGAATGTATGCGGGTTGATTAAAATTTATCTTAATTGTTTAAGAAATAGGAAAATTTTAGCGATTTTCTTTATTTTTATTGTTATTATCTTTGTTGCTAGCAGGATATTTTGTAATCAATTTGGGCTTAATTTTCAATTAATCACTTGTTGATCAAAAATTAAAGAGAAAATTACTATTGGAAATAAACAATAATTTATCTTTTTGAATTTTTAAATTATATTTATTTATGTTTGATTGGTTGAGAGTCTTTGAGTCTTATTTTGCAATGAGGGTTTTCGTCGCTATCCTTCTGTTTTTGGAGTTGTGTAATGTATGATTTTGTGTGTGTGACATTATGTAGTGTACGATTATATGTAATGTATATTAATACACATTTTGAGCATGAAACGATGAACACACAAACCAAAGAGCATTTTCCACATTGCATGATAAACCGTACAATTATCACAATTTTCACAACTTTTTATGTCACATTTTACATTAAAATATAAGCATCCCATCCCTAAAATTAATTTCTTGGTGGGCCAACATTAAATGCTCTTGTGAATCATTATTTTTTCAATAGTTTAGTTACAAAAACGACTATTAATTGAATCTACACTGTCAAGGTTTTGAAATAAATATTTGATAGAGATCCACACACAACCATTCTTTCAATGTGACAAATCACTTACATTCAACTATCTATTTGGCATAAGACCCGACTTGTTGAGTTTCCCACCTTAGGTTAGAGGTCGGGATCTTTGACATTCTCTTCATGACAACTGACTAGTCTTGGGCCCGACCACCAAATTAGGCCTTGCCCGAGTCGGGGGTCGACTGGTCGATCCTGCTTCAACCTTGAAACTTATGCAAAAACTCCTTTGGCTCGATAAAAACCTCCTCGACTCTGTGCACCAACATTCTATCCCTTTTCCCACCAAAATCTCCTTTGAATTCTCTTAGGGTTGTAGCTCCATCCCACAACAATATGAAAACCCCGCAGCTCATCCCTTGAATAACACACAACACGATGAATATTAAACCATGAAATGGATTTCTCTTCAATGGCTTCCATGAACCAAAACCTTAAATATACGTAACTTGACAATACAACTCCATGCTGCAGAACATGAAAGATTCTAGTTCATGGCATAACCTTTTGCAAGCGATCTTGTATGGAACAGTTCCCAAAAACTAAGTTCACACCAAAATAAAATATAGAAACAACATGAGACGATCTCATAAATGAAGATATTCAAAAAAGAGAACATGATTGAAATAACAACTTTACGATATGTCCAAATGTTGATATCCTGCAACAACACCAATGTCGACTAGGCCGACAGTCCCACTAGTCTAGGTTTCAGAGGTTCCAATTAGTAAAAAATTTAGAGTTTTCTCTCCTTCTGAATGCTCTCATTTCGCTCAACCTGAAAGACTTGACTTATAAAATATGTGAGAAAAATAATTACGTAATAAAATTTAATAAAGGAAAAATAAGACCACGGATAAGGGACACTTATTCCAAGCTGAATGTTGGGAAAATATATCCTAGTGGGCATCATTGGATGTGGTTATGGCTAAGGAAAATTGGCAAATGCAATGGAAAAGGTATTTTTGGCACATTTATTTATGAAAATAAAGGAAATTAAGAGAAAAGGAAGGTGAAAGGTCACAGGTTTCATGTGAGGAGTAAAATGAAGGAAAATAATGGAAAATGAAGAAAATAAAGGCCTAATGGATAAAAGTCGTCTGAGGATCAGTAGGTACTTTTCATCAGTTCAGTTTTGGAGCTCTTTTTTCATTCTCTCTCTCACACACTGTTGGATAATTTGAGTTTTCTTGGAGCACTCAACATTGAGTCAAGAAAGAGGAAAGCAAGCAAAGGAAGGACAAGGAAATGGAAGGAAATCAAAGATCAAGTAGGGAAGAGCATGATCTAACCGCTTCAACATGAGTACTTGCAGGTAACATATTGCATGTGTGATTTCCTAGCTGGTTTAGACATGCATGGCTTATGCATGTTCGTATTTGGTTCTCTTGCTATCGATGCAATGGTTTTGCTAGGTTTTGACAATGGTTTTCAGCCTTGCCTTGCCTTTTTTTGGATACCATGGTGTGTTGGGACTTTGATCTCGATTTTGAGCTTTTGAATTACCAGATGGATTTCGAAATCCAGGGCGAAGGCGGTCTCAGGTTCATTCCCAAAGGCCTAGTAATCCATTAACTGGTTTTGGCGGGATGCATGGTAAAACCTAAGGGAGGTGTCTCGGTGTAGGGCTTAGTGATCTAGGATTGGATTGCGGTAAAGCTTAAGAAATAGGTAGATGGAAAATTCCTCAAGGATAGTGATGGATTTAGGATGGCATTCAATTTTTGGTTCGGTTTTCTAATCTAAGCACCGATTTTGGTGTGATAATTGTATGGTGAGGGTTGAGGTGGTTTAACCTCTAGATTCCATTGGTTATATTTTGGATTGGTTTATCCATGAGTCCCACATTCATTCTTGGAATATGGCATGGGGATAACTGGCTGAAGAGAGATTTTGATCAAACATGTCTATGGTCGGGTGGTACATGGAAGTCTTGAACGTGGTCGGTTATTGCCTATGTTAAATGGAAGCTAAGTTCTCTTGATTTTTTACTCATTAATGTGCGGATTTAATGGTTGTTATCTCTCTTTAATTTCCATGGTTTTATGTTTGTTATTAGAATTTTTACATGTGATGGTTATTTCATGTATTTACTTATAATTGTTAAAATAATGAATGCATAACCTAATTGATGTCATATTTGGTCAAGGAAGAGGGTGGTGATCCTACATGTAATGTTTAATAATAGTTTTTAGTCATTCATGCTCTGCCTTGTATCCTAGACCTGTAGATTTCATTCATGCCAAGTGTTTAGTCAATTTAATTTCTTAAATTGCTATCATAAATTATCGACCCAGGTTAGTAATCTGATAAAGTGTGGTGCACTATATATGCTTAGATGCCTTTCTTTCTTACTTCGTTGTGTATAATTTTATATATTTTTTTTGGGGTTTTGTATTTTATGCCTAAAGTTAAGAGCGGAAATTGATCTAAGGAATGAAACATAGGCTTCTAAAAAAAATCTTTAAATGCTAGGGAATAACTAAATATGAAGGAAATTTAATGATGAAAACTTAATCTTAAAGAAGAAAAGGAAATTTTATTTTTACTCTAAGAAAAGGAATTGATTTACAAATAGCTTTTAGTGAAATGAATGAAATATAAAATCTAAAAGAAGGAAGAAAAGGAAATGTTAATTAACTAATCTAATTTTCATAAAAATAAATCAAACTTTAGATGGTTAAAATATGAGCAATGTTAGACTTATTCTAGGCCGACAAAACATCTATGAAAAATATCTAATTAAACCAGTTCTTCATTTAAGCAAATCACTATTCTAAATATGATTGAATTCTACTAATGTTTAAATCGTGTTCTATCTATCAACATAAAAAAATGAAACCATATTCTACTGTATCCATTAAAAGCATTAATTCTATGAAAACATAGCATTTAATCTACTTCTAAAATAATCAAAGTACAATTCTAATATAACTGTGTCCTAGTTTTAAATCTAAGAATGATCAAAATATAAATCTAATCTAACTCTATTCTATATTCCATGGAATGAAACATAAAAATCTATTATTATGAAATTGAACTATTGTGCTAGTTGAAATCAAATTTAACTAAGGCAAGAAAGAAAGGAAAAAGTATCTATTGCACAAAACAACATGTTTAATCTTAAATCATATGGTTGTTGTGTAATCAAATGCAAAAATCCATTCAATTGGAAGATGACAGAGTCACATTCATGTAATGATTTAGGTGAGCAGAAGTTCTAACAGTCATATGTGAATGTAAACAACTGATTCAAAAAAAAATTAAAAGCTAATTAACATGAAATTAAACTATAAAACAGTCTGAAATTAAGCTATGAATTGAAGAGAATCTAACTATAAAAAAACACAGAATTAAAATTAGAAATTAACTATGAATCAACATGAATTTAAACTATGAAATTGACAATAAAATAAACTACGAAATAACTATAAAAACCTCCTTACCATGCATAGGCCCTCTGCAACAGAACGAATGTGAAATTTACTTAGACTATTTTCACATCAACGATCTGGAACTAGTCTTCTTTATTAGCAAAATTGAGTGTAAAATCGTATTAGAATATTATAAAAAAATTCAACTTATTCCAGGTTTCAACAGAGTGATATTTATACAATTTTTTGAATTAAATATCTAAGAATATTCTGTCAATGGATATAAAAATAAAACTAAGACTATAAGTCTATTAAGAAGCAAAGTTTTCATGGCTTTCTCTCGATTTTCTACGTAAGATAAAATCGAGAGTCTTCGCTTGCTAATATCGTTCCTTGACCTATCTTTGACCGCGAGTGTAGGGATGATTCCTTCTTGATTTCGAACAGGTAAGTAGGATAGGATCCATATATGGACCATTTCAACTACCCATATGACTCGCTTATTAATTTGCTTCTCGAAACCTGTCAAACAATAATGGTGGATGCAAAAACAAAGGTTAGCTACAAAATTGCACGAATTCTATAGCTAATTACATAAATTCATCTAAATAATAAGAAACATTATAATATAAATTAGAGAACATCTAAATTCCTTCTCAGATGTAAAATATGTCAATTATCAATGATTGAGTTTATGGATTTGTGAAAAAGGAAGAAAATATGGTGGAAAAGGATGTCAAATTAGGAACAGCTCTGAGGTTCGACATACCCCCACTAAGAGACCATTGCATGTCCTCATTAAATTTCCAAAATTGTGAGCCTTTGCCTTCTATTGCATTTGTTCTGATACCTCTGCCAGTACATCTAACTTCCTCTTCTTTCTTTTCCTTGAAGTGATTTCCATTCTTGGTTTCTTCATGAGGAGTTTGTACTTCAGACTAATGACTTTTCTATTCAGAAAGCTATCCATTTTCTTCAATTTCTTTTTCTTTTTATACCATAGCCCCAAATGTAGAATAGTATTGTCACTGATGAACTTTTATAAGTGATTTTGTTCCTTCAGAGATTCATTTTCTTGCTTGTTGTGCCTATTCAGTATCTCTAGTTCATATATTTCTTCCATCAAGGTGTTAACTAGAGGTTCTTGTGGAATGGTAGGCTTCTCTTCAACACTTGGATTTGATTCTACATGTCTTTTCTCCAAATACTCAATGTATTCATAAATCTCCTACTGTCACCCGGTCAATTTTTGGTGTCCTTCTACTTGGATTGTGTATAGGACTGTGTATAAGAGAAGCAGTAATGGGTGATGGAACTTGGGGCTCTTCATCTAAATTAAAAAACTTTGCTTCCTTTGGATATGTCTTTTTCAAGGGTTTATGAAGTCTGGAGCTTCTCCTTGGCTGTGAAGGGCTTAAGATTTCTGATTTTATAACTTTTCCCTTTTCTTTTGCATTACCTCTCTTTTTGACCCCACTCTGTTTCTTATTATTCAGTAATTCTACAATGGTGAGTTCTTCTTCTTCTTGATGTGGTTAAGGTGAGGACTTGTATTCAATGTAGGTATCAAAATTTCTTCTCCTAATTCTTTTGGTTTTGTCATAATTAGGCTGTTATGGTTCTTCTTCTTGAAAATGATTCCTGACTAGAAGAGTTTCCCAGGAGTCTCCTATACTCTTTAAATGAAATTCAATGAGTATATTTATCAGTCCATGATGATACATGGTATTTTCTATAAATTGGGATCTTTTATAGACATTTGCTGACATTTTCTTTAAGCTGTTCAGTAGGAAGTATGGGACGTTTATTTCTCCATCCTCTACAAAATTCACTAACAGCCTGGCATGATAGAAAAATACACAACCAAATCTACCCTCGCAAGTAACAATTTTTTGTATAATTAAGAGCATGTTACTCCAATTTTTTTTAAGTTTCGTTCTGGGAATTCCCTTCTCAAAAAGTAGTTTCCATACCTGGATTCTTCAGAAAAATATTCCATTCTTCGTCGTGAATTTCCCTGTTCTTGAACCATATTTCGCCGATTTTCGGAAGTTCTTTGGCTTCTTCTATGAAGGCCTATGTCACTGAAAATTTTATGTCTCCTATTTCTACCTTTGTTTGGTCGAAGGCTCTCGCAAAATATTTCGTGACCTCTTTGTGGAACCCATTAAACTTCTCTATGAACTAGAGCCATCATACCTTCTGGATTATTTTCTTCATCTATGGATAACCTTCCTTGAATTTTTCTCCCATAGGCTTGGTTCTTACTATTAAACCCATGCCTCTGTCGTAAGGAGTTTCACCTTCATAAATGTTCCTCTTCGACTAGGTGTATTGAGGGTTTAGCTCTGAGTTAAGGGTGTTGAAAGGATATTGTAGAGACATGTAGGAAAAATAGATATTCAGGCAAGGGTTTAGGAACGTGAATAAGTGGGTTACAGAATGAGATATGACCATTAATAATTAATGAATGAAATCGTTCTTGATATTTATGTGATATGATACGGATGAAGTGGTCGAATTAGGGAATTGTGGTGTGAATCTGAGTACAATCAGTTTTAATGATGACAATTTTGAAGTGGAAACATGTGATCATCTAAATTATATACACTAATGTTTTTATACCGTATTATTTAAACAAATTTTGTAACATACCTTGGAACAAAACTTTGTTGATCTTCTTTTTGTGTTGATACCTTAGGTGCCTTTTCAGCATGATATTCAATGGAGTCTTCAACTGCTTCTATTTAGTATGTCCTACTTCAATAGGTTGTAAAAATGTAACAGAGGTGCATAATGTGATGACAGCTGCAAATTACTCTAAGAGCCACAGAAATGTAGAAATTCTATAACTACTTCTTTTATTTCTTCAGAAAAATAAAGGGAACAAAGAATTTGGGAATTTTTTAGAATGGGAGAAAATATAAGATGTCAGAGATAACTATGATTTTCATCTTGTATTTTCTATATAAGGATGCCAATCATTGATTGGTTTTCATACTTATACAGATATTTTATTTTTTGAATAATATATATATATATATATATTTTATTTTTTGTTTTTTTTTCACTTTTTTTTCTTTTATATATGAAAAGTAAAAAGAAAACTAAGTTAGGGAAGAAGAAGGATTCTTCTTCACCAACTTCATATCAACATTCTCTTGAAATTTTTTGATAAATTCCTCCTTTGTCATTGGTTTATGATAGACCTTTAGTCGATGTCCATTCACAAGAAGAGGTATTTTTTCTTCATCAGTTTTCCTTATCTTGACTGCCCCATTGTCAAAGACTTTTTTGATCTCATAAGGCCCAAGCCAATGAGTCTGGAATTTTCCTTGGAAGTCTTTGAACTTTGAATTGAACAAAAGTTCCCAATCTCCTACTTGAAATTTTCTTTATTTTATGTACTTATCAAGCCATCTAGACCTTTGTTGCTAAACTAGGCTAGTTCATTGAACCACATATTTCCTGATCTCATCAAGCTCAGTAAGTTTCTCCATTTTTTGCTTTTGGGATTTTGATAAATCAAGTCCCAATATAACTGTTGTCTTGAAGTTTTTGATATGGAATTCTATTGGAAACAAGACTTGCTTCCCATAAACAAGTTCATAGGGAGTGTGTCTTGTTGTATTCATCCATGTAGTCTGGTAGGCCCATAAGGCTTCAGGAAGCCTATCTACCCAATCCTTCCTATGTATACGTACAATATTTGTGAGGATTGCTTCGATGACTTTATTGGTGGACTCCACTTGTCCATTTTTCTGTGGATGATATGGAGTATACTTTCTACATTTGATCTTATATTCCTCCACAATTCTTTGCACCATCTTGGATGTAAATTGAGATCCCTGATCTGTCACAATTTGTCGTGGGACACCAAAGCGAGTGAAAATATCCTCAAAGAGAAATCAAACTACAACATTTTCATTAACAAAATAAAGCGCTTTATCCTCTACCCATTTAATGACATAATCAATGCAAACCTAAATGCACCTCTTTTGTTTTGATGGTGGATTTATTGCTCCAACAAAATCTAGGGCCCATTTCTCAAAGGGTTTGATGAGTACCTGACGTTGTAAGGGCATTTCATCTGTAGGAACATGTTTCCCCATTGTATGATAGTTGTCACACCTTTTGACATACTCCTTGGCATATTTAAAGATGGATGACCAATAATATCCTAAATGAAGGATTTTATAGGCAGTCCTCCTATCAGCAAGGTGTCGACCACAAGGTTCATTATGGCAAACCTTCAAAATTTCAAGTATTTCATCTTCTTGTATACATATTTTGATGATGAGATATGGACCTTTTTTATACAATTCATCATTAACCCATGAGTATAATGCACTTGTTTGAATTATTTTTCTCTTTTATCTAGGAAACAAGTATGTTGGTAATTTTCCTATAGCTAGATAGTTAGCAATGTCTGCAAACCATGGAGATTTAGTAGATATTGCAAAGAGATATTCATCAGGAAAATTATCCTCTACTGGAGTATCATTATTGTTGTTTTGAATTCTAGACAAGAAATTAGCAGCTGTGTTTTGTTTTCTAGGTCGATATAGAATGGTTATGCTAAATTCTTGCAGGAGTAATAACCATATTGTGATTCTGCCATTAGTGATAGATTTATTCATTAAATAACTATTTGCAGAATGATGTGTGTGAATAAAGGTTTCATAGCCAGTGATGTAGTGTCTAAACTTGTTAATATCATGAACAACATCTAGAAACTCATTTTCAATTACAGTGTAATTTAACTCAGCAGGAGTCAAATTTCTTCTTGTGTAATAGATGACATACGGAATCAAATATTTTTGTCCTAATACAGATCTTAGAGCTGTGTCTGAAGCATCTATTGAAATAGGAAAAGTATTTTCCAATTTGGTCCTCTTAATATTGGTGCCTAAGATATTTTTTCTCTTAAAGTCTCAAATTCCAATTGGCAATCAGGATTCCAACTAAATTCACAATATTTGGTAAGAAATTTGAAGAGTGGGGATGAAATTTTTGTGAATTTTTCTATAAATCTTCTATATTACCCTGTAAAACGAAGAAAACTTCTAACATCCTTTTGACAATTAGGAATTGATAATTTGGAGATGAATTCAACTTTGGATGAGTCTACATTAATTCCATCCCCTGAAATGTGATGTCCTAAAACAATTCCTTTAGTAAACACCATAAAGCACTTTTCATGACAAGATTTGGTTCTTTACATATTTTAAGAACCTTTTCCAAATTTTCAAGAGCCCCTTCAAAACAATTTCCATAAAGTATAAATTCATCCATATATACTTCCACACAATCATGTATAATATCGGAAAAAAATCCTAATACTTCTCTTTGGAATGTTGTAGGTGCATTTCACAATCCAATAGGATATACTCGGTAAGCATAGGTTCCCCATGGACAAGTGAATGGTGTTTTGTCTTGGTCTTCAGGTGCTACTTGAATTTTGTTGTAACCACTAAAACCATCCAAGAATGATAAATACTTTTTCCCTGCTAATGTATCCAATACTTGATCTATAAAAGGTAATGGGATATGATCTTTTAGAGTAGCCTTATTCAGTAATCAATTATCTATGCATACTCTCCATTTACCATTATTTTTAGGTACAATATGTTTGTGTCAGTATTGGTATACTTCCTCTAGGGATCAAAACACATTTGCATGTGCATCTTAGGTGTCCCATACTGAATAAATTTTTTATCATTCTGTTAGGTCATGACATAAATTTTCTCTGCTGGTGGTTGTCATTGTCAAATAAACTTTTCTCCCTCCAAAATTCATATTTCTGACTCATTCCCATATCCCTTTAAGCATAATAGGGCCTATGAAAATGCTTTGATTTACTTAAAAATATTTTAAGTCAAAATCTCATTCAAAATTAGGTCAAAAAAGCAGTTTCATTAGGTCATTAGGGTTTTGCATTTATCAAGGTCTTTCCTTTATTCCGATGAGGTAAGCACACATATATGAGAGGGATTGATTATGATCATCATAATGGTTTCATTTTACTTCAAAGGATTGTATTTTCAGTTTTAGGACCTTTTATCAAAATTTCATTTTGATAAAAAAGTCACTTATGTAATTTATTTTATTTTTTCAAATGTAATTTTATGCTATTATATGTAATAATTTAATCCCAAGCTATCAAATCCATTTTTTTCAAGCCTCAATGAGCAAAAGAAAAGCCAACTCCATGACTTCAACAACCTACAACGCAAAAAGTGTCAAAGAGTATCAGTGATAAAAGGAAGAACACTATATTCAAAGTTAAATCAAAATTCCACATGCCTATAAAGCCCATCAAACATTTCAAAAGAGTCATTGTTTCCTTTAAAAGTCTAAGACATATTCAGCAACGAAAAAATATGTGAATTTTTGAGTGAAATTGTGCTAAGTTTCTCGGCGTTGCGTGTTTTCACTGGCACTGCGTGCCTGGAGATTGGCATTTCAGGTTTGTAAAAGTGTTGTGCGCTTACCAGTGACATTGTGCTCCTAGCTAGGGAAAGTTATTGAGTGATCTAGCAACCCAAATCACTTCAAAACTTCTCCAAACTTTTCCAAAGTCCTCCAAAGAGCCGTCAAAGAATTAAGTACACATTTTAACCTTGCTTTCAAGCTATTTGGTCATTCTTAAATGAATTGAAGTGGATCCCTAAGTAAAACCCTAATTACAATTTTGTGATCACTTGTTTTATCCTCCTAAAAGAAATATCGGTCATAAAAAAAGTAATTTCATTGACTTAGGGTTTTTATTGATTTAGTTTACCCCTTCACTCATTCCCTTCACCTTTCAAGTTAACCATATCATCCCCTTCCCCTCATCTCATTTCACTTACACCCCGGGGTTTCCAAATCAAAATTTAAATATGTCAAAGGAAGAAGCTAGTGGCATTGTTGGTGAGGAACAAATGCTAAAGAGAAATGACCATAATCTAGGGAAAATAAACAGGTTTGAACCCATAACCACAAGGGAACTCATGGCCTCTCCTCTCATTTTTTCTTTCTTTAAACATGTGGGCTGCTTTGAGTTCTATGAGAGAGTGCAGCAAGTCCAAAATCACCCAGAGTTAACAAGGTTATTCATCATCAATCTACATGACAAGTAGGTCAATCTTGCTGGGGTTACTTTTGAGATGTCCACCAATGCCATTGTAGCTACTACAGGGATACCTAGTGTGCGAGAGAGGTGGTTTAAACAAGTAAACCTGGATATGAGTTATTTTTAACCATACCTCAAACTGGTATAAAGATCACAACAAGTCAATTTTCCATTTTTCTCATCTCCTTGACCGGTATGTGCCCATGATGAAGATAATAATGAAATAATTCACTTGTGAGGGAAGGTTTTCCCACCTCTTCTCATACCATATCCATCTCCTCATGCATTTTACTAGAGTTAGAATGCTAGACATACCATACTATATTTTCCATAGTTGACAAGATGGCTTACATTGTGCAAAAGAGGGATTACAATCAGAAAATGTAGAGCCTATTTCATAATTCACTCATAAAAATGGTTGTCATGCACTAGATTTAGCAGAAAAAAATTTGATGGGATGCATTCATTACCAATGAGGTTTTCACTACCCCACCTGGCCATCATGAGCAGGATATACCTTCATCAGCTCATCCTCCCGTATCCACTTCTCCATCACATCCCATTGGTCATACATCTCCATCCTCTCACATCCATTCACTTCATGTTGATCCTACCTCATCACCTTTCTACAACCCTTCACCATCACATCATGATACGAGAGTATCCAGCAGTGAAAGGGACATTGAGGCAGCTGGCATAAAAAATACTGATATTGAGCCATTTTCCTTTACATATCAGAGAGACCACAGGCATGTGTTTTATTCACATGGTGTTGAAGGGGCCATGCCTTCTTCATCAGAAAAATAGGTAGAAAGGGGCAAGGAAAAGCCTATCACTGTTGAGGAGGAGGACAAACATGAAACTAAGTAGGAGTTTCAGTTGATTGACCTTGATGATGAGAATGAAGTTAGAATCACAAATGCATTGATTAGAGGCAAGGATGCCAAGATTAGTGAGCTTAAAACTAATCTTGGTAGAGAAAGGAATGTGATTGACTTTCTTGAGTTAGAGAATCAGCAACTGAATACAAAGCATATCATCAGTGAGGTTAGGGCAATCAGAGATCAGAGAGAGGAGGGAAAGGCCAAGGTGTTGCTAGATGAGACCTTGGGTATTTCTAATGATAGTGATGATGAGGAAGATTAGCTTCCTAGATAGAGACCAAGGACCATTGGAATGAAGAGGGCTTTAGCCTTGGAAAAGAAAAAAGAGGTATAATTGGCAGAGCAGCTTACTCCAAGTGAGATGCTTGCCATAGAGATTGATGGAGATAGAGAGTTTTGGCTTGAGAGAGCCAATTTTCATCTAGAGGGCCTACTAGAGAAGGAAAATAAATACACTGATATTCAGAGGAAGATGGTGAAGCACTATGCTATGAGAAACAAGATTGCAAAGGCCAAGCTCAAACGTGCCCATGCAAAGATTCAAGATTTGACCAAGTCAAAAGAGAAAGAGAAGTTGAATATTATTGTTGAGGTATCCCTCCAGGCCTCCAACCCTTGATCATCAAAAAAAATTCCAATTTTGGCACTTTTGTGCAAATTTTGATTTTTGGGACAGTTTAGCATGTAGAAATTGCGCTAAACACGCTGCGCCACTGGCATTGCACTCTTTTTCGGGCCATACAAATGGAAAATGGTCAGCATATTCATGTTCCTAGTAATGATTACATCAACCACAGGGCGTTTCATGAGATTTGGAGCAAAATTGGTCCCTCAAAAAGGCCAAAAACCATCAAAAAATCATGTTTCTACCCTATTTTTGACCTTGGCGCTGCGCGTTTACCAGTATTGGGGGAATAGCTTTTTGACAGAACATATGGGAATCATTTTGAAAAGTGGAAGCATATTTGGAAACTATTCTTAGATAAATTTCAAATGATCTATCATGGAGCTGATTTGGACAAGGGTAAGGCATCCCAAAGTGGCTTACAAAATAGGTCAAATTTTATGTCAAGGCACTGCGCATTTACCAAGGAATTCACTATTTTACCAGTTTACTCAAATTTTTAAATTTCACCTCTGATTTAATTTTCACTTGGGTAAATGAGAAGTTACGATTGTAAATATCATGTTTTACCTTTTACCTAAGGTAGATACATTAGGTAAATCATTAGTTTGAATTAAAATGTATCTGTTCTAAAAGTTAGGAATGAGTCACTTTCCTCATCCTAGGCTTTAGTATTCACTTCAGCTTTTGGTGTAACAACTCCCTCACCTCATGGATTCGACTCCTGAGGATGATAGGAAGTAGTTTTGAAGTCTATAAGTGGTATTTTTTAGTCTTTTTTTATGGTTGGCATCAGTTTAAGAGATTGTATTGATCAAGTATCATTCTGGCTTGGACATTAATGGAAAATTGCAGCTACTTTCTTGGGATCCCTGTGGTGTGAGTTTTACACATTGTTTATTCTATGCGATTAACTTGTTATAATGTATTGTTAATTCATAAACCATTTCACATCTATAATATACTTGATCTCAAGTTTGAAATACATAACTCATATTTAGTTATGCTCTATTTTTGGAAATTAAGTATAATGTGTTCAATTTCTTCAGTTTAAGGAAAATACATTTCAAATTATTTCCTTAGCTCCTCACTAGTCTATTCTACCTTGCCACATCAAGAATTCTGTAATTTCATCCTTCTAGCCATGTTTTATCCTCTTGACCTAATTCCAGTTCAGTGGGCCCAACCCTAAAATCAAAATCAAAACCCCTTGTTTTCCTTAGCTAGCCTGAAATCCTTTCAATCCAGCCATCTTGGCTATGATTATATTGAGATATTCCTCTCTGACTTGGTAGGGCTAGATACCAAGTCCAAATTTTGGTTTGAGGTTAACTCAGGATTTCCTACTTCGACCTTAGGATCAATCCGAGTGCTAACATTGTTGCAACTCTGCTGGGGAGAAAATGTAAGATCAGATCTTCCCTGGGAAAGATCATCCAAGTTCATATCTAATTGTTGATGGTGAATGAAAGTTGGACACATATGAAGGCTAAACCATTCACCTAGCGACTCCACTCACTGAATGATCTAGAAAATCAACATCTCATGGTGACTCCACTGCATGAAGATCAGTAGCTTCAATAATTTTCAAGATGGAAATTGTTGCAAGAAGGTATGCTCCCATGAGCCGAGATCACATTCTAGGTTTCCCAAATAAAATTCCTAAGGTAGATTGGCAAAGGAATTTTCCTATGTTAAAAAATGTGAAAGGTAATGATGTTGCTCTTCATCTGGTGATATTTCACATGCATGTGTGCTGTGGAGGTAAATCCCCTCTGCGGACAGAGGCGATCCCTACTAGCCCAGATCGGGTCTAGCAACAATCGTATCACGCTAAGGCACAGGTTCCTCATTACAATAAACCAACTTGCGAAGAAGGCCTACCTCAAGTCCAACGCTATTGTTCATAGAGAAGATGGCACTTATGTTTCCTTGCTCCAGCAGATCACAATCCTCTCGCTCACCGCGATCGAACACCTACACACACAAGAAACACGACAAACACAAGCATAAAACCTGATATATATACAATTATGTATCAGTCAGAGAAGACAAAACTCATGATCATAATTAACAATACGAGTGGAACCATAACCAATAGTCTCTTATCATTAATTCATACAAAGGCAAATACAACCTGGCTCTGATGCTGAATCTTCCTTCAGCGGGTCGTCAGTGGAATACGTCTCGGTAAAGCTTGTCGGGAATGGGGACAAGCCTCTCTCTTCGATTATCAATCTCCTTGCTATGGATTTGGCACTATGAGGACTATCAAAGCTCTTGCAGCATTCTTTAGGCTATGAAGGCTCTTGGAGATTAGCTCGCAAGGAGAAATGGCAAGCTTATATAGATGGTGGAAGAGAAGTTGGGATCCCTACAATCATGGGATTGGCCCTATCCTCAAGGAAGCTTCCATGAGAGGTGGAAAATTACTTCCTCTACATGGAAATCTGGAGCCAAATGTCCCAACTCAATTTAGAGACCAGTTCAGGAGTTGGTTGGAGTCAATCTTCCACCATTTATTTTTTAAAAACACCCTTTATTACGCCTGGCGCGAGTGCAACTCTGAGATAGAATCCCAATTGGCGCGCCCTCTTTGGTATATTTCCCCCATTGGCGTGGGTATAACACTAGCTAGTCGCTCTAAGGATGAAAAGGCTATTTTTAGGGTTTTTCACAAGGAGATGTCTTTAGGGGAATGAAAGTCCATGTCTAGGGGAATGCCATGAAAGTGTTTTTAGATCATGTCACTGCTCATAGGTCACGGAATAAGCCCTCCAATGTGCGAGATGGGGAATTGCAGGGACAATGACAAATTTTTGTGTAATAGATGCCCCCTAAAGCATGAGGCCCGAAAGAGAGAGAGGGGTGAAATGCTTTACGAGAACGTTTCCAACTGAAAACACTGTCGTCGGAAAAATTACGTAGAGGAGTACAACTGATATCTCAAATACATGATACATATGTGGTATGGGCGCAGCCATCCATAACAGAGTATACAAGAATCCAGATCTGAGGCATGGACGCAGCCATCCAATAAGGATCGATAAAGAGGCTCAGGTATGGTCGCACCCATCCAATCAGTGAGTCATGTAACCAATCATAATAATCCATAAAACTACAGCCTGGATTCCAACAGAAAAAATACAGGGTCTTACGCTCCATCGCGACCCAAAAAAAGTACAAGTTCAAGCATGCGAATAAGTGAACTGAAGTCTAACATGCAAGAACATCGTCTGATTACCAGCCAATGATGAAATTTGTTAACAGACGCGAGAGGTACCACCAATAATGACAATGGCCCTCAAGGTACTATAGGTACAATATACGGCATGTGAATCAGTGAGCTGGCGTCGAACACCCGTAGAATCACTCGATCGGAGGCCGATGATGAAAACCTCTCGTCGAACGTGAAGAACCTGCCATTGAGGCATGCAGGCTCCAAGGTACCAGAAGGGAGTCTCTAGATCAGCTTCCTGGATAATGAGCTGAAGTCGACAGGAAGTGACCTTGATTGAAGGTGGGCCATAGTGTTTCCCACATCATCGATGCGAGATAGAGGAGTATAATGTTTTTGTGAATCAATACCATATGAGAATCAGAGGAAGGTTGAAATTTTGCAGAGGTAAACTTCTCTTGAACATATCGGTGGCACGACACTGTATTTGGCAGTATTTTACATCAAAAGATCAGAAGTCAGGGTGACGAGGCAAAGAGCAGATGAGAGGTCAAAAAGGATTACCCAAACCCATGGAGGCAAACAGATAATGAGATGAGATGTTCCCAACCCGACACGAATGCAGACAAGTGCCATGTTCAAGAGTGACATACTGCCGACACGTCATTGATGCTGGTTCCATTTTTCCCCACCATTTCTGGCGAGTACCCCAATTATTTTTGAAAACAAGCTTGAAGGGGATATCATATGCTTTTCATATAAGTTCGTCCTTCGGACGAATCCATCCTAGTACATTTAACGAGCCCTAGGAAGGAGAAACTCGAATATCATCATTACGACTGAATCCAATGTCATCAGGAGTTAACGAGTCTGACAAAGGAAGAACTCGGTGTCTTTTCATGTTTAGAGAGTTTGAAAAGACAGCTAAAAAGTAAACTCCGAAAGTCCCTTTTCGTAAATAGTTCCTCAGATCTGAAAAGGTAGAAAACTATGTCTGAGAAAACCTCCTAGTCACGATAGGCTAGGGTACTCCTTTTTCGTAAATAATCTATCCCAGCCCGAAAAAGGGGTAAACGTATACCGAGTAGATTTCATTTCGTGTCCACTTTAACGAGATCAAAATGACAAGGGAATCGACAATATTTTCATGTTTAGAGAGTCAGAAAAGAGCTGAAAGATGATTCCAAAATGACTTTTTCGTGTTTTTACCAAGTCCGAAAAGGTATAAAATACAACTCGTATCATTGTTCAAGTTGCATAAAAACCTATCGCTACACATAAAGGCAAGTCTAAAATCCATTTTTCGACAAAAATATATTAAAATATTGAGAAAAATGACATCTAGGACCTAATTTTGACTTAATAAGTTATAAATAGGCTTCAAATGGTAAAACATATTTACTTTTACCTTTTACCTCACTTGGAGAGCAACAGTGGTCTGTTTGTGTGCAAAATTGCGGCGGTGATAGCGGCTGATCCGGAATGTCATTCAGCTCCTCGTTTGTTCCAAGAAAGGCGTTCCCTTTAGCTCCATTTTAATCCATTTTTTATGAGTTTTCAATGTGCATTAGACTTTTGGAAGTACCCTTTTAAAATTTTAGGGCTCGCTCCATTGGCACGGGTATCGGGCACAGACCCGCGCCAATGGATATTTCTTCACAAAGGAGTCGTGCCAATGGAACAACTTAATTTTCCGCTTAAAAATTTCAAAATTTGAGCTACCCATGTGGATTTTCAAATGTACCAGAGGTCTAATAAAGCATTTTTTTTTGTGTTGACGCAGATATTCGGGCACAATGGTTATCGAATGGAAGGAGAGGGAACATGGGGAGGAAGATGAAATGGCTATGGAAAACGAAGCCTGTATGAATGTACTCAAGAATTGTGGACTCAAAAAATTCTTCCTTACACCATGCTTATGAGCTCAACCTGAGCTGCTACAATACTTGGTCAGCATATGGGATGAAAATGAGGAAGTATTTAAACTTCGAGACCAAGTATTAGCTCTTGAGGTCTCTGATTTTTACTTTATAACTGGATTGTCGCGCAGAGGTCCAGTGCCAATCATAACTGGCAGCAGACCTTCCGAAGAGAAAATGGATATGGTAATGGAAAGAGTGTTCCCAGGGGCATGAACAGGGTCGGGAAGTGGGAAGGTGGACATCCACACTATCTGCAACCTAGCACTCAGGGTAGTGCTTCATACAATTACACGAGATGCAGGATTGCAAGCTCTGCATGAGGCAAACAAGGCCCAACTTATACTAGCCTCTAAGTGTATGAGTCCTGCACTGTTCGATTGGGCTACAGTGGTGACAACCAGCATAAAGAGGCAGCTCACAAGATGTAAGCAGGCCAAACTAAAGCAGTTCGGCTATGGTTCCATTTTGGTGTCGTTCATCCTGGAACGACTACCCATTTTCCAGGGCCAAGGGACCATAGTTGCCGAGCTGATACCGAGAGAGCCAAGGATGGCTCGCTGGGCAGCACTTATGCCCAGATCGGGAGGAGGCCAACAGATGTCCTGGAGGCCGGAGTTCTTTGGGTGGTTACGGCGACAACTGATTGTGGTCGAATATTGGCCCTATGCTGGGACCGATTTCACTGGAGATCCTAATCTTCCGCTCTCGGAGGGGGACGATTGGGACGAGGAGTTGGGTATGATACACTTTTTTATTTTTATGTATTTATGATTTTTTTGGTAATGCATGTCCGTTCTAACAACAATTTTATGTGTATGCATACATTGGCCAAGAGAGACCCGCGGGCATGTCGCCCATTGCGCGGAGGACCCATGTCACACATGACCCTCAGGTTGAGGGTGGCGAAAGGAGCGAACTGATCTAGAACTTGGAGGGCATTGCCCGGGGGATCCCAGACTATGCACGGCTGGCAGATGTCCCATTAGCTTACCAGCGACACACTGTGGGGGTGCCTAGTCACCTTCACAGACTGCCGAGGTGATTGGTGCGTGCGGTGGCGTGTTACCACGAGCACCATGCTAATTAGCTATTTAGGGCTTTTTCATGCATATTTTTTGGGAGACATGTTGTCTCCGGCTGTTATCAGACAAACATGTATATTTTTTGACTTTACGTGATGCACACTATGCAAACATTTCGACACACACACGCACACACACACACACACACACACATATATATACAGATATATACCTATTTCTGGATGGATCTTTTTACATGTGATGATGTTTTTATAAATTGCACCAATTTCTATCTAAAATCAAATTAGCTACTTCATTTTTTAATGTATTCATATGCCTGGGTATGTGTTGATATGTGATATAATCAAAATTCCTTTTCAGTGAATGAATACGTAGATACAGACATAAAATGGATGGGTTTCTTACTAAATAATGACTGTTAAGTTGTAATACTACAAGCTGTGAGTCCAGATACACAAGTAATGCACGAATGCCGAGGTTAACGGCCTTAGTTAATAATTATAAAACAACACTATATTCCACAATATTATTTGTGGTAGGCCCTAGACACACACCTTACAAATTAACCAACTCACCAGCAGGATCATAGATTACCCAGGCTACTGAGGACAAATTCCTGGTACTGCGAGAGGCACCATCTGTGAAACCGACAAACGGATTAATAGACATCTGCACAATCAGGAATACCCGATCAGTAGAAAAATTCTTACATGGCACACCACACCACACATGCACACAAATGAATATACACACCTATGTACACACACCACACCAAAAAATAACTTCAAGCGTAGTATTTTTTTAAGGTACAGCCCATTTCTAGGCTGCACCAACGGAACTCCTTCATAATCAATGAGCTCATAAGCCCCATTCTTCAATACTCGTTTTACTATGTAAGCCCATGCCACATGGGTTGGAACTTTCCTGCTCCAATTTTTTCATGCGCTTAGTCATATAGGAGGACGAGGTCCCCTTCGACAAAAGAACGTGGAGATACAGATTGATCAAAGTGGGCTTTGACCCGCTTTTTGTGTGCTTCAATGACTAAAGCAGCTAAGCAGCAGGTTTCATCCCGCTGTTCCAAATACAAGAGATGTTCTCCTTCAGGAGAAGTGTCAGGAAAAAGTTCCACAACCAACTTTAAAGAAGGAATTTCACACTCAACCGGAAGAGTTGCTTCCAGACCATACACCAATTGGAAAGGTGTGAACCCAGTCGCACTCTTTGCTGACGTTCGGTAGGCCCATAGAGATGAGAACAATTGGAGGTGCAAATTGGACTTATGAATTCCAATTGTTTGTTGAAGCATTGTGACCAAAAATTTTTTTAAAGCCTCAACCTGGCCATTTGCCTAAGGGTAATATGGCGTTGAGCTATCATGTCGTAAGCCCAATCTTGATGTCAACTCGGCCATCATGTAATCTCGAAAATGAGTACCATGATCGGTAACAATGGCCTGAGGGACCCCGAAACATGCAATAATGTGGTTGAAAATAAACTGGGCAGTTGTCTTACCGTTGGCGGCTAGTGTAGGCATCGCTTCGGCCCACTTAGTAAAGTAGTTGACAACGACGATTATATATGCATGCCCCCCGGCCGAATGAGGGTTACACTTCATGAAATCTACACCCCATTTTGCAAAAGGGCCGACAGTAATGACAGGATGTAGAGGGAGAGGTGGCGCGCGCATTTTGTGCTGAAAAACCTGACACACATGACGTTTTCAGACTGCAACAATACAGTCTTTGAATATCGACAACCAGAAGTAGCCCGCACGCAGAATATTCTGGGCGGTGGCATAGCCAGACATGTGACCGTCACAGGTGCCACTGTGACAGTAATTCAAGAGCCTTTCAACCTCCTCCAGGGTGAGGCACTAGTGGAGCACCGAATCTACTCCAACACGGTATAAAGTATCTCCTACAATACGGTAGGGTTGAGACTGATGCCGAATCCGACCTCGGGCATCCTTGGTCAACACCAACCGAAACGTTAATTTTTGAAGATATACAATAATATCGCCGTACCATGGATCGTGAGTACTGATAAGGAAGAGGGTTTCGTCCAGGATATGTTCCTAAGAGTGAGATGGAGTGGAGTCTGTCGGGAGGGAGCAAATGATATCCGCAAAAACCAGTGATTTGGTCGACTTAGTAGTGGTAAACTCTAAGTCGAACTCCTGAAGGATAACGATCCATTTAGAGTATTTCCCCCCCAGTAATTTTCGAGATAGAATGTATGTCATGGGGTTGCAATCCGAAACCACGGTTACTGTACGCAGCAGGATGTAGTGGCGGAAACGATGCACAACTTGCACTACGGCTAATGCCAGTTTCTCGACGTGAGCGTAATGTGTTTCTGTGTCGAGGAGATTCTGTGATAGATAATAAAAAATGTGTTCATTTCCATCATCGTCATCCTGTACCAGAACCATAGCTATGGTGCTAAATGCGGCGACCAAATATAGAGTGAAATCATGGTGATAGTTTGGAGGATGAAGCAATGGGGCATTAACAAGTAACGTCTTAAGCTTCTAAAAGGACCATTGAGCAATCTCATCCCACCGAAAGGGAATGTTATGCTTTAAAAGACACGTGAAAACTTTGGCCACTTCCGCGTAGTTCGGGATGAAGCATCGTAGGAAGTTAGCTTTTCCCTGCAAACTCTGTAGTTGGTGTAATGAAGAGGGTGATGGGAGATTGACAATGGCCTCGACCTTTAGAGGGTCAAGGCGAATCCCATCCTTGGAGACTATGAACCCCAAAAGATGGCCAGAATCCATGCAAAAGATGCATTTATGAGGGTTAATCCGGTTATTATAGCGTCGACAGCGAAGGAAAATCTGGTGGAGGTGTTTGGGATGGTCCTTGCGCCGAGCTGAGTGAGCTAGAAGATCGTCCAGATAAGGCTGAACAATATGGCGTATGTTGTGGAATGCGTAAGACAGAGCACGCTGGAAAGTAGCTACAATGTTCTTCAAGCCGAACGGGAGCTTTTTCTAAGCAAAGGTACCCCACAAATAGATGACTGTAGTCTTGTGTTGATCGGCAGGTAAAATATTTATCTGATTATACCCGGAAAAGCCGTCCATCAAGGAATAAATCTCACTCCCAGCACATTCGTCAATGATTTGATCTATGAAAGGAGTGGGGTAGTTTTCCTTAGGATAGGTCCGATTAATATCACGGTAATAAACACAGACTCTTATAGTACCCTGCTTCTTATCTACAGGGATGATGTTTGAGACCCATTCTGTGAGGAGAATCGGGTAAATGAAGCCCGTGTTCAGAATTTTTTCAACTTCTGCTTTAATGGTAGCGGCTTTGCGAGGATGCACTGGGCGTAGGCGTTGGAGCACGGGTTTCACACCAGGATAGGTAGGAATCTCATGCACTACTATGCTAGGATCAATCCCATGCATTTACTCATAGGACCAAGCGAACATGTCTCTGAATTCACGAAAAAGATCAGCATAAACTCGTATCTCATCAGGAGAACAAGTTACTCCCACATGTATGTTTTCAAATATCCCTAGTTTGACGGAGATGTCGATCAGAGTGGTTTGAGTAATTTTGCTCAGGTTTCCTTCCGAAAGAACCTCATGAGTCAAAATGGGTGTCTGGAGAGGCGGAGTAGCAACCTGAGATGCAAAACGCTCTAGATAATCTGAAATTTCCCCCAGGCTGGGAATGAAGGAGGAACGATGATGTCCATCGCTCCAAGGCAGCTCCTCAAGAGACATTGTTTCAACAATGGCTTCGTCAGAAGGAAAAATATCTTTTAGAGGATCAGACGAGTCGACCTCACCGAGACAGGGGGATTGAGAGTAGATATCTAAAGCCATGCTCGAAGGAGCATGTTGAGAGGGAGGAGGATCGGATGTGGCAACGATTTCATAGTAATTAATCTCTACTGGAGTTAAGGGCATCGATTCTCCAAAATTGGTCACCTATTCAGGCGAAGAGATGATCCATGGGTCGTCAGACCTAGAGACTATATTAACTTGAACAGTGTGTGGTGGCGGCGTGGGAAAAATACCCATGAGGATGGGGTCCTTGAACAGACCGGGTCTTACACTATCAGGGGGATTAGGGATCTTATCCACATAAGGAACGTTGTTCTCAGAGGTGGAGGTGAAGAAAGACAACTGATCCATAGTAACAATTTTTCCCTCATGAGGAAACTTAAGAAGTCGAAAGAGGGTGGATGGCACGCATAACATGGCATGAGTCCAATTGCGGCTGAGAAGCAGATTGTAGTTAAGCTTGGCGTCAACCACTTCTACTTCTACGTTGACTGTCTTCCCCTGTAACGTAATCGGCAAACTCTCGAGAACACCCAGGGGTTTCGATTCCCGACCATCGAATGCCTCTAAGGCATTGGGAGATAATGAAAGCGCTGGAGAGCCAATCGCCTTCTAGCAGGTGGATGACATGACACAGGTAGAAGCACCTTCATCCAAAATGGCCCTATGAATGTTAAGAGTGTTGATCCCAAATTGTATCACAAGAGAAATTTGATGCGAAAGTCAGGGGGTAAAATTTTCTAGGTCGAAGGTGAGAATACTAGAATCGGTGGGATCAATCCCACTGATCGCAGACAACAGAGCTTTCCGTTGTGAAGGGAAAATTTGAATAACTTCCAATGCAGACATAGTGGAAGGTCCCTGAGCCAAATCCTCAACAATACTGTAGTGCTGAGTGGCACGGGCATTTGGATTGTATGAAGACCTTCGTAGAACACCTTTAGAAGGTGGCCTCACAATAGGTTCAGCAGTAGGCTTATCAATTTCCAAAGAACCGGAGACAGGAGGAGGAGGTGGGCCATCCACCACTTCCTTCCCAGCTTCCTAACGTGATCCAGCGTAATCCTTCGAATGCGTAGCAATTGAGACAGGTGTAGCACCATTCATCATAAAGACCTGGGACCGAAATGGTGTAGATGGTGAGGGATGCTCAACCATCTGGGTTTGCTGAGACGGGAACAGTTCTTTAAGAACTGCCGAAGTCCCTTTGGAGCCTTTTAGGAGTTGAATAATTTCAGATCGTCGAGGAAAATATTTGGTATAATGATCTCCTTCACAGATAAGGCAGGGGTACTTCGGTTTGCGTTGGGAACCTTCATCAGTACGAGGTTTAGCAGACTCTGGCTTTGGGGCGTCGGGTTTGGATTTTCCTTTGCCCTTCTTCTTTCCTTTGGAGGCTTTTTCCATAGGATTAGCCTGAACAGTGTTAACCTCCACAGTTTTGCCAGAATATGGAGGCACAGGAAGAGCAGAATTATTGGAAGAATTGGACTTCTGCTTCCCATTCAAATATTTCCAAGAATTTTGAGACACGGAACCAATAACACCATCCACCGTTGGGTTAAGTGGAGCTTTAGAGGTTCCTGGGCGTGGAGCATCAGTCAAAATATCATACAGCATGCTGGACTGAGAGTATACTAGATTAAGATACTGGTCATGTGCAATGGCATGTTCCTCAATCACACATGCCCCCATAGCAATATCTTGAGCGATTTTGTTAACGAAGGACGTGGTGAACCAATGAGTTAGTAGTTGATCAGGTATGTCAAACTTGATCAGCCTACGACGACGTCGCCACTCATGCATATGATCGGATATGTGGGTGTCCCGGCTTCATAACAAACCGGTAACTGAAAGTGGGTGAGAAAAGCCATTGCTAAAGTATTGAAATCTTGAAAGATACCACGGGGTAGTTCAATATACCACTTAGTGGCAGCACCAGTAAGAGTGCGCTGGAAGAGACGTAGACGAATTGAATCATCGACCCAAGAATTAGACGAACACCACAAATGGTAGGTCATTACGTGAGCTTGGGGGTCTTCACCAACTTTACCTTCAAACTTATGGCAGTCGCCGGGTACCTTGGTCGGAACCGGAGGCCAATAAGGATTATGAAGAATCGGATCATTGGTTAATTTAGAAATGTCCAGTAACTCCAAGGTAGCCAAGAACGGAAATTGCGGATTAAACGGCATGCCAGGCCCTCGATAAGGACCTGTACCTGTACTCCATGATGGTTGAGTGTATCCTTGCCCCCATGGGTTTTGTCCCGAAGGATTCTGACCGTAGGGGGTATGGGGTGTATAACCAGTTTGATTCGGTTGATGGTAACCAGTGTGCGGGGGTTGATAACTAGAGTATGGACCCTGATTATATGTCGGCCCCATTTGAGTAGTCTATGGATTTGGCTGCTGAGTATAGGTGTAGCTAGGTTGTTGAGTGTAATAATGGGAACCTTGGGGTGGATTATAAGTTGGTCAAGATTGACCGTGAGGGTAGTAACCGCCTTGAGGTTGAGCGTGCTGTTGATAGGTGGGACCCTGCTGAGGGAGATAATTAGGATGCACCGGTTGATTCGGTTGTGGCATCGAGTAAATCGTCTGTTGAGCAGGGTTGACAGGATGTGTAGGCTGGCCTGGTTGGACAGGCTGGCCAAGTTGAACGGGCTGACCTGGTTGAATAGGCTGCCTTGGGTGAACGGGCTGACCTGGTTGAACAGGTTACCCTGGGTGAATAGTTTGTGCCAGTTTTGTAGGTTGACCTGGCTATTGTGGAGCACCAGGTTGTGCCGGATGGGCCGGTTGGCCTGGTGGTGGAATGGAGTCAGGTGGTGGCTGGTAATCGGTTTGACCTGCAACAGGACCATAAGATGATCCTAGCTGATGTGCAACATTTGGAGCAACGGGATACTGAGGTTGCATGGGTTGTGAAGGTTGGACTTGTACCCCAGGACCATATACCGGCCCTGGTTGGTACCCTGGTTGACCTGTGAGTCCTTGAGGTTGCCCAGGTTGGACTCCAGGGAGAGGCTGCACGAGTTGACCTAAAGGGTTGTAATACTATCCTTGCAGACCATATAATGGCCCCTGCTAGCCCGCAAGGTAACCTTGCAGGTCATAAGGATAGCCAAGCTGGCCCGAAGGTTGGCCTTGAAAAGGTTGTCCTTGCGGGTTATAAGACTGCCCAGCCTGGTTATACGGTAAACCTTGAGCATGAATTTGAGCCTCGGGAGTGGGTAAACGTAAAGGATTCCCATACTCATCGTATTGATATGGAAAAACGTACACGGGTGTACCATCCTGTGCATAATGCGAAAAATACGAGCGGTTGGGATATTGAGAGGGTTGTCCGACCTCGGGGTTCGATTGTTGTAGGGAAAATAGATACTCCTCAGGAGAAATGTTCTCCGGCATAGCAGAAGCTATATAGACGTCTTCGGGAAGCGATGTGGTCCTTATGGACTGAGTGGTAACAGCGGGTGTAGATGCGGCCACACAGACAGTGGGCCTGACCAGTACAGAAGTGACCTAAGGGGATGACGTGATGGGTGTCCTAGGAGACATCCCAAGTGAAGGAATAAATCGCCTCGTAGAAGGAGCTGATACCCCCATAGAGGCAGCGGCAGTGATAATGTGACCTAAGGATCTATACCCTTGTGGCAGTGAGGGACCAGGCGAAGACATAACAGATGATTCGAGGTTGTCTTCTGGGAATAAATTCCGGGTTACTTCTGGGAATAGCTAGTAATATTCACCAGACGTGGGGATTTCCTCGCTAAGAGAATGGCTGGATTCACTCATATTTGAACCTGCCGCTAGATCTCGTAACAGACGGCGAGGACTAGGAGGAATAACAATAGCTAAAAAAGGCGAACTCGATGTAAGAGGAGGGAAATGTTCCCCTACTCCAAATCCAGACCAAGGGTTGGAAAAGGGCCAATTGAACTCAACTTGTCCTCCAAAGGGAAGCTCAGACAGAACTGGTCCCCCGTTGGGAAACTCGGAAACGACGGGCTGTTGTGGTTTAGCAGAGGATTGCGAGACCTTTGATGAATCGTCGGTATATGGACTACTAGTAGACGAAACTGAAGGTTCCGCCACTGCGATAGTAACGACGGAAGGAAAAGATCAAACACAACACATGGGATGAGAAAGAACCAAGGCACACAATCAAACGGCCAACAAGAAAAATCTAATAGGGTGTGTGATCGCGGGTGATTTATTTTACGACATTGAAACTTAGAAACTTCACCGTTTCATGTTTTAAGAGTCGAGAAACGGATGAAAGATGACTCTATCTCTTTTAGTTTTGACACAAATGTGAAAGGACAAGCGCTTAGTGATCTTTTCAAATTTAAGGAGTCAGATAAGATCAAAATGACTGCTCAGGAATGCTAGGCAAAGTGTGTACCAAATAACCGTGAACTGCAATATACACCTTGGTTTCAAAATGAAAGAGAAATCAACCAAGGACTTAACGTACATGCAGGCAATCTCCCCGAATGCTGTGTCCGATGTATCACGGGTATAGGGCCGCAAACTCAGCTTCCTATGGATAAAGGATAGAAACCTAGTGGGGTATCCCTTTATATACGCGAAGGTACGGGGAGCACAAGTCCATACTAGCGCTGTCTAAAGCCAAGAGGAGAACGATAGCTACTAGGTTTAAAGACGCCAGAACACGTCTCTAGACTAGACCTCTAAATGTTTTGTTAATGTTTCAATGCTACCTTAGTGTAAATTTAATGAATTTTAATGTTTATCTTCAATTATGTTTCAGTTTTTAGGCCCTAGCGAGTGTTATGTCTCAAAATCTCTTAAATGCACACTACATGCCACAGTATATCATTTCATTCGATGAAAGCTAATTACGAGAGAGTTAAGAGCTTTTCACAAAATAACAAAATCATCAAAACACAACCAATGATATCTCTAATGCAGCTAATGGAAACTAAAAGATTTTCTTTCAAAGTTACTAATCACTAATAACATCGAAAAGATTTAATTCACACTAACTAATCCAAAGCAAAAGAGAATTTTTGTATTTTCAATGTTTAAGGGCAACATGCACTAACAAAATGAAAACTAATGAGACAAGCAATTTGAGAAGCAAAAGAAAAAGAGGAAAACAATCAAATTTCACTCAATGCAAGCACACAATCAGATCTCAAATCGACAAAAAGTCCCTCAAATCAAAAGACACCCAAAGACTCAAATGAACCATGTAATCTAGGCCTAAAATGAGACAAGGCGGGATTCGAATGAAGAAGGAGCCAATCACTCAAATAACGCAATAAAACGATAGACAACCACCGAACGAATGTAGAGAAGCAATCACAAAGTTGACTGAATAGACGGAAACCACAAACTCCCAAGGGAGGCTCCACGCACAATAGCACCTAGATGCCCTAGGGCTAAAATGTAAAATCGATAGAAACAGGCAAACAACCAAAGGAAGAACGTCACAGTCAGTCAAACAAGGCTCCAGAACACTCAAGCAGTCGAAAAAAGAAACCAAAACAATAGATCAAGCTTAGAAAGCTCAAAACCAAGCAAACCCTAGCACCTCTCAGCATTGACACGACTGTCAGGCTGAAACTAGCACCATGACAGGATTGGCGCGGGTAGTAAACTGGCAACTGGTGCCAATTGGTGTGACTGTCAGGCTATTAAGCGCGCTAGTCAAGTTTCCTATGAAAAAATAAAAATAAGCAATCCAAGAAGCAGATCGGTGATGTTGGAGCTCAAACCAAAAGCCAAAATCATGAAAAGAGCCAACCAAAAGAGCTGATCAAGCAAGCAAAGTTGAGAATCGACCAAAAGACAAGACAATACTCCAAGTGTTCAGTTCATAAACTAAACCGGAGATTGACTGAAGCAGCATTCATCTACTTTCACTAATGCAAAGCAAGAAAGTTTCGAAGGCTATCTGGCTAACTTCAGGCTTCGTCTGTATTTTATAAAGCAAAAAACAAGCTAACTCCCTAGTGGAGTCGCCAATTTTCTATGGAGGTAAATCCCCTCTACGGACAGAGGCGATCCCTACTAGCCCAGATCGGGTCTAGCAACAATCGTATCACGCTAAGGCGCATGTTCCTAATTACAATAAACCAACTTGCGAAGAAGGCCTACCTCAAGTCCAACGTTGTTGTTTGTAGAGAAGATGGCGCTCCTGTTTCCTTGCTCCAGCAGATCACAATCCTCTTGCTCACCACGATTGAACACCTGCACACACAAGAAACACAACAAACACAAGCGTAAAACCCGATATGTATGCAATTATGTATCAGTCAGAGAAGACACAACTCGTGATCATAATGAACAATACGAGTGGAACCATAACCAATAGTCGCTTATCATTAATTCATACAAAGGAAAATACAACCTGGCTCTGACGCTGAATCTTCCTTCGGCAGGTCATCAACAGAATACGTCTCGGTAAATCTTGTCGGGAATGGGGACAAGCCTCTCTCTTCGATCGTCAATCTCCTTGCTATGGATTTGGCACTATGAGGACTATCAAAGCTCTTGCAGCATTCTTTAGGCTATGAAGGCTCTTGGAGATTAGCTTGCAAGGAGAAATGGCAAGCTTATATATATGGTGGAAGAGGAGTTGGGATCCCTACAATCATGGGATTGGCCCTATCCTCAAGGAAGCATCCATGAGAGGTGGAAAACTACTTCCTCTACATGGAAATCTGGAGCCAAACGTCCCAACTCAATTTAGAGACCATTTCAGGAGTTGGTTGGAGTCAATCTTCCGCCATTTATTTTTAAAAAACACCCTTTATTAAGCCTGGCACGAGTGCGACTCTGAGACAGAGCGCCAATTGGCGTGCCCTCTTTGGTATATTTCCCCCATTGGCGCGGGTATAACACTGGCTAGTCACGCCAAGGATGAAAAGGCTATTTTTAGGGTTTTTCACAAGGAGATTTCTTCAGGGGAATGAAAGTCCATGTTCAGGGGAATGCCATGAAAGTGTTTTCAGATCATGTCACTACTCACAGGTCACGGAATAAGCCCTCCAATGTGTGGGACGAGGAATTGTAGGGACGGTGACAAATTGCAGTGTAACAATGTGTGTAGATTAAGGATTGATTTTCCTGAACACTGCTTGATGAAGATATCCATGGCCACTCTGGAAGATGAAGTTTGATCTTGGTATGAAACTTTACCACGTGCTTGTATTTACTGTTTAAAGGATTTTCATACCATAGTTTTTGAAAGGTATAAAGAATCTTGTCCATCCTTAATATTAGTTCAGAACTGTTGTAAACATGTTGATAGTTTTATTGAGAATCTTGAGAATTTTTATGGAGATGATGAATTCATGGACGATGAGATCATGGAAGCCCTGTATGAAAATCCATTTTAGCAGCATAAAGAAATCTTAGAGGATACTTATCAAGATTCTCATGAAATTTTGCAGCTGGTTGAAGGTCTTTGTACAGTTGAAAATTATAGAAGACAAGGTCTTATTTCAGATCTGATTGCAGAAAAAGATGGTATGCAGGAAAATGAGGTTCCAATCTCAGATTGTGTTAAATTCAAGCTGGCTGATCCAAATCTAGATTCAAATTGTGATGATGAAGAGTATGTTTTTCTAGATCCCATGAAGAAGAGCTCTATTGTTGAGGTCACTTCAAATGAAGAAAACAGAGTCATAGACATAAGTATTCTCATCCCATAAGAACAAAGTCTTCATGAGGAGGTAATCCATTTCATTTATGAAAAACAAGATGAGATATTTGTTCAAGTAATTGAAAAATGTTCTTTAGATGAATCTGTGGTAGACGATAGAAATGTGTGTTTTGGGTTTCAAGAACAATCTGAAGTTTTCCCTCTTATGACTGATGAGTGTGATAACAAACATGAAAATATAGTTGCCATGTAATATCAAGATGATCAACAATATATTCAAATTGTAGAGGACCAGAGCATTGAGGACTGTCATTCAGATTTTTCTTCCCATGTCTCATGCTTTAAATTGTTTTTCAAGAAGAAATCTACTCACGTACGTTTTCAGAATTTTTTGAAGACCAGGAACACACTCTTGTTGAGGTATATTATGAAAATAGATTAGATTCAAGAGAAAAAGCTAGCTTGTTTATTCCAGATATGCGAGGGTAAATTTTCTTGATTTTCAAGATCCCTTCAACAGTCTTTTGCAAGCACTGGAGAAGATGAATGTTGCCTTGTTTGTCAGCATAATTCTTGGTTTCAGTTTTTATTGTGAGTTTCCTACATGTACATCATTCCGCCTGATAGAGGAAAGTGAGAGGAGAATTCAAGCAAATAACCATTTGCTCGATTAGTTACACTGGAAGGATCACTTCACATGTCTATATATATGTCTTCAGTAGGCTGGTGGTTGTCATAAGGATTTGAAGCCCTGAAGTCTTGGTGATGTACTGCCATCAATAAATAGGGACTTCAATTTTTAAGTTTTGATTCAGTCAGTCTTGAGTCGGTTTGATTCAGTTTATTGTGTCAAGTTTCTTTCAGTATTCAGTTTGGGTTTTAGCTATTGACTCCATTGCCCAATGATATAGGCACTTGGTCTACGGTGTTCTTGGCACCTCCAAGGAGATACCATCCCCAGTTAGAGCCAATGTTAGTGTCAGTATTGGTATACTTCCACCAGGGATCAAAACACATTTTCATGTGCATCTTAGGTGTCCCATAATGAATAATTTTTTTATCCTTTTGTGAGGTCATGACATAAATTTTCTCTGCTGGTGGTTTTATTTGTCAAATTGATTTTTTCTCCCTCCAAAATTCATATTTTTGAATCATTCTCATATCCCTTTGAGCATAATAAATCTATGAAAATTCTCTAATTTACCTAAAATTCTTTTAAGTCAAAATCTCATTCAAAATTTGGTCAAAAAAGCAGTTTCATTAGGTCATTAAGGTTTTTCATTTATCAAGGTATTTCATTTATTCCAATGAGGTTAACACGCATATATGAGAGGGATTGATTATGATCATCATGATGGTTTCATTTTACTTCGAAGGATTGTATTTTCAGTTTCAATATTTTTAATCAAAATGTCATTTTCATAAGAAAGTCACTTATGTAATTTATTTTATTTTTTCAAATGTAATTTTATGCTACTATATGTAATAATTTAATCCCAAGCTGTGAAAGCCATTTATTTCAAGCCTCAATGAGAAAAATAAAATCCAACTCCATGACTTCAACAACCTGCAATGCAAAAAGTGTCAAAGAGTATCAATGATAAAAGCAAGAAGACTTCAAACATTAGAAAAGTGGATATTCAAAGTTAAATCAAAATTCCATGTGCCTATAAATCCTGCAAAACATTTCAAAAGATTCATTTTTTCCTTTAAAAATCTATGGATCATTCAACAAAGAAGAAATTTGTGAATTTTTGAGTGAAATTGTGCTAAGTTTCTCGGCGCTGCACGTTTTGCACTTGGCGCTGCACGTTTGCACCACGTCGCGGGCTTGGAGATTGGTGTTGTGCCCTTGCTAGAAGATCACCGTGCATTTTTCGAAGGTGCTGTGAGCCTGGAGACTGGCGTTGTGCATTTGTAAAAGTGTTGTGCATGTACCAGTGGCATTGCGCGCCTAGCCAGGGAGAGTTGTTGAGTGATCTAGCAACCCAAATCACTTCAAAACTTCTCCAAACTTTGGAAAAGTCCTCCACAAGGCCTTAAAAGCAATAAGTATAGATTTTAACCCTTATTTCAGGCTATTTGGTCAATATTAAACGAATTTAAGTGGATCCCTAAGCAAAACCCTAATTACAATTTTGTGATCACTTGTTTTATACTCCTAAAAGAAATATCAGTCATAAACAGAGTAATTTCATTGATTTAGGGCTTTCATTGATTTATTTTACCCCTTCAATCATTCCCTTCACCTTTCAAGTTAACCATATCATCCCCTTCCCCTCATCTCATTTCACTTGCACCCGAGGGTTTCCAAATCAGAATTTAAAGATGTGAGAGAAAGAAGATAGTGGCATTGCTAGTCAGGAACAAAAGCTAAGGAGAAATGACCATAAGGGAGGGAAAATAAGCAGGTTTAAACCCATCACCACAAGGGAACTCCTGGCCTCTCCTCTCACTATTTCTTGCTGTAAACATGTGTGTTTCTTTGACTTCTGTGAGAGAGTGCAGCAAGTCCAAAATCACCCAGATTTAACAAGATTATTCATCATCAATCTACATGACAAGGAAATCAATCTTGCTGGGGTTACTTTTGAGATGTCCACCAATGCCATTGTAGCTTCTACAGGGATACCTATTGTGCGAGAGAGGTGGTTTGAACAAGCAAACCTGGATATGATTTATTTTGAACCATACCTCAAATCTAGTTATAAATATCACAACAAGTCCATTTTCACTTTTTCTGATCTCCTCGACCATTATATGCCCATATCTGCCTCCTCATGCATTTCACTAAAGTTAGAATGCTACAAATACCATACTATCTTTTCTATAGCATTGGGAAGATGGCTTAAATTGTGAAAAAGAGGGATTACAATCAGAAAATGTAGAGCCTATTTCATCATTCACTCATCAAAATGGTGGTCATGCATCAGCTTCAGTAGAAGAAAAATTCATGGGATGCATTCATTTCCAATGATGTTTTCACCACCCCACCTAACCATCATGAGCAGGATATACCTTCATCATCTCATCCTCTCGTATCCACTTCTCCATCACCTCTCATTGTTCATACATCTCCATCTACTCACATCCATTCACTTCATGTTGATCCTACCTCATCACCTTTCTACAACCCTTCACCATCACATCATAATACCAGAGCATCAAGCAGTGAAAGGGACATTGAGGCAACTGGCATAAAAATGACTGATATTGAGCCATTTTCCTTGACATATTAGAGAGGTCATCGGCATGTGTTTTCCTCACATGGTGTAAAAGGGGCCATGACTTCTTCATTATAAAAACAGGTAGACAAGGGAAAGTAAAAGTCTACAGAGCCTGTCACTGTTGAGGAGGAGGACAAAAATGAAATTGAGAAGGAGTTTCAGTTGATTGACCTTGATGATAAGGATGAGGTTAGAATCACAAATTCATTGATCAGAGGAAAGGATGCAAATATTATTGAGCTGCAAACTAATCCTGGTAGAGCAAGGAATGTGATTTACTTTCTTGAGTTAGAGAATCAACAGTTGAAGACAAAGCATATCATCAGTGAGGTTAGGAAAATCAGAGACCAAAGAGAGGTCGGAAAGGCCAAGGCCTTCCTATATGAGAACTTGGTTAGTTTTTATTACAGTGATGATGAGGAAGATAAAATTCCTAGACAGAGATAGAGGACCATTAGACTGAAGAGGGCTTTAGCCTGGGAAAGGAAAAAAGAGGTAGAATTGGCAGAGCAGCTTACTCCAAGTGAGCTACTTGCCATAGAGATTGATGGAGATAGATATTCTTGGCTTGAGAGAGCCAATTTTCATATGGAGGGCCTACTAGAGAAGGCAAATAAAGACACTGATATTTAGAGGAAGATGGCAAAGCACTATGCCATGAGAAACAGGATTGCAAGGGCCAAGCTCAAACATGCCCATGCAAATATTTGGGCTTTCACCGAGTCAAAAGAGAAAGAGAAGTTGAATATTATTACTGAAGTATCCCTCCAGGCCTCTAACCCTTTATCAGCAAATAAAATTCCAATTTTGTCACATTTGTGCAAATTTTGATTTTTGGGACAATTTAACATGCAAAAATTGTGCTAAACGCACAACGCCATTGACGATGCGCTCTTTTTTGGGCCATACAAATGCAAAACGTTCAGCATATTCATGTTCCTAGTGATGAGTACATCAACCTCAGAAAGTTTCAGGAGATTTGGATTAAAAATTTTCCCTCAAAAAGGCCAAACACCATCAAACAATTATGTTTCTGCCCTCATTTTGGCCTTGGCACTGCGCATTTACCAGTCTTGGGAGAACAAGTTTCAGACAATGCATATGGGCATCATTTTGGAAAGTGGAAGCATATTTGGAAACTAGACTCGGAGACGTTTCAAATGAGATATCATGAAGATGATTTGGAAAATGGGAAGGCCTCCAAAAGTGGCTTACAAAATAGGTCAAATTTTCTATCATGGCGCTACGCGTTTACCAAGGAATTCACAGTTTTACCACTTTACTCAAATTTTTAAATTTCACCTCTAATTTAATTTTCACTTGGGTAAATGAGAAGTTACCATTGTAAATATCAATTTTTTCCCTTCTAATAAGGTATATACATTAGTTAAATCATTAGTTTGAAGTCAAATGTATATGTTCTAAAAGTTAGGAATGAGTCACTTTCCGCATCCTAGGCTTTAGCATTCAGTTCATCTTTTGGTGTAACAACTCCCTCACCTCATGGATCCGACCCCTGAGGATGAGAGGAAGTGGTTTTGAAGTGTATAAGTGGTATTTTTTTAGCCTATGTAATGGTTGGCATCAGTTGAAGAGATTGTATTGTTCAAGTATCATTTTGGCTTGGACATTAATGGAAAATTGCAGCTATTTTCTTGGGATCCCTGTGGTATCAGTTTTACACATTGTTTCTTCTCTATGATTGACTTGTTAGAATTCATAAACCATTTCACATCTATAATATAATTTATTTAAATTTTGAAATACAAAATTGATATTTAATTATGCTTTGTTTTGGGAAATTAAGTATAATGTGTTCAATTTCTTCAGTTTAAGGAAAATACATTTCAAATGCTTTCCTTAGCTCCTCACCATTCTATTCACCTCATTTAATCCTCTTTGATTTTTTAAACCTTTTACTTACCTTGCCCCATAAATAATACTGCAATTTCCTCCTTCTGGCCTTGTTTTATCCTCTTGACCTAATTCTAGTTCAGTGAGCCCAACCCTTAAATCAAAATCAAAACCCTTTTTTTTCCTTAGCTAGCCTAAAATCCTTTAATCCAGCCCTATTGGTTGTGATTCTATCGAGATATCCCTCTCTGACTTGGTAGGGCTAGATACCGAGTCCAAATTTTTGCTTGAGGTTACCTCAGGATTTCCTACTTCAACCTTAGGATGAATCCAAGTGCAAACATTTTGGCGACTCCACTAGGGAGAAAAAGTAAGATCAGATCTTTCCTCGGAAAGATCATCCAAATTCAGATCTGATTGTTGATAGTGAAAAATATTTGGACACATATGAAGGCTGAACCGTTCACCTACCGACTCCACTCACTGAAAGATCCAGAAAATCAACATCTCATGGTGACTCCACTGCATGAAGATCAGTGGCTGCAAGAATTTTCGAGATGGAAACTGTTGCAAGAAGGTATGCTCCCTGTTAACACTAGAAAATCATACAGCAAAATATGACATTAATTAATGTCAAGCCAAAGGATTTAAAGGGCAGGAAGACATTATGAAATCTAAAAAGTATTTAAAATCTCTAAGGTTTTGAGAAAATCAAATTTGAACTAGTCATAAAATGTTATTTTTTCACATTATCCTTTGAGAAGAGCGTCTTTTGCATGCCTTTTTTTCCCAATAAGCACGGATTCCTGAAAGTGGAAAAATGTCGCTATCCGAGACCACACAAAGAAAAGGACAAGTTACTCCTTACATGAAGCTGCCTAAGGATAGCCACCAGCGCCTCCTTAGACACTATGTGATCACACAATGGAATATTTAGAGCACATAATGGAGTCATACCTCTCCCTTGGGTCACCATCCACCATGTACCAATGGAGGGAAGGAGGATTTTAAATCCCCTATATAAAGGCACCATGAGATGAGGAATGGGTGATCACATTGTTATGTTAGCCATAATTTCCCAAGAAATACCAGTAGTGTGTGACTCAGAGCTAGAGATAGAGGGGACTCGATTATTAGCCATCCAACAATCTTAGTCCATCACAATAGAGAGAGAGGGAGCTTGCACTAAGGCGAACTTAGAAAACAACATCCTTGCATTGGGACCTAGAATCATTATCTAGGGGTCCTTTGGCAAGTGGGTAAAATTTCTTCTTTGTATCAAATGTTTAATAAAAAGGGGCCTAGAGCCACCATTTGCATTATTATCATTTGAATCTCTTCAATAGATTTTGTATATTTGAGTTTTACTTTTAGTTAATTTGAGTATACATTTTCATGCTTTTTCCTCTAGATTGTATGATTTTGAACTCCACCACTTTCTGTCGGTTACCAATAGTTTCAAGGGGTAAACCACACCCCTTAAAGTGGTGTGATTTCCTACATTCATGCACCAAATCCACCACAACAGGATTGGCGACTCCACTAAAGTTTTACCGAGTTTATGTGGTTATGCCTTCTTTTGCAGGAGACCTTTTTATATGCTGGAGAGTGGAGCTGATAGTCCTCTGATCTATCTTGCAGTCCCTAGATTCACTTTGAGTGACAGACTGAAGAAGATCAGTTACTATTTTTTTTTACTTGTAGGAATTTGCACGTGTTTTTTCCTCACAGACGTGCAGGGTGCACGTTCAGTGTTGACCCGCATGCAGGAAAGCGCACCTGTCATGAATTTTTGTGCGCAATTCATAGAATGAGAAATTTCTCCCAATATTCTGTCTTTTTTCTACTTGTAAGGTGCTTGGCAACCCCTAATGCATCTTCCAACTCTTGTTGTGATACCCCACAACTTGTTAGAACTCATTTTTTAGTTGTTTTCTGTAGGCTTAGAGTTAGTTTTTGATTCAAGTTGATTTTTGAAAAATTTTCACATAGTTTAAGTAGGGGGAAAATTAACTTGCGTTCCAAACAATTTATGTCTTGCAAATTTTTGGTATTCACACTTAGATAACTAGTCCAAGTAAGTGGCCCAAGACCATGCATGCATAACTAGTTTTCTTTTTTCTAGTGTAGAAATTGTTTAGTTTAGTTCAATTTTTTGCATTAGGAATTGTAGGACTAGGATCGAATTTGTTATTCATCAGTAATTTTTCCTATTTAGATGACTAAAATTCATTTTCCTAGATTTCTAGAAACTAAATTAAAGAATCATGTGAGTTCTACAAACCTCCTCAAAAATAAAATTTTCACTATCCTACTGCTCAGTCGAAGCATGGCCAATCTATCACCCAGACAAGACCAAATCCTGGACTAATGTCCCTCACTCTCACAATTTTTTCCACCTCTACCTATAACACTATGTCTCTGTTTGCTTAAGCCCTCTACTTTCACACCTTGTTTCGCCAAGTAAATCAAAAATTTTCCCCTACTCACCAAGTGCCTCAAGCAATGGTGATTTCAAAACTCCCTTTCTAAAGCCCTCTAAAGTAAACAAGGTTTTCTATTTGTCTAGGATGATAGTGCATAATAGAGTGTCAAAATCCTTTCCCCTCATCCAAACCATGATTCAAGATTTTTCAGTCAAAAACCTATTCCAAGGACATTACAATGAGTCAAATAGGGTCACCTAGGTTATGCACCATCATAGTTCTAAATTCACAATTTGCATAGATATTCAAAGGCGAAGTCAAGATAACATAAGGATGAAGCTTATCATTGTCCAAAGAACATCAAATACCTCCAAATATATTCTCTTGATCAAGCAGTAAGCCTACAAAGGAGCAATTTACTATGTCCAAGAATTTCTACAGGAATGTTTTGTAAATGGTCAACAACAGAACAGAGTCAAAGGAGGAGGCCTAAAAAAAAACTTATAAAGGCATCCACGGCAGGTAGTAAGATACAACAAGCTTAAGTTCATAGAGGATATCATTCAAAAGGTATTTTTCCTGAAGCAGAAGTTTTGTAGGGGAACAAATGTCCCTTACTTACTTTTCTGCAAAAGAGTCAAAAAGATATCAACCTAGCAAGAGGTAAGGTAATAAGAGGCACCATCACAAGAAAACCACTCACAACCAAAAAGAAAGCAGCAAGGTATGGGTTTGATGGAAATCGGGATTTATGAATGTTTTGACCAAACAATAAAGCAATACTAGGGTTACAAAGGCAAAGGACACCTAAACCCCTTCAAATGATCATTGAAGGCTTTTTAGACATAAGTAATGAGTTTGATAAGTGTTGCTTTGACAACTTAGAAGATAACACTGTTTGTTTTTCTAAGTGCCCCTAAAAAACTCAGAAGTTTGGGAAGATGGAAAAATATGGTCGAAATAGTGACAAAGAAACCTCCTTCATTATAGTAGATGATTTCAAGGGTTTTCAAACTACCTTCTAAGGCTTGGCAGACATGAAGATCAATACTCCACTACACCAAAGGCATAAAGACGATGAAAATTATCAGTAGGAAGAGGTAAGAAATGTAAGTTCAAAGGCCTCTTTTCTCTAAAGAATAGCTAGAGACATATTCCAGTGGCCAAAAGGGAGAAACATGGGTAGAAGTTGCCAAAGAAAACGACTATGACAAACATGGGTCATTATTGACAAGAGGAGTTGTCCAAAGTTCAAAAGAAACATTGATCAAAAGATAAAGACTGTGTAGGTACCTGCAAGATCAGAAGTGGCCAGCAAAACACTAAAATGTTTCAAGATCTCACCTCCCTCACTAGACATATATCATTGTCTAAGTAGCCAAAGAAATAGATATACCCCTGGTTTACTTTCCCATGAAGGTGGCACATATAAAAAAAACCAAGCTGTTGTTTATACTTACTGTTAGGGTATTTCTCCCACCAACAGGTCTTTTCCTCATTTCTTAAAGATAAAAACATGGCAGAATATCAGTCAAAGGGAGAAATGGAAAAAATAATGAGTTTGTTGTGTATAGGTGTTAAAGTAAAAAATAGTTCTTTTTCCAAAAATAGGCTGAGAGGCATGGGCTTGGTGTCTTCAGGAAGGTTGTCAAATTAAAAGGAACCTTAAGAGGCCACCAGCACAGGCACAGAAAAGCACCTAACCTACCTGAGCTACCTATCAGCCACTCAGTGCTACACTCTGATGGGCCCGACTGGCCTATCTCAGGCCCGAGTTGACCTAGGTGTTACGCACAGGCGCTATGCACAAGCTCTATGCACAGGCAGAGTCTGTCTCGGTTCACTGATAGGGGCCAAAACATTCTAATTTTCACCTCTAAACCTCCTGCAATCAAAGAAACAAGGTTGGTGGTTCATTTTCTTGCCTTTAAAACTTTCATTTTCCTAAGAAAAAGAGGCGTTTAAAGGCCTATTTAGACCAAACCCTAAGCTACATAAAAAGTCAATTTTAAATCTCTTTGGTAAGGGTTTGCAAAGCATAAAACTATTATATATGCAAGAGAAGATTGAGTGAAAAAAAACTAACCTATAAACACTGAGTACACTCCTTGAAAGCTTCATCTTGTCCCTCATTTGCAAAATTTTCCCTCACCTCACTAATTGTTATCCTTTGACCTAAAGGTTCCCAAACAAAATCTAAACATATTGTTGTGCTAGAAACGGTCACCATGTCTGAAGGAGAAATTCATACCAACAGTGATGAGAGAAAAGGCCTACCAAGCCTAAACACAAGGGGGGAAGGGCCAATAGGTTTGAGCCCTTAGACACCATTCAAAATACCTCCTCTCCCATGATCCTTTCATGTTTTCAGGATGTTGAGTGTTATTAGTTTGTGAAAAGGTCAAGCAAGTCAAAAGCCACTCAGACTTGACTATATTGTTCATCCTTGGCTTACAAAATCACCAAGTTAACCTAGCAGGAGTGGAATTTGAACTCTCATATGAATCGATTTCAAAATCAATATGTATACCAGACATCAGTGAGATATGGTTTAAACAAAAGAAGTTTGATTTGAGCTATTTTGGGCCCTACCTAAAACCTAGCTGTAAACAAAGCTGCAAGGTTTTTTTCCCTTTCTCCCACCTATTAGAGAGGTGTGCCCTACTGATGAGGAAGATTATCAGGTATTTCACCTGTGAGGGGAGATACTCCAGGATTTACTCATATCATATAAGGTTACTAATGCACTTCACCAAAGTCAAAATGATGAGCATACCATACTACCTTTTCTGGAGCATTGACAAGATGGCCTCAGTTGTCAAGAAAATAAGCTATGACCGCCAAACGCCGAGCCTTTTCCACCACTCCTTGATCAAAATGATTTCCTTACACCAGCTAGAGCAGCAAGGAATCCCTTGGGAAGTCTTCATCTCACATGATGTGTTTACAAACCCCCAAGCCTTCATTCAACAAAATCTACCTTCCACTTCACAACCAACTACCTCCACTCCTCCATCATCTCTACATATTCCTTCTCCACAAAGAAATTCACCTCCTATCTCTTCTCCTAATGTACCGGGTGAAGAAGCTGACAGTAGCTCTAATAAGGAGAAAACAGATGACAATGATGAGGAAGAGGAAAGTGAGGTAGAAACTGAGGTAGATGAAGACAACAACGAAGAAGAAAGCAGTACTGAAGGAAATAATGAGGGCAGTGACCATGAAGAACAAATAAACAGCAGTGAGGAAGAGGCAGAAACTATTGAGGAATACCGAGAGGGTGATGATAGTATGGAAGAAAGTGAACAGAATGAAGCAGAAAATAGTGTTAAAAATGCAAAGCTTAATAAAGATGATGAAAGTGGTAAAAATAATGAAGACTATGGGATAGAAACAGAGTTTAAAGAAGAATAAGAATAGAGTGATGATGACCAAGAAGAGGCAACTTCCCAAGAAGGAAACAGTGAGCAAGAAAACAGAGTTGAAATCAGTGAGCCCCATGATGAGAAAAAGAGCCAAAATAGTGAGGGAAGCAATGATGATGATGAGGTTAAAGGTCAAGAAATCAATAACCCTATGGAGCATTAAGTGACTCATGAAATCCATGACAAATATGAAAAGGATTGTGACACCTCCAAAGGTAAAAACACCCTCATCAATCCTCTCACATGCACCTATCACAGAGGCAGAAGAGATGTGTTTGTTGCCTCAAAAAGGCAAAGGGCCATCTCTCCTCCAGCAATCAAGCATCAAGACAAGGGAAAGGAAAATATGGAAAGAGGTGAGTAGGTGAAGGTAAGAAGAAGTAGAAGGATAAAAAGGACTTCTCAAGGCCCTCAGTTCATTGTTCTAGACAGTGACAATGAGAACCAGGAGATGAACACTAAATTGCTTCTCTTGGAGAAAGATGCGCAAATTTATGAATGGGAAAGGGACTTTGATATGGCTGAAAGTGTTATCCACTAGTACAAAGATGAACATAAGCATTTCAAGGAGGCAAAGAGGGGCCTTAACCTACAAAATAAAATGGCCAAACATTATGTAAGGAAAAGCATGCTTGCTAGTGCCAAGCTAAAGAAGGCCCTCATTGAGATAGAAGACCTAAAAAGAGAAACATTGCATGACAGACTTGGAACCTTAGCTGAGGATTCTCAATATGTGTCCAAAACCTCTTGAGGGGTCTCTCCACAACTTTTGAGGCAAATTGGACAACTTTTTGTTTTTTCCAAATTTTGACCTCTAGGAGTGCAGCACCCTAGGCGCTATGCACAATATTAGTGCATCATTAGCTCTCAAAGTTTACTATTTTAGATTTTTCACATCACCAACAGTCTACTCACCAGTTTTTAGATCATTTGGAGCATTTTTAACCCCTCAAAAGGTCAAAAAACATCAAAAAATTGACCTTTCTCCCTCCTTTTCAGACCAGGTGCTACGCACAGAGCAGTGTTGGGAGATTTGATTTTTGAATAGGTAAATGGAATCCACTCAAAACAAATAAAACATTTTTGGAAATTAGACTCATTAATCTTTCCAATGAGGCATCACAGAGCCAAATCTGGTGTCGGGAAGACCTCCAAAACACTGCTGCGAAAAGGTCTATTTCTACGCTACGCACTTGGCATTTTTTCACTGTTTGACACAATGCACTATGCTCTTATAGATGACTGGGCAGAATGCACATTTTGAAAGTTTTTTCATGCTTTTCAGGGCCTAAAAGTCAAAATAATTGCTATTTTGGGCCAGAAAAGATATTTTGTTAGATTTTTTGTGCCTTGGGCTTTGTAAAGGCTCAAGGAAAACTTATGATATTTATTTTTGGCCAATAGGCTTCTAGATACTATTTTTTGGTTTTCCTCTTCCTTGCTTGTTATATAAAGCATGAGGATTCATTTTAAACATTTGGGTACTTGATGTGTTTAAGAGCAATGCATGGTTTTTGAAAGTTGAAGAACAATTTAGTGTTGTGGAGCTTGTGGATGGATTGCCTTGATTGATGTTGTTGAAGGATTGCTTGCAGGATCCCTGAGTTTAGTTAATTGTGATGTATCTCTCATATGTTCACGTTTTTCTTATTTTCCATATATCCATCTTTCTATTTTGTAGTAGCTCAGAAGAGTATAGGATGAGAAATGTTGTTTGAGGCACCTCAATCCTCCTGTTAGCTATTGTTTTCATGTTTTCTTCTGTTGGGTTGGCTTAAAGAATTCTTCGTCACTCCTTAGTCCCACCTAAGCCTGTATATTTCATTATTGGATTAGTATGTTAGTTTATAAACATGATTCATGGTAAGCCCTGCTTGTTTAAGGCTTTCTAAACTCTGTCTTGAAATCTCTCTTTGATGTATTGATTGTTAGGTTAAGTCAAAGAGGTCTTATTTCGATCTTGCCCTTTGAATATTCTTATCTGTTTGCCTCAAAGTTCTTTATAGTTTAATGAATGATGTTTAGGCACTCCCTCTTCATTTATTGATGCTATTTGTTTCTTATATGTTTTCAAATCTTGAAATTTGAATCATTGAAGTTAAATAAGTTGTCTTGCTTCCGTGTTCTACTAGATTATTTATCTTAAATGTTTATTTGTTTAAAAGTATTGTCACTAAGTCAATGGTGCACCCTATCTCATGATTAGTATATTTTTCTTATCAATATTAAAGACCTCCCTTTTCATAGGTATTTGACAAAGGATTCTTAACTACCCTTTGCCCTACCTTGGTTCCCAAAATTATTATCCATTTCACCTCACACATAAACTTAAAAGATCCATTAACTACAGTAGATTTTCCCTGTGATGTACCCTGATTTGCTACCAAGATATCAATAACTTCATAGACTCCATTTCCCAATTGATTCGATAACCTCTCACTCCACCTATCCTACTTGATCATCTTACCCCAAGCCAAAATAAACAAACAAACCTACACTTAACAACTAACCTAAAATCAATCATCCAAAGCGAACAAGCTCACATCCTTCACATAATAGAGAGAGCCCTCTCTAAGTCCAGGAAGGCCAAGTCCTAGGACTCCAAAGACTGGTCTGATGTTACCTTGTCATTTGGTTTACCAATCTGCCAAATCACGAGACACCAACATAATGGTGATCACGGTGGGACACTCTGAGTTCATAACAATCTAAATACCCCTTAAGACTCCAAAATCCCTTCATCAAATAGTATCCTATGATTTATAGCTACTTCATCACTATCACTAACACAATGGTGATCATGATGCAACCTCTGATGTCAGTGACAAACTAAGTATCCCTTAGGACTTCAGAAACCTTCATCAAATCATAAAGAACTTAACTGATAGACTGAGAGTAGAAATATAGCTTTTTCACCATCTTATCAAAATGATAACCCAGCTATAGAACACTCTTACACACCTTAAGGGCTACATATAGAAACTCTTAAAACCACAAAATATTTCTAGATTGGTTTTTGTCAATATTGGTGGTGGACCATAGACACTTATCTTCAAAACAACTAAAAATATCCTCCTAGTGACTCCACTAGCCTCTAGTAGGCCTTTTAACTTTACTAGTGCCCTTAGGCTCCTAAAGTATTGTGCCGAAACGACCCTAGGAAGTCTGGAATCCTAGTCACACACTGTGTAAGTTTAGCAAACATAAAAGAGGTAAAATTTTCAAAAAAATTTAAGAACATCTTATAGCCTCTCTGAATTTTGAGTTTGAAATCTGGCTTCGCGAAGAATCAATACCAGATCTCATCCGGACCTGATCCCACCTACTATAGTTGATGACCCAAAAAATATTTTGTGGCAAACTTCTAAAACTAGAAACTTAGCTACTAATAGTACCATTCATAAAGAAAGATCTATACCTAAAACTCTTACAACATTTCAAGATCACCAATTTGACTTGTGCATAAAAAAACCTTTTTAGGACCAAGTCACAAAGTAGGATCAACCATACCAACCTTGAGCCCATAGACTTGCAGCAAAGTCCTAGCGGAGAAGTTTCGCCTTCCACACCACCTAATTTCAAACTTCTCCATCACTTCGGCTCCTTTCACCCCAAGTCTGCTCAGAATCAGTTTACTGGTCTACGTACTTCTGCCAAACCCATTCACACCTCCACTATGCAAATCACTCCATCTCATATCACAAATCCTTCGCTTGTAAACCCACCATTAGCGCCTATCATGGTAGCATGGTATGCACCCCTTGTGTTACCACAACCATTATTACCTCTGCCAAATGATTACCAATCCAGAATCCCACACTTCACTGGGGCTGAATCCACCACTGCCCAACAACATGTAGACAAAATGAATGGTGCTTTTGAATACATGGAATTATAAGAGGAAACCATGAAGATGAGGATGTTTGACCAAAGCCTAGGAGGAGAAGCTAAGAAATGGTTCAAGAGCCTATCTCCTAACATCATACATGATCTCCCTTCCCTTTACCAAACTTTCATAAACAAATGGGAAATAAAGAAAAACCCTCTTCAGATCCTCTCAGAATATAGCAATCTTAAAATAAACACGGGGAAAAGTGTCCAAGGCTATTGCACAAGGTTCAATAGTGTTTATAATGCACTACCTCCAAAAATGAAACCCCCATTAGGCTTAGCCTTAGCTAAATTTCCGGAAGGTTTTGACCCCGAAATGACCTATCAGCTGAGAGAAAGAGAGCCTGTTAGTCATCAGTATCTTTCACCTGTTGATGATGACTAGTTTTTTAAGCCAATTTTTCTAGAAGTTGATCTGCAATTTGTCAAATCTGTCATCTAGAAAATACCCCTAAACAATTTTTGTCCTCCTACCTTTTCCAGTCAGCCTATGATGAGAAAAAACCTAGTTGTCAAGTCCTATCTAGTTTCAGTCATACAATCATGTCCATGAGTTGTCATAGCTAAAGGTTATCTGCTCTCATTTTCCCTCATTCCCAAGTCATTCATTATCCAACTATTGATAAAAATTCTGCAACCCTATATCTGGTCATATGTCATTTAGAGATCTAATCCACCCAAAAGAAAATACTCAAAATTTGTCAATATCTCCCCTAAGTTAGGTAGTGGCGCTTTAAGGAATCCCTTCCTTGGCAAAAACATCCTAAGCCAGAAGCCTTTGTTCAGTACCATCCAACCTTGAATTAGCACTTAATCTACAAAAACAAATCCTGATACAACCATAGGTCGTGCCACTAAGATGTCTTTTTGTCTCAGTCCAAAATAAATTCTACAAAGATCTAGAAATAGAAGAAGATAAGCATGTTCACAGTCTAAAAGAATATGCTTAAGATTCGGAAAAATCTCCATCATACACAAAAGGAGCTCTCCAAGGCTCAAATTCATATTTTTTTTGCATCTCTGTAGGGTGAAAATTGAGTGACAAACAGTATCCAGACAAGAGCAAAGAGACAAGTCCAAATAAGCCTTTCATGTTGAAGAAATTTTCCATCATTAAGCATATGGAAAGATGCAATGAAAAGAAAGCAGGACTACATGTTTCAAAAGCCAAACTGATATAATGTTGATCTATAATGTTTCAGTGTCTCCTTCAGAAGCATGGATGCACAAGTATTCCAGAAGACATCATCAAACTGAACATAAGATGATAGTTGTTTCTCATGTTGTCTTGAGCCTGGGATAAGAATAATAGTTAGAGAGTGAATTCAATAAACCTCTGCAAACGCAGTCAAGAAAGGCTAGTAAGTAATGACTAGTAAGCTAATACTCTACAAATACAAGTCATGTGGCTCCTGGTTTAAAAGTTCACAAGGATATTCTAACAATAGGATACATATCTCAGAACAGTCCTCTTATAGCATATTATCAAATTTTTCACTTTATTACTTATTGTGATATACCAAGTAGAGATATGTATTACAAAGAAAGATGACACAGTTTGAGAAATATATGAAATAGCATGACTGTGTCAACCTCCTCCAAGCAAGAGCAGATGGTTTGGAAAAATTATGTTAACCTCCTCCTTTAAAAGGGCAGATGGTTGGGAACATAATAAGACCTCCTTCATTGAAAAGTAGATGGTCAAAAGATCATTATAACCTCCTTCATTAAAAGTAGATGGCTGGAAACAAGATGAGAAACTCTTTCATGTAAAAAGGGTAGTGAGTTAAAGTGTGAGAGTGATTTATAGAATTGTCAATCACCTCCTTCCAAGAGATAGGCAAAGGATGCATCAACAATTTTTTATATGGTTTTTAAGAAATTTTCCTTTTCAAGGAAAAAATTGACAAACAGTGACAAAGAAATGAGGTTTCATAAGTTAAAAACCTATTTCACATCAAGCAAAAAGATAAATTTTCTGGTGTTAACAAAACCCTTTTTCCTCTGTTCATAAAAACCTCCTTCAAACTGTCATAAGGGTGAATATTGGGTTAAAAACCTTCATCCAAATAGCCAAAGAAAGAGAGAGCTGGCTGGGGTTGATAGTAGTTCTTGCATATGTAAAAAAAAAGGATAGAAAATATTAGGATAAGTCATAATTGTCAAGAGTTACATCAGTGGTCTCAGGGGTTATTTCCTTAATGAAAAGTAGTGAGAAAGATCTTGATCTTAAGGAGGCCTCTTCACTTTGAAAAAGTCATGGATATGAGTGTTTTTAAAGAGGCTGGCCATAGCATTATTTCTATGAGTCTTGTTCGAATAATAGGTCTTTATGATACTTTAAAAGGTAAGAAAATATTGAAGGGAGTGATCAATGTTTTTATATACAAAAAAAACCTTTTCAAAAGGCATAAAACCCTTCTAAGCTATCTGCAAAAGCATTGGAGCTCTTTCAAAATTCAAAGGAGATCAAGAGACCATTTAAAAAGGCCCCAAACAAATTTCAAAACCCAAAACGAACCTTCCTTAGCCTTCTCACTGAAGAAGGAAGTGTTTTTCGGGAATTTTTCGAGGTTTTCATAGCTTAAACTCTGCGCAATACACCTGTAGCTATGCGCGGTGCACTTGTGAGCGTCCAAACAAAGGATTTGAATGAAGGCACAACGCGCCTATAGCTACTCATGGCACGCCTGTGCCTGCAGTCACCGAGCGCTCGAAATCGACCCGACACCTCCTCTGCGCGGCGCTTTCTGCTGCAAATAGCCCGCTCATCCACCAGTCTTCAAAAAACTCTTTTGAACGCTGCTCCAATGATCAAAAAGGTACACGAACTTATTTTTAGGGTATTTCTTTACTTCTTGATAAATTTTGAAGTTAAAAAGGGGTGTTTCTTACTGTGTTTTCAAAGAAGAAACAGTGGTAAAAAGAGAAAGCTCTGTCAAATTAAAAGGATATCCTTGTTGTGGTTTTCAAAGGGATAGAAACAGTGAAAAAAGAGAAGACTAATGTGCCATTTTGAAAAGTGTTCTTTGTGCTATGAAATAACTAAAAACACCCATAGTTGCTAGAAGAAAAACAGAGTGTGTTTGGGGGTTTTAAAATCAATTTTGGGAAGTGTCTTAACAGTGTTTGCAAAAGGCATTTGTTTGTTAAAACTCATAGAAGAAACAATGATTAGGATATTGGGCCTTTGGTCAAAATCAAAGAATTCTTTTTGTTGTGGGTATCAAGGATTAACATAGTGATTGTGGAAGAGGTTGTATCAGTTTTTAAAGTGTCATCATTACCTTTCAAAACAATGATAACAAAGGAGCAGTGTTTGAAGTGAAGGGTGTTTGTGCCAAAACAAAAGGAGATTCCTCTTCAAAACAAAAACCACAAACATATCTTTTTTAAACCTTTTTCTCAAACACAGTGATAAAAGTGATTTTGGTTCTCATTGGACAAATAATTTTTTGCTAGCATCAAAGAAACACAGTGACTTGCAAGGAGGAAAAGGTGTGGTGTTGGGAAACTATTTCAGATACCATTTGGATCAACTGGTCTTGGTGAGCCAGTAAGGAGTATCCGAAGCAAAATTCCTCCCAGGCAAGATATCAGAAGTGGTCCTCACAAAAGGTATGAACCTTTTTCCACTGAGGTAGTGAATTCCCATCCTTTAGTGATTTTTAAATTTCATGAAGTAGGATGTTTAAAGTTTTGTGAAAGGGTTCAGGAGGTGAAAAGTTATCTTCCCTTAACACATCTATTTTCTTTAAAGCTGCAAGGGAAACATGTTCATCTAGCAGGCTTAGACTTCAAGCTTTCTCCTAGATCCATTTCCAGAGCTACCAAAATTCCATATGTTGGAGAAAAACAGTTTAAGCAGAGCTACTTATACTCAAATCAATACAAACCCTTCTTGAAACCATAGCATCAGGATGCATGCCCATCTATCTTTCCTTTCTCCTATTTTTTGACCAGCTATGCTCCCCTCATGAAGATAATCATGAAATATTTCACATGGGAAGGAAGGTTTTCTCGGGTTTATGCTTACCATATCAGGCTACTCATGCACTTCACAAGAACCCAATTGCTAAACATACCATTTTTCCTCCATAGAAGTATTGAAAATATGGCTTCTACTGTTCAAAAGAGACCTTCCTCTCAGTAGCCAGCTTGTCTTTTCCATCATTCCCTTATAAGGATTGTCATTCTCCATCAACTTGAGAAAAAGAGAATTTCTTGTGACACTTTCATTTCACATCCCGATTTCTCCACTGCTTCTTCATCCCATGCATCTCTTTCACCATCTAGTCATCATATTTCTCCTTCTTCTATTAAACCCACTCCTAAGAAGAAAAAATCTCCTATGATTGATAAAGAAGAAGAACATAGTGATAAAGAGAAAAACAGTGAAGAGGATCAAAGTCAAAGGAAACAAAGTGAAGAGGAGAAAATTGAAAAGCAGCAAAGTGAATAAAAGCAGCACAGTGATGAAGAAAATCACAGTGAGGATCAAAGTCAAAAGAAGCACAGTGAGGAAGAGAAGCACAGTGATGAAAAAGAGCATTGGGATAAAGAGCAAAACAGTGAAGAGGGGAATAATGAAGAAATGGAAAAATTTGATGAGGAACACAACAGTCACAAAAAGGAAGAGATTGGTAGCCCTCATAGCAGCAAGCACAAAACATTGAGGATAAAGAGCCTAAAAGTCTTGAAGAAAGCAGAGAAAAAATTAACAAGGCAGCCCTCAAGGAGACATGCAAGGTGACAGTCAAGGCATTCATGAGGAGGGTCAAAACAGTGGCAAGGATGATGATGGGAGTAGCAAAGGCAAAGACCAAATAGAGCATGTGCTAGTTGCCTCTCCTAGGAAAGGGGCCATGCTTTCTTCTCCAAAGGTAACAAAGCCTGGAACATCAAGAAAGAAAGTGGCTCAAACTGTAACTCCAAATGTTACTAGAGCACTCCGAAGCAAAGGGAAGTTTCCCAAGCAATCCATTGTTGAATTACCAAAGAGGAGGAGAACCAAGAAGGCCACCCAAAGCAAGGGAAAAGAGAAGGAGGAAAGTAGCCATGAGAAAGAGAGGGATTTTGACATAATTCAGATAAATAGTGATGATAGTGACAATGAGGCTAGAATCTTAGAGTCTCTCTTGCTAAATAGCGAAGAACAAATTCATGATCTAAGAGAGGATCTAGAGAGGTCTAAAAACCTCATTCATTTTCTACAAACACAAGACAAGCAAATGAGTGTCCACATGGCAGTGTATGAGACACGGGCTATCAAGTATCAAAAAGAAGCCTCCAAAGCGCAAATTAAGTTGGAAGAACTCATGGGCGAATTCAATGATAGTGAATAAGAAGATCAGCCAAGGAGGAAGAGGCCAAGGACCATGGGATTCAGAAGAGCTTTGGAGAAACAAAAAGAGGAAGCGACTGCCCTTTTCCAATATTTTCCTCTTACTACTTTATTCACCCAAGAGATAGAAAAAAATAGAGAAGCATGGCTTGAAAGGGTTAATGAACACTTGGAAAATAAGTTTGAAAAGGCCAATAGAGACTTGAACCTTCAAATAAAAATGACCGGGCACTATAATAAGCTTAATCAATTCGCCTGAAGGAAATTGAAGTCTACACAAGAAAATCTCAAGGAGGCTCAAAAGAGGCACCTGGCACAAAAAGTGAAGAAAGGCATATCAAGGCTTGAAATTTTGGCCTCCTCTTCTCAGCATACTTCTGAAAATCCATGAGGGTCATGCTTGCCAAAATTGGGCATAATTCGACAAGTTTTGGTTTTTTGACATTTTTGGGCTTTTTGCAAAAACATCATGGGTATCACCATTTTTGTTTGAAGCATCCTCAAAGGATGAAAATGGTATCATTGGATGTCATATTTTCAGGGGAATATAATCAGCGAATTTTATATCAATTGAAGATGATTTGGCCCCCAAAAATGGCGAAAAACAATCACTTTTTCAACACTCTGCCCCGCATATCAGCAAAGCCTAATTTCTGGGTTTTTCCACACAGGTCAGATTTTCATAGGCGTTTATTAATCAGTTTGGGAAAAAAAAAGCATTTTTAGAAACTAGACATCTAGGGCTTTCCAAAGAGCCATCACGTGCCTTGTTTCGACATTGGGAAGTCCTCCAAAGGTTGCCCTCAAAACAGGGAATTTTCTGCTGCTATATTTCTGAAGTATTTTTGTTTAAATGCAGTTTTCTGAAGTGGCTTTTCCAAATGTGCGTTTAGCCTTTTTTGGCCATTGTTAGTTGGGAAAAGTCAATATAATTTATTTATTTTTAGCTTTCTTAGGATATTTTTATAGATATTTTGTGCCTTGGGCTTTGCAAAGCCTCAAGGACAAAATCAGATATTTTTGATGGGCCAATGAGCTTGCTCGTTGCACTAGGAGGTTTTCCCTCATTTTTCCCTATATATTCCAAGAGACTTCATTGTAAAAAAGGATGAACTTGATGATATAGAGCAATATATGATTATACAAGCTTGGAAGAAATACTTGTTGCTATGGTCTCTGTAATTAGCAAGGTTGGCAAAAGTCCAACTACAGGGGTAACATCAAACCACTTTGGGATTCAAGGATCTAGCCCTCCTGAATCCAGAGAGGGATCTCTCTATAAATGAGTTTAAAGATGTGATATTTAAAGCCTGAAATGTGATATTAGGCTAGTTATGGAGAGAATGGGATTTGTTTGTTTGTTTTTGGTTGGGCAAAGACAGGATGAAGGTAAAGGAAGTTCAAAATAAAGGGTGAAGATGTCTGCAAGTGAAGGAATGATTTGGCTGATAGAAAAAGGCAAAGATAGTTTTAACCCGTTGGGCTATGGAGTCATAGGAGGATTTTAATTGGACAACAAGGTTCAAGAAGGATCCATGGGGCAAGTCACTTATGTCAAAGGATCTCTTAAGGTGATTTATGGAGTGAAACAGTTAGGAAGAGGAGAACAAAACAAAATGAAGAACAGTGCACAGTCTAAGATCAAGTAAGTGCTTTTAAACTATCTTGCTTTCAACATGTGCTTAGAGAGACAAAACATAAAATAATTATGTGATCAGGTAAGTACCTTTAAACTAGCCTGCATTGAAGTACTCTTATTTTAGAGAGACAAAACATAAAAGCATTCTGAGGTCAGGTAAGTGCTTTTAGACTAGCCTGCTTTGAAGTACTTTTAGTAAAAAAACATTCAAAAATAGTTAGAACAGCTTAAGATCAGGTGAGTACTTTGAAACCAATATTCTTTCAGCATATTCTAAAGGAAAACATTGATGATCATCATAATGAGCAATCTAGATCAGGCAAGTGCTTTGAAACCAACCTGCTTTAATATACTCAGTATTTAACAAGAGAAAAACATAGAAAATAAATCTTTCAGTTAGAGTGGGTTACTACTGAGAGTAAATCCTAGATCTATGTTTGCTGTTCCTTATCAGAGAAAATGAACAGAGTGAAAACTTAAAGAAAATAACAATTGACAGTGAGGAACACATCACCATTGACACAAATCAGGATCCCATAAATCAGCAGCTTGTATTTGATGTTCAAACCAGTTATAATCAGCAAGCCCGGAGGGTCTCTACAACTTCAAACTTCTCATATCAGCTTATTTATCTTCAAATTTCACACAGTGCATCAGTAGCTTTAGAAAACCATTACATGCATTCATATGTCCAGAGACCAACATTTTCTTATGTTCTACAGAGGTATTTATAGAGAAATGAGGAAGTGGGAAAATTTCCCAAGGGTCAAATATCATTAATTATGTAATCATTTCTAACTTTGCTTCATAACATCTGTTCCTGCCTTTCGGGGCATAATGAACGAAATATGTGCTTCTGAACTATTCTTAATCTTCTAAAATGGTTCTGTCGACAATTAGAGATAAGATTCTTTGATTTGTATTAATTGTTCAGCTATATTCAGGTAAACACCTATTGTTCTAGTAATGACTGAACCTTCATTTATTTCTGTGAGGCGGCAGTTGTCTTTAGGAGCTGGAGAGGGTTCAATTGGCCTCTGCTTATGGCGGTGGAGGGTTTCTCAGCTCGACAGATGTCTTCATCTTTCCCTAAAACACCTTTAATTTACATGAGAATTGTGTTTTAGGTCTTCAATATCATGTTTCTGGTATGTTCTATCTTCGACACTGATACTCTTTGATCGGTGCTCAATTAACTGTGTTTTATGGTGTGCAGGGCTGTACAGAGGTCGAATGGCATCAATGCCTCATGAATTCATTGATAAAATGCGAACTTAAAACCTTGCAAGTGATTTTGTGGTGAATCGCAGGTGGGAGGATCGTCACCCTCGACCTGTGAATTTTTCTTCAGCATGGCGAAAAAAATCAATTAAAACCCTGCAAAAATATGAAAAACTATTAAAAAATCTTGCATATATAGGTTGACTGCTTCAGAAGGCACATGGAGAGAGCATGGCCATTGGATGGCATCATCCAACGGTTGAGATTTATCAGGAAAATTCAAAGAGACGAAGGAAGAAAATTTTAAATCAGATCCGTCGATCGCGCAGAGATCAACGGTGGGAAGCGGAGGCGAAAAATAACGTGGAGGGATCGGGCAATGAAATTTGGGCCATCGATCTGCAGATCAGATCGACGGCGGAGATTTTGTTTCTGCTGCGCTGTACCCTGATTTATTGCATGTGAATCTCCAGCAAGCGACCACCGTCCGATGAGCAGCCTCATATCAGACGGTGCACGTCAATATCGCACGGGGTTTATTACCGAACTATAATGTGCGATGGGGGGGCGGTTTTCAAATAGTGTTGGTGCCACGCGTCAACTGTTGTATGGAATCGCTCCGAAATGAAAAATATCGCCAGCCCTCAGAAGGCAATGCGATGGATACCGCTGGTTTCTACACAGTGTTTGGCACGGCGGGGACCACCGACCATGACAAGTTCCGCACCGTCGATCTGCAGATCAGATCGACAGCGGAGATCGGCTGAGGCTTTGAACCGATGAAAATTCAGAAAATAATTAAAAAACCCAAAGTTCAGAAATAACATAAGGTTTTTAATATTTTCGAGCGGGATATATATAAAATAAGGTTAGGCGCCCAAATGGCTCAGCGCCTAGTTCCAACACTAGGGCGTATGGAAGGAAATGGTTAGAGACCTAGCGCAACGGGGCTTAAACCCTTAATAATAAGAAAATGGGTTTTTTTATAGATTTTCAATGGTTTTCGAAGGGTTTGGGGGTCTTGATAAGGCCAAAAAGGATCTTAAGACCTTATGAAAGTGATTTTGATGAAGGGGAGATGGAAAAATTATGAGAATGAGGGATCTTGATGGGGAACAAGAGAGTAAAATGAAGGTTAGTTTCTAAGTGCAGGAAGGGGAAAAAAGGGGATTTTGCAGCAGTCTTTTTCATGGAATTCAGCAGAATTTTCTGAGCTTGAAATGAGAACAACAATGAAGATTGAAACAAGGACATGATGTCTTCCAGAGGCTTCAAGAGATACACTTTCTGCAATGAAACTGTTCTTTGAAGGCTAAACAATGTTTTGGTGATCAGGAGATCAAAGTCCCTTGTAGAAAAATGCTCAAACATGAAGTTGCTTAGAATTGTTCTAACCAGATTAACAGGAAAGAGCTCTTCAATACGATCCCAACGCCACAAACGGCACTCAAATCCGTTTCCGTATGGAGGAGATATTGCAGTTTGAATTTGCCCAATAACTTTCAATTTTGAAAGAAAATTTTTAATATTATGTGGGAAAATTTTTATTTTTATTAAGGTTTAAATTATTAAATTATATATTTTTTTATATTTTGTATGATTTAAATTAATCATATATTATATTAATTAATATATATTTTAATTAATTTTAAATTATATTTAAACCTTATTAAAAATTAAATTTTAAAACCACACTATATATTAAAAACCAAACTTTTAAATGGCAACGAAATGTTATATAAGACCCATAATCGAATGTTTTTTAAATAGCACATGGGTAAAACGTGGCTATGGTTACGTGTTATATTCAACGTGGGTCAACACAAAGGTTGGAGCGGATTTGTTAACCGTTGCATCGGATAAGTATATTATAATCGTTTGCCATGTGAACCAGCTTAACATCCGGCGGATTAAAACATTACGGTTTTTAAAACCGTTTGACTTAACATTGTTTGCGGCGAGTTCGGTGGTGCATGTGACTACGTTTTCCCCAGCATTTATTTTAATTTTCCAATGATTTTGGAGCGCGCCCGCCAAATTTGGTGCAGTTGCCGTTTTTAACTGGAGTTAACTCCAGTTCTCCACAATTAGTGGAGCTTTTGAAGGGCAAACTTCAGTTAGCCATAACTTTGGCTAGGAGAGGCCTTTGGATACGAATTTTTTTTTGATTCTGGGGTAATTGATCATTCTAAATCTGTTGGGAGTGTTTTCAGATCCATCAGGGTGCTCTAACAGAGAATTTTATAGCGTTTTTGGTCGTGGAGCCACTAGGGCCTAAGGGAAGAATAGTTGTTTTGGACTACCTTCATCCAATGGAGGTGATTGTTTAGTCATTTTATACAGATTTGAGCCTTCTGAATCTATTTTTGCAGTGTATTTTTCCATCTGAGGCTTTTATACAGTTTTATTCACATTTTGAGCATTTAATCAAAGAGGAAAAAGACTAATTAGAGGCTTTTGGACCTAGCAGAGGTAGCCCAAGAGAGGGGTGAACCGCTTAAATAATTATTTTTTGTCATACTGTATAATTTTTCTGCATATTTTTAGATTCTGCTCCTTTAAACAGTAAATTTTTATAAGTAAACTTTTCCCAAGCTGGTTTAAACAGAGAACAAAACTTGTTAGTTCATCTTCAAACCACTACACTTCATTTGCAGAATATGTATACTTGCCTATTCACACATTAAAGCTAGATCAATGAATAATTTTCACTTAAAACAAATACTTTCATTGATCGGATCTCAGTGATTACATTTTATTTCTTTAGGCAGAGTCTGTAGAAGGGCCAGGTAGCCTCCGGATTCATCCTTTCTTGAAAGGTGAAATATCTGGTGAATGCCCCTACAGTCAATCTTTGTATGAGAAATACTTTGTTCTCACAATTTCAGATCAGGTTGGTATCAAAGCTCAAGGTTTTGCTTAAGTGTTTGTGAAATTTGTGCAAGTAAATTGTATATTCTGCAAAATTTGATGCTTACTAGGCTGAAATTGCAAAGAGGGGAAGGTCAATTGGTTAGAGAACAAGTTAATCCTCAACCAAGGAGGGCTAGAGTGCCATTACATCCACCTTCCGTTTCATCCTCATTAGCCTTAGAATCAGCCACAAACATGTCATCCAGAGAAGGAGAAGTACATGAGGAAATGGATCCCAAGGAAGAAGAAAGAGTCTTTAGAAAAGCTTTCTTGGACTTGACTGAGATGGTTAGGATCCTATACCAGGAGAGAAATGATGGGATTGCTGGAGAAGGGTCTAGAAACCAAAGAGAAGAAGGAGATTCTTCAGGAGGAAAGAAAGACAAAGATGAGTCTAAAAAAGGGAATGGAGGAAATGGAAATCCTTCATCTCCATCGTCATCCTCTTCCTCCACATCATCCTCTTCAACTTCTGAAAATCAGTCACACAAAACAAAAACATCTCTTAAAAATCCTTTGTTAAAGTTTGATGTAAAGTTTGAGTTGTCGATGTTTAATGGTGATGTGAATGCAAAAAAATTGGATAACTGGATTAGACAACTGGAAGTCTATCTAAGAATTCAGAATTTGCATGATGATGACACAAAAATCCAATTAGCCTCTTTGAGAATGGATGGAGCAGCTTTAGTTTGGTGGGAAGCCAAGACTAAGGAGGAAATTAAAAAGCATGGTAAGATAAATCTAACTTGGAGTGAGTTTATTACAGCTATTAAGAAACAATTTTATCCTCTTGCTCATATTCAGAAAGCAATCATGAATTGGCAAAATTTTAGGCAACTTAAGGGTCAAAATGTGCAAGATTATACCCAAGAGTTTAGAAGGAGAGCACTTCTACTTGGAGTAGACTTACAAAGTCAAGATACCTTGTTGAAATACATAGGAGGTTTGCACAATTATCTGCAACATACTATCCTAATGTTTAATCCTACCAGCTTAGATGAAGTCTGTGTGCAGGCTACACATTTAGAAGCTAGAGGAAAGAATATTTTTGATGAGGATAGTAATTTTAAAAACAAAGGCAAGAAAAGATTTGCAAATTCAAGAAAGGAAAAAGGAAAGTTCTTTTGCAAGAACTGTTCGAAGACTAGTCATGATGAAGATCATTTTTGGAAGCTTCATCCTGAACTGAAACTAGAAAAATTTGAGAACAAAAACAAGACCAAAGAAAAGGAGAAAATTGTAGCAATAGTTGAGCAAGACTTAGGGTCAGACTCAGGAGATGAGACAAAAATCATAGGCATGATTTTAAAGAACACTAAGGGGAAAGAAGTGGTGCAAGACACAAATCCCAGTTCTAGCTCTTTGAATTGTCACAAAGATACTCATGATGAAAAGAGGAGGATAGAGCTTTTCCATGCGAGGGTAATTTCAAAACATACCAAAATTGACACACTATTTGACAGTGGGTCACAAGCAAATATTATATCTGAAGATTTGGTCAAGCAGCTTAAACTTGTGACCATTCCACATCCGAAGCCTTATCCACTTGGATGGATATGTAAGGATGCCAATTTGCAAGTTTCAAGGAAGTGCATATTGCGCTTTGCAATAACTGCACACTTTATTGACACAGTTGAACTTGATGTGGTGCCGCTTGATATATCAGGTATTGTTTTGGGAAGTCCTTATTTGTTTGACAGGAAGGCTATCTTTCATCGCCATGAAAACAAGTATCACTTGTTCAAAGATGGTAAAGAGTACATTGTGAGAGCTCACAAGAAGAAGTTGGAATCTTCTTTACTCCATGCATGTCAATTGAAAAGACTGGTTAATGCAAGTCAAAGTCTAACTTTGTTGATGTTGAAACGACCAGATTTTGAGCATTTGCCTTTTTATGATGTTGCTAATGATTTGTCTTAGTTTGATAACAGTTTGTCTTTGAAAGAAGATGATGTTATGTTGTGCAAATTATCTTTCGGGTCAGCCAATGCAGAAAATGAAGTGTCAAAGCGAAGCAGTGCAAGCAAGAAGGACACACAATTCAGCATGGGAAAAGGTTGGTTTCAGAATGGTACAATTCACCATGGGAACAGTTTGCAAGGTGAAGGTTGTTTTAAGTCTTCTGGGAAGTTTGATCAATGTAGAGAAAGTTTATTTTCTGCAAATTACAATTTTTGTTCTGTAAATTTTAATCATTTTCATCATGACTCCATAAATCTTAGTAATGGTAGATCAGTTGATTCCAGAGACAGGTTATCATTTTCTCAAAAGCTTCAGTTGATGAAATCGGGTAGATTTCAGTTTTTCAAGGGTGGAAGAGTGGAGAATCAGTCTCCAAATCATCAGTTTCAGTAATCAGAAAGATTTTGAGGGTCCAAAAGCTTCCCATTTGGGAGGTGTGATCAGGAGATCAAAGTCCCTTGTAGAAAAATGCTCAAAAAATAAGTTTCTCAAAATTGTTCTAAACTAGATTGATAGGAAAGAGCTCATAAATATGATCCCAACGCCACAAACGGCACTCAAATCCGTTGCCGTATGGAGGAGATATAGCAGTTTGAATTTGCCCAATAACTTTCAATTTTGAAAGAAAATTTTTAATATTATGTGGAAAATTTTTTATTTTTTATTAAGGTTTAAATTATTAAATTATATGTTTTTTTATATTTTATATGATTTAAATTAATCATATATTATATTAATTAATATATATTTTAATTAATTTTAAATTATATTTAAACCTTATTAAAAATTAAATTTTAAAACCACACTATATATTAAAAACCAAACTTTTAAATGGCAACGAAATGTTATATAAAACCCATAATTGAATGTTTTTTAAATAGCACATGGGTAAAACGTGGCTATGGTTACGTGGTATATTCAACGTGGGTCAACGCAAAGGTTGGAGCGGATTTTTTAACCGTTTCAGCGGATAAGTATATTATAACTGTTTGCCATGTGAACCAGCTTAACATCCGGCGGATTAAAACATTACGGTTTTTAAAACCGTTTGACTTAACATTGTTTGCGGCGATTTCGGTGGTGCATGTGACCATGTTTTCCCCAGCATTTATTTTAACTGTCCGATGATTTTGGAGCGCGCCTGCCAAATTTGGTGCAGTTGTCGTTTTTAACTGGAGTTAACTCCAGTTCTCCACAATTAGTGGAGCTTTTGAAGGGCAAACTTCAGTTAGCCATAACTTTGGCTAGGAGAGGCCTTTTGATACGAAATATTTTTTGATTCTGGGGTAATTGATCATTCTAAAGCTGTTGGGAGTGTTTGCATAGCCATCAGGGTGCTCTAACAGAGAATTTTACAGCGTTTTTGGTCGTGGAGCCACCAGGGCCCAAGGGAAGAAGAGCTGTTTTGGACTACCTTCATCCAATGGAGGTGATTTTTTAGTCATTTTATATAGATTTGAGCCTTCTGAATCTATTTTTGCACTGTATTTTTCCATCTGAGGCTTCTATACATTTGTATTCACATTTTGAGCATTTAATCAAAGAGGAAAAAGCCTAATTAGAGGCTTTTAGACCCAGCAGAGGTAGCCCAAGAGAGGGGTGAACCACTTAAACAATTATTTGTTGTCATACTGTATAATTTTGCTGCATATTTTCATATTCTGCTCCTTTAAATAGTAAATTTTTATAAGTAAACTTTTCCCAAGCTGGTTTAAACAGAGAACAAAACTTGTTAGTTCATCTTCAAACCACTACACTTCATTTGCAGAATATGTATACTTGCCTATTCACACATTAAAGCTAGATCAATGAATACTTTGCACTTAAAACAAATACTTTCATTGTTCTATTCTCAGTGATTACATTTTATTTCTTTAGGCAGAGTCTGTAGAAGGGCCAGGTAGCCTCCGGATTCATCCTTTCTTGAAAGGTGAAATATCCGGTGAATTCCCCTACAGTCAATATCTATATGAGAAATACATTGTTCTCACAATTTCAGATCATTTGGCCACCTTTTGATAGAACAAATTTTATAGGTGGCCAACACTTGTCTCATGCATTGGATAGTTTCTTGAATGTTTTGGATGATGAAAGAGGATTGATGTTGGATTCCTTGACTTGGTAAAATGGTATAGTGTCCCTCTCTGTTATGTTTCTTAGTTTTCATACATATTTCATGTGCTTGCTTGTTGTAAGAAAATAGAGAATAAAATTGAGACATGCCCTTGGAGGCACCTCAGATTTCCTGTTTCATTACAGCTTCTATGTTTTCTTCCTTCTTAGTCATATCAAATAATTCTTGATTGCTCTTTGATCACTGAAGAAATTGTTTGCTTGTTTCATTTATGGTTTTATGCATGCTAAGTATGATTCACAGTACGCCCTGATTACTCATGGCTAGTCATTGCTCCACCTCTGAAACCTTTCTTTGAATGTTTGATTGTCCTAGTTGAACCAAAGAGGTCTTGTATCGATCTGGCCCTTTGCCTAAAACTCTCCAATCTTAGTTCAAAGTGCCTGATAGCTCGAAATACTATGTCTAGGAGTTTCCTCTTAGCAGCTTGAGTTATTTGTTTGACTTAATTGTTTTTCCCCAAAGTCTGATAGCAATTTCCTAAAGTTAGAGAGTCATATATATCTATGTATTGCTTGAATGTTAATTTCTACGCATCTATCAGTTTGAAGTTACATTTATCATGATCAATGGTTAGCCCTACCATATAACTGTATGCTATTGAACTATTTATGTTTGAAAGCCTTTTTCCTTCACAAACTTAGTGTCCATCCCAGTTCATTTTACCTAAAGATCAATTTTACCTTGATCAAATCGGCCCTTCAACATACCTTGTATCACCATATAAGGCTTTCTCGACCTTTTTGACCCCATAGCCCAATTGATCTAACAATATTTTTATCTATCTTAGTCTTTGATCAGTTACTCCCTCAAAAACCTAAAAACAAAACCAAAAAACTACTTCATAACTAGCCTAAAATCAAAAACATAAGAAGCAAAACACATAGATATCCCTTACACAAATAGAGAGAGCCCTGTCTGAGTCCAGGAAGGCTAGGTCCTTGGGCTCCAAAGTTGGTTTGATGTTACCCTGTCACTTCGCTTGCCAATCAGCCAAATCACGGGACCCTAACATAATGGAGATCACGGTGGGACTAACTGAGTACATAATAGTCTAGCAAACTCTTGTAGATTCATTAGTCTTTCAAATTTTAAAACATGCAAGCAGTCCATAGAATCATTTAGAGTAAACTCTTTTTGTGTCACCACCCTAGAAAATTGATGAATCAGGTTTAGAATACTCTAATAAACCATAGGATGCACATAAAAACTCAGAAAACCCCAAAAAAAATCCCTAGATTGGCTTTTCCTAGTTATTGGTGGTGGACCATAAGTACATCTCTATGAAAACAACCAAAAATCCACCTAGAGACTCCACTAGCCTCTAGTAGGCCTAAAACTCCATAAAAACTAAAAAGTTCATAAACCATATTATTTTGTTGACTTATCTTTTCCAAAAATTTATGGTGCAACCTCTGTAATCAGTGACAAACTAAGTATAACTTAGCGATTTAGAAAACTTCATCTAAACATAGGAGATAAACAGAATAAACTTGCAAATAGAACCATGGCTTTCCCAATAGTCTAGCAAACTGTTGAAACTAAGTGTTAAGTCTTCCTTGCAAGTCTCCACCTCAAAGTTGCTAGAAATCTTTTTCCTGAAAGCGTCTTTGACAGTATTGGTGGTGGACCATAGATCTCAAAGAAAATGACCTGGCAACTCCACTAGCCTTCATTTTTGTTTTGACCATTCTTCACATTAGCGAAACCCCTAGAGCGTTCATCTGTCCAAAACAATCAGAACTATAATCCTCTCTAAACTCTGAATTTGAAATCTAGCTTCATGAAGAATCAATACCAGATCTCATCCAGACCCAAATCCCCCTATCATAGTTGATAACCTAGAGAAGATTTTGTGGCCAATTTCTAAAACTGGAAACTTAGCTACTGATAGGTCCATCCCTAAAGCAAGATCTATACATGAACATCTCACATCCTTGCAGGATTCCCCATTTGACTTAAAATCAACAAAAACCCTTTTTAGAAGCAAGTCACAAAGTAAAATCAACTTTGATGATCTTGAGCCCTTAGATTTGCAACAGAGTCCTAGTAGAGAAGCCTCACCTACTACACCTCTCGACTTTCAGCTTCTCCACCACTTTGGCTCTTACCACCCCAAATCTGCTCAAAATCAGTTTACAAGTCTGAGTACATCCACCACACCCATTCAAACCACCACTGTTCAAATCACCTCAGCTCATCCTACAAGCCCTCATATTGTAAATCAACCATTAGCTCTCGCCATGGCAGCTTGGTATGCACCTTTGGTGTTGCCACAACCTTTGGCACCTTTACTACATGACTACTAATCCAAAATCCTGCACTTCACTGGATTTGAGGCTACCTCCACCCAACAACATGTAGATAGAATTAGCGATGCCTTTGAATACATGGAAATAGAAGACGAGACCATAAGAATGAGGATGTTCGCCCAAAACTTGGGCGGAGAACCCAAGAAATGCTTTAAGAGCTTAACTCCAAATAGTATACACGATCTCCCAGAACTCTACCAAACTTTCATAAATAGGTGGGAAATTAGAAAAAACCCCATTCAAATCCTTTTTGAGTATAACAATCTAAAAAGGGATAATGGGGAAAGTGTCCGGGACTACTGCACTAGGTTCAACAGTGTTTATAATGCCCTCCCGCCTCACTTCAAACCTCCACTTGGCTCAGCCTTAGCAAATTTTCCCGAAGGTTTCGACCCAGACATGACTTATTAACTAAGAGACAAGGACCCCACAACCTTAGAGGAAATGAAAAAGGTGGCTATGAGTGCAGAAGCCAACCTAGCTAAAAAGAGATCTAGGATAAGATTAGAGAAGAAAGTCACATACTGTGACGAAGTTTCCGCTTCAGTATCTTCCTCAGATCCTAGAATATATGGCCTTGTTAAATCCATGGCGAAAATGTGGGAAAAATAAGTGAAAATTTACCTCTTAGGGACAACTAGCCAAACCCCCAAAATAGGAACCAGAACCAAAACTTTAGGAGAGACCAACCTCAAAATAAACCAAGGGAAAATGACTGACAAATTAGGCCACCCTTCAATGAAAACTATTTTGATGAGGAAGAGAGGGATACATAACCCATTGATGAAAGTCATTTAAACCAAATAGGTTCTGATAACGAGGGTGAGGTTTTCCTAACAGAAGAAGAACAAGCTTTCTTCTCCTTGAATCAAAATGAAACCAACTATGAGGACCTCGAAGATCCTGCTATAGGATTTCAGAACGCCATAATAGAAGCTCACAGGAAATATGATCTTAGACGTAGGAAAAACCAAGACAACTCCAAGAAAGGTAGCTCAGACACTACTGTTACTAAAAACCTTGATACCATCCTTAAAAAAGCAGTGGATAGCAACAAAATCATGGTCAAGAAAACTGACCAAAACAAAGATAAAGCTATTCAGACAAGCCTTGACCTAGATTGTCCTAGTACCTCTACCAAAATTCCCGAGATGGTTGTGTTGAACAAAATCCCAAAACAAAGTCAGCAAATTAAGAACATAGAGAAAGTCATGGTTGAAAAAACTGAAGCAAATATATCTAAAATACAAGCACCCTTCAGTTTTGAAGGGGAAATCACCAAAATAAAGATCACCATGCCTCTCACTGAACTTCTCGCCCAAAGCACTTACAAATCCCAAGTGTTAAAGGTCCTGAACATAGGAAATGATGCAAACACCCTACATCTAGCTGATGATACCCCTAAGGTGTTGTTTGGTCCAAAAATAGAAGGGAAATTCTAAGAAAGAACCACTCTTCCCTTTTACATCAGTCTGAATATACATGACCAAATTCTACACAATGCCATGCTGGATTCCAGGGCCTCACACAATCTCATGCCAAAAGTTGTAATGCACATATTAGGCCTAGAAATAACAAAACCTTATAAATACTTATACTCATTTGATTCAAGTAGAGTCAGGTGTCTAGGCCTGATCAAAGATCTTTGTTCAGTTTGGCCCAAATATCTGCAAAACACCTGATCATGGACATAGTGGTAGTAGACATCCCTCGCAAGTACGGAATGCTTTTATCTAGAACTTGGGGGGCCAAGCTTCAGGGAAATATTCAACTTGATATGTCCTACGCCACTATTCCCGTGTTTAACCAAACTAGAATACTCTATCGGGAATCACACATGAAATATATGGTCAGTAGCCAAGAAAGGCCAGACAACATCCCGATGTACTCCTTGCATTCTGATCTGAATTCCTTCATTTTACACACTGACGAAGACATTGAGGAACATTTAGGAGAATTTCAAAACAAATTTAGGCACACTACATCAGCCACCCTGTTGGGCGGCTTAATTGTCGGATTAAACCTCTCAATATTCATTATCAATCCAAGAGTTGTAAACCCGATTTGTACTGTGTATTGGCTCAACTTACTGATCAGAGTATAAATTTATTCCTTATTAATGATAAACTAGGTGCTGGAATGAAACACACATTGGTTCACAGACAAAAAATCGTGAAAAGGAAACCTACTTAACTAATGTCATTCACTGCAATCTCCACACTGTAATTAAATTACAAATTAATCCTTAATCATGTAACATTGTCATACTTGCTCCTATGATAACTTAAAAACCTTAATCTAATTATTCCTCTCATTAACTTAAAAACTAACACTTGAAATTAATCTTGAAATAAGAAAAAGACTACACATTATAAATTCACATCTTAAACTAACTAAAACTACTTGTAAAACTAATTCAAGATTCTAAAATAACAAAAGAAACAATCCTAACTATTGCTAAAAGAACTACTTAAAAGATCCTAAAAATTGCATTGCAAATGATCTATGATAAATCCACACACATCACCCTAATAATAACTTCAAAACTAAAATTACTCTAGATAAAAAATTCAAGATTTAAGTTAACAAATTACAATTCTAACTATTGTTAAAAGATAACTATTTTACTTCACTTAAAATCCCATTGAAAACTTTTCAAATATTTTAATCTAAATGAAAATGAACTACTAAAAAGAAAGCCTACTTCAAATCGAATGGTCACACTGTATTTAAACTTGATATTTCCACCTAATCAAATCCACACTCAACTTGCTCACATAAGGAAATGATTACACTATAAAATCAATAAAGAATCTAATTAAAAAGAGATCTAAATCAAAACAAGTTATAATTAAAAGAGATCTAATTATTGAATGCAATCATTTTAAATAAGCAATGTTAACATATTCAAATTCAAAACATATACAATCTGTTCTAATTTCTAAATTAAACTCAAGACTTGGAGAACAACATAATCATCTAAATGCAGAATTAAGAAAGATTAAATGCTATTGAAAATCATTTAAACAAAAATATAAATTAAACAATTTAGATTAAGTAATATTAGATATTATTGGAAAAACAAATTAAAACAAAAATGTAACTTTTTAAATTAAGCAAAACAATTAAAGCAAAAGATAATTCTAGAAATTAAACAAATTCTAAATCTATGAAAAATGAGAACTCTAACAAAAATTAGAATGATTACATTAAAAAAACAAATAAATACATACTAAATTAAATTAAAACCATTGCTTCAAACGTTAACAAACAAATACATAATCCACTGCTTCATTACAATCGTTGTGCTAGGCAATTCGATTTTTGAGAGAATAGATTTTGCATATGAGAATTCTGCTCTTTTAAATGACAGATTAACACTCTGTGCCTTCTCTTATCTTCAGAAATCGATTTTGCAAATGGGAAATTCTACTTTCTAATTGAGGAACTCATTTCTCTGCACTCTAACAAATTGAGCAGCTATCTCATTCTAATATGCAGTTCCTTTAATTGATATACTCTTCATTCTACAACTACTCTCTGATCGATTGACTTCTCTATAAAATCGAATGCTTCATTCTACAGCTCCTACATATTGATTTCTTCTCACCTACAACTACCACTCTCTCAGCTACCACTTCTTTAATGCACAACTACACATTTTATAGCAGCAGAGCTACTCTTGTTTTCCCATAACCGTATTTTTAAATAGCAGGATTTGTTACAATATATATATATATATATCAAAAAAATCGATTTCCACAACGGCATGGATTACTTGCCGGAAATAATTTGAGATAGAATGCCAAATTCAGAAATTCGTTCCTCTTTTCGTGGGTTGCTTCTGTTGCTGGAAGATGCGTTCTTGGTTTCTAAAGGATCTTTGGTTCGTTTGCCTTGCTGGTATAGGAATCACACATCTGGAAAGTTCCAATTTTGTAGCATTATCAATAGAGGTGGAATGTTTTAGTTCGAACTCTGAAATTTCTGCAGAACGTCTACATATTTCCAATGCTCGATGAGCATCCCCAGACGCTGCTACAACTTTTCGTTTTAGCTATTGATATAATCCATCGAATGTTCATTTTCGCAATACTTTGTGCATTTAAGACGCTGCATGATGGAATTGAGTAGTCGTCTCATTAGAATGGGAGTAGATGTCGAATGATCATGTATCTTCCAATTCCAAAACATAAATATTTATTCATAGCACCTTGTGGTGGCCTTCAGTCTTGATCCGAAGACAATAAGGAACATGGAATAATTAGATTCTAAAAATGTAGAAATATAACTAACATGAACATAGGGATGTAAATAATGATGCTAATTGATTATGTATTTCCGTTCTGAAATCCAGTGATCAAAATGGATTGACCTCAGGATCTGTGGGGCGACACAAAACACAGTTTGAATCCCTACATGAAAATCGATCAGCCTTCGGTCAGAACCACCTGGAACATTGTCTGTCCGTGTAGATAGATTCCTTCCATCAAAATCATTTTCAAAATAGTTTGGAATCCTGTGCTTTGTTGAGGGGATCTGTTGGGATTTCCTTCTTAATGAATCACTATGATTGACCATTAATTGAGTTGTCAAGAACCTTTTCCTCAGAGATAATGGCATCTCAGAAGTTCTTCGTTCCTGAAGATCTCTAAATGCAGCATCCTCCGATGCCATACGAGCACTTGATTCACCTTCCTGCTTGAGTTTTTCCTCATACTTTGATTCAAGCTCATGTCACGACGGATAAGAAAATTCCATGGTCATAGCATTTTGGTTTCCGATGACACGTGACAAAAGGATACCCAGAAGCATCCAGATCAACAAGAGCAGTGTCACATGTTTGATAGCTATCTGCTAGAAATGCTTCACTTGTGACATCCTCAACCAAACGCACAAGTGCTCTCTTTAGAGGCCTTGCACCATAACTGTGATCATAACCTTGTTGACATATGAGAGGATTCCACTTTGGATAGAGATTAAACCTTACATTTGTCTGCAGCTACTCTTTCTGTAATTTCATTTATTCAATTGTCACATCTTCTCTTGTGCAGAACAAGTTCCTGAAGCTTAGATCAATAGAACAATCTCCTCCTTTGAATCAGGATACTCAACCTTGCGAGAAGCAAGGTAAAAGTTTCTAAATTGTGCTTACCACGATCAACATAATCTCCCAAAAGAGGTAGTCAATATAAGTAATATCTCCTGCAGTCCAGAAGAAATTTATTAAAAACACTCATCGAATTAACCAAAAACAAGAATGATAGCTATTATTTCTAATTTCCTCTAATTAAAAACATAATGGATTAATAACAATTAAAAACACCAGGTACAAGTATGTATTTCATTGATAAAAATCGTAAAAAAGTGGATAAATATGCTGCTCAACATCCCCCCACGCTTAACTTCTTGCACGTCCTCGTGCAAGCAAAACCTTTAAGGCAGTGAAATAAGGTAGGATATTTTTTTTTAACAAATATTTTAGCAAATAAGGATGGAGATGCTTGATAATGAAATGCATTCCTCCGACCGCAACATCTAAAACCATGTGAAATGATGAAACAAGATCAGGTACCAAAAGTAGACATGATGGAGAAAATAATATCGCGCATACCTATTACCTTGTCCCAAATTTTGTTTTTTCCCAAAGGCTTATGATAAGTTTTACTGAAGAGGTGAAATTTTACAAATACTACCACAGGTTTCATGCACCTACAATAGCAATCTTGTACCTAGGTCATTCAGCACATATTTAGAGGAAACTACAATCAATACACATTGTCGGCAACCAACACCTTGTGAGTAGTCATTATTGAGCATTTCATCACTTTAAATACCATAGAAATTAAAGTGAGTTATGATCAGCAACCTCTTTATTTTAACACTCTAAATTATGTTGTTATCCAGATTCAAAAAAATAGATTTCCTCTTAATCTAGTACAATGGATTACCTTCACTAAGGGTACCACATCATTCAAAGACTCTTGATTTTTGAAAGATAGAACTCAAAGCATCATGTTCAAATTGTCTTTAAAACCATTGCCCATGAAAAATGATGAGTCTTACGGAAAGATAAGGATAACCAAGAAAATCATAGTATGCAATTAACTTTAATACCACAGACATGGCCCTGTTTCCCGCAAGTGTCCATAACCTCGATAGGGATGTCTTTTAACCTATCAAAATGTCAGTATCCCACTTACTAGATAAAGATTTAGAGTTTGTTTATTTGACTTTTTAGATGAAGGCCACTATCCTGGCTTGGTAACCAGCTGATGGCAGTGCCACTCACAAGAAGTAACATGAATGAGCAGGCCGGCTCGTGATGAGACCTCCTGTCTTCCAGCTCTTTGGTTGAAAGCCATTACTCTGGCTTGGTGACCAGGATCAGTAATGTCATACATGCTAGGTCTCATGATCGTGGTAGGTCGGCTCATTACGAGACCTCATATCCTTCCCTAAATGTTTTCTAAACTCTGTTTATGATTAACCTTAAAGGTTACTTAATAAGTGGGGAGACAGATCTACTCCTTAAGAGCACAGGATGGTGTGAAAAAATTTTAATGACTAATCATTGTTGGCTAATTCCTCTACCCTACAGACTTGTTAAAGGTGTCCCAGACAATGACTGAAAGATTCTTTGAGTTAAGAATGCTAGTGTTCTCTCGAATAGCTCATTATGAACTTTGCAAGAGTGGTCCACCATAGGGGTTTTCCAATAGTACCTTCTAATGGAAATTGAAAATATATCCGAGACGACAACTTATTAGAGCGATTAATCATGGTTACTTTTTTCAAAATCATGAGGTATTAGAGTGAATTGTACTCAACAAGATTTTTCAAAAATGTGTGTGTTCACAACTAATGTGGATCAATAGTAGTTTTAACGAGCATTATTTTAAAATGAAAAACCCTAATAGCATTGCAACTGCTTTATTCATTTATTCTCCTACCCTACTTACCCTAAGAGGCGAAAGACTCATTTTCAAGTATATGAGTACTTCCAATGAAGCCATGTGCGTAACAAAATGCTAATGATACTCACACTTAGTTTTAAAGAATAAACTTTAGGGCATACGAAAGCATGAGAAACCAGTTTCTTTAATTGATATGGTACCAAGATTTTCTGAATGTTGAGGAAATAAGATGGCTCGATGACTGCTCGAAACCAGGATTCAATGGAATGCACATATTTATGATTCTTCAACTGATGCAAGTCTTCCACAGTTTGATAGTCACTCTCCTGGAGGCATAAGGGATCTGGTGAAAGAGAAAAGATAAATCCCTCAAGTTCAGGCTCAAATATTTGATTTTCAAATTGACACGAATGGTTGAGAGAGATTCTAGGGTTTTGAGTTTTAACAACATTTTTAGAACAAGTTCCAATAAAAGATTTCTCCTCTTGTGTTCTTTGAATTACACCTTCCCGGGGTGAATGTTCTACGGTAATGGGGGAAGTTTCCAAATTCATTCCCTTTTACAACATGGAGAGTGTGACATTTTGTTCAATAGGGGAATCAACGGAAAGAATAGGTGGTTCAAACTATTGTGCAACCTCATGGTTTATATTAAGGTTTAAAAGATGGTGTGGGGTAGGGTTTTGGTTAAGGCTTGGCCTATGATTTAGATTTGGATTGGGGTTAGGATTTGAACTAGGGTTAGGTCTCGGTTTTAAATTAGGACTAGGCTTAGATCTAGGGTATGGATTAGGGTTAGGGCTAGGATTAGGGTATAGATTAGGGTTAGAGCTAGGATTATGGTTTGGATTAGGAATAGGATAAGGATAAGGGCTAGGGTAAGGTTGCACATACGGCTGGGACGATGGAGGAGGATAACTTAATGGTGCATTAGAAATATATTTCCCTAGAGAGAAAGATCCAAATGATTCTTGAGGCCATGGAGATATATGTCTTGAGGATGACAGCCAAGGAGAGGGTCACTGTGGCCATGAAGTTGGATATTGAATTGGAGGAGGATCAGAAGTTTTCCATGACACTGAAGGATTATAAAAATGTTGAGGAACCTGCTCAGGAAAATAAAAATTATTCCAAGTATCAAATGGTGTTGGGTTTTGAGTTATACCTGGCGGTTGATTCAATTCCTTAAGTGATTTCGTGAGTACCTTTCGTAATTGTGGCAATGATGGTAAATGTTCGGTTGCATGACTGTCCTCAAAAATTTCAAAAACTTTTAGATCACTAAGAGGGCACTTTCCAAGACAATGTTTCTTTCGACAGTTGGCGCAATGGATAATCAATGGTTCTTCATCCTTCTCTTGTTCCTACAAATCATCCAATTTCGAAATCAAAGATTTAAATTTATGTTCAAGCAAGATATTAAATTCAGCACTTGTGAATTCTTCATCAGATGAGTTGTTCGTCTCTGTAGCAGCATAAAAACTCCTCATTGGTTCCTCAAAATACCATCTTCTTTTCTTCAACAAGCAAACTGGTACATTCTGTCATCACATGGATTAGTACGCAAGGGTTATTACAGTACCCCAAAAATGATATATCATTGAAGACTGGATTATGAAGATATATAAGTTTTAAAATATTTTTGACTGAAATAAAGCTGACCACGCTCTGCAAGAAATGAAAATGCTGAATCAAAGAAATATTTAGTCTACTGAAAGCAAAAAAAATCAGAAATTAAAAGTCTAAAGCCTACTTCTACTTCTACACATAATCAAGATAAGGAAATAAAATTTCAAGAGATAAGCAAGGTGGCCAGACTTTGGAGCAACCCCACAATAGTGGATGCATGGCTCTTCACTCACATCTTACCGTACACTCTCCGCCCTCTGACGTCCTGCAATACCCTTGAAACTCTGTAAGAAAAATTTTACCTGAGCCAAAATACAACTCCTCGGCAACGGCGCCAAAATGTTGGGCGGCTTAATTGTCGGATTAAACCTCTCAATATTAATTATCAATCTGGGAGTCGTAAATGCGAGTTTTCCTGCGTATTGGCTCAACTTAATGATCAGAGTGTAAATATATTTCTTATTAATGAAAAACTAGGTGCTAGAATGAAACACACATTGGCTCATAGACAAGAAATCGTGAAAAGGAAACCTACTTAACTAATGTCATTCACTGCAAACTCCACACTGTAATTAAATTACAAATTAATCCTCAATCATGTAACATTGTCACACTTGCTCCTATGGTAACTTAAAAACCTTAATCTAATTATTCCTCTCATTAACTTGAAAACTAACACTTGAAATAAGAAAAAGAGTACACATTATAAATTCACATCTTAAACTACCTAAAACTACTTGTTAAACAAATTCAAGATTCTAAAATAACAAAAGAAACAATCCTAACTATTGTTAAAAGAACTACTTAAAAGATCCTAAAAATTGCATTGCAAATGATTTATGATAAATCCACACACATCACCCTAATAATAACTTCAAAACTAAAATTACTCTTGATAACAAATTCAAGATTTAAATTAACAAATTACAATTCTAACTATTGTTAAAAGATAACTATTTTACTTCACTTAAAATCCCATTAAAAACTATTCAAATATTTTAATCTAAATGAAAATGAACTACTAGAAAGCAAGCCTACTTCAAACAGAATTGTCACACTGTATTTAAACTTGATATTTCCACCTAATCAAATCCACACTCAACTTGCTCACATAAGGAAATGATTACAGTATAAAAACAATAAATAATCTAATTGAAAAGAGATCTAAATCAAAACAAGTTCTAATTAAAAGAGATCTAATTATTGACTACAATCATTTTAAATAAGCATTGTTAACATATTCAAATTCAAAACATATACAATCTGTTCTAATTTCTAAATTAAACTCAAGACTTGGAGAATAACATAATCATCTAAATGCAGAATTAAGAAAGATTAAATGCTATTGAAAATAATTTAAACAAAAATATAAATTAAACAATTTAGATTAAGTAATATTAGATATTATTGGAAAAATAATTTAAAACAAAAATATAACTCTGTAAATTAAGCAAAACAATTAAAGAAAAAGATAATTCTAGAAATTAAACAAATTCTAAATCGATGAAAAATGAGGAATCTAACAAAAATTAGAATGGTTACATTAAAAAAACAAATAAATGCATACTAAATTAAATTAAAACCATTGCTTCAAACATTAACGAACAAATACATAATCTGTTGCTTCATTACAACCGTTGTGCTAGGCAATTCGATTTTTGAGAGAATCGATTTTTCATATGAGAATTCTGCTCTTTTAAATGACGGATTAACACTCTGTGCCTTCTCCTCTTATCTTCAAAATCGATTTTGCAAATGGGAAATTCTTCTTTCTAATTCAGGGACTCATTGCTCTGTGCTCTAACAAATTGAGCAGCTATCTCATTCTAATGCGCAGCTCCTTTAATTGATATACTGTTCATTCTACAGCTACTCTCTGATCTATCGACTTCTCCAGAAAATCGACTGCTTCATTCTACAGCTCCTACATATCGATTTCTTCTCACCTAAAGCTACCACTCTCTCAGCTACCACTTCTCTAATGCACAACTACACATTTTATAGCAGCAGAGCTGCTCTTGTTTGCCCATAACTATATTTTTAAATAGCAGGGTTTGTTACAATAGATATATATCAAAAAAATCGATTTCCACAACTCCATGGATTACTTGCCGGAATAAACTTGAGACAAAATGCCAAATTCAGGAATTCGTTCCTCTTTTCGTGGGTTTCTTCTGTTGCTGGAAGATGCGTTCTTGGTTTTTAAAGGATCTTTGGTTCGTTTGCCTTGCTGGTAGAGGAATCACACATCTGGAAAGTTCCAATTTTGTAGCATTATCAATAGAGGTGGAATGTGTTAGCACCCAATCTGAACCTCAGGCTGAAAAAGGCAAATCAGGGTAACAACTAAACCACGCTCAGCCTTGTTGCTAGCCCTACAAAGACAGGAGAGGGCTCTCTCTGTTGAATAAATATTCAATAAAACAATAATGAATTGATTTTAGGCTAGATATATAAATGGGAAAAGGGATTTTAATAAATTACTGATTTTTCAGGGATGTATGGGACAAAAGGACAGCATGAGCTGAGGAATTAAATCGGGATACAGGGTATTTCATAGGGAAAGATAGGCAGGAGGTTTAGAAATCAAAATGAAATAAGATGAAATGGAAACACTGTTGAGAAGCTGAAAAGAGCATAATAAATGAATCCTTTTCAACAGTAGAAAACACACAGAGCATGAATGATTCCACAAGGCAGAGCATATAAAATGGATTCTACCTTTCTAACTTGAAAACATTCAACTAGAAATGTTTATGAATGAATGATGAAACATAACAATGTACATATGAAACAAAAAAGAGAGACATATGCTAAAACTCATACCACATGAATCCCACAAATCAGAGTTGCATCACTTTATTAATTCCCTGCCAAACTATACAATGGAGTGCAGAGCTCACTGCCACACTATTCCCCTACTTCTGAGTTTTCAGACCTCAGACTCTCCAGCCTTTTGCAAATAATTAAAATTTACAATAAATAGACAGATTTGCAGGAATACAAATCGATGGGAAGAGGAGGAATCACAACTAAAGATGGAAGGCCAAAAGATAACAGTCTCTTCCTAAAGGAAGAGTTGCGTTACATTGTCTCATTTGACATTTTCAGATATCCAATGAAGAGGTGAAACCATGTAGCGTGGATCCTTTTCGAATCATTACTGAAGATGTGACTGTTACACTTTGTTTCTTGGCCCCCTGACGTTTCGCTTTCCGTTAGCCCCTTTGAAGAAAATTGACTTTTTATTAATCTGCTGTTGAAATAAATTGAATTGAATTTATGCTTTCGTGAAGGGAAAAATGCATTTTAAATGGGAAGAGGGAAGGGAAATGGAGGCAGGAACCACATAAATCGCAATCGGAGTCAGAGCGGGGAATGATCGCAATCGCAAAATTTGTGATGCGATTGGAGGAGGGGGCAGGACTTGCGATCAGAGGATTTGTGATGTGATCGGAGGATTTGTGATGCGATCGCATCGCAAATATTTGCGATGGGCTCGTCGGGGCATATAAACGAACTTTGCGATTTGCGATGGGAAGCGGGGTTTATAACTTAAACTTTATTATAAAGTTTAAGGGGTCATGGAAAAGGGGAAGTGGTTTATAATTAAATCAAAAACGTACAAAAAGATTTATCATGCGTTATTATCATCAGAAGGGGGAAAAAGGGGAGGCTTAGGGATATAAAACTTTAATAAAGAAAAGTTGAAGGGAAAAATGGGAAATAGGGGATAAAGGGAATTTTACTTCACTTAAGCATAAATTTCAATCCAGAAGTCAGTTTTGAGAGTGTAGTATACCGTTGGAAAGCTCTTTCCGGGCTCTTTTTTCTGGATCTACTTGGAAGATTATCTGGTGCTGAACATGCTATGGAAAACTTCTCTGAAGGTAGGACATCACTTTGTGGAGATGTCAGCTTCTGAATTGTGACTGGAAGGCAAAGTATTATGTTTTCACCTCAAAACATGGTTTTGAGTTGAAAATTACATCAAACTGAATGAATGATATTTCTGATCCTCCTGGTGCTATAATTTTGAGTTTATTGACCTCCTCATGGCTTTGTTGATCTTTATTTGACACTTGAATCATTAATTTGACCATGGTGAGACCTTAGAGACTAATGAGACCCATCCTATGATCTACTGATATGATTTTGAGAATGAAAGTGCCTAATGACTGAAGACCATAGGAAGTAAAATCAGCAAGTACCTGATGAGGGAAAACTAATAACAAATTACTACCATCAATGAATCCATGACCTAACGGAATGGTGAAATTGATTATTATGGAACTCATAATATGCAAATGCAAAGAGTAATTTTGATCACTGATGGCAGTATGACTAGAATGACACTAACATTGGCTCCAATGGGGATGGTAGCTCCTTGGAGGTGCCAATAACACCGTAGAACAAGTAGCTTTATCCATTGGGCATGGAGTCAAAAGCTAAAAACGAAACTGAATACTGAAAGAAACTTGACCCAACAAACTGACTCGAAAGTGACTCAAAGCTAACCTAGAAAAAACTTGATATTTGAAGCTTTGGTGGTAGTACATGACTAAGACTTGAGGTTTCAAATCTTGATGATAACCACCCGTGTTTCTAGAAGGCCAATGTACCATCATGCTATATCAAAATGCCAATGTAACCAATCAAGCAGATGCCTCCTTGATTGATTCTCCTGATCATATCCTCTGGTCAACCATAGATACTTGCAACTGGGCATCCAAAAGCATGGTTGGCCATGATCTCCTTCATCACTGAATACTGCAATAATTACTTTCACTGCTGACTGCAATAAATTTTCCACTGGATCCTGAAAAACATGAAGATTTACCTCATGCTGAAGAAACAAGGTGTCTTTTTCTCTTGATTCTGATCTTCCTTCATAATGTACCTCAGTAAGAGTGTGTTCCTGGTCTTCAAAAAATTCTGAACAAGTAGATGAGTAAATTTCCTCTTGAGAAAACATTTCAAAACATGAGACGTAGGAAGAGGAGTGTGAAAGGAAGTCCTGAATGCTTTGATCTTCTGTAATCTGAATATATTGTTGGTTTTCTTCATATGATCTGATAACCATATTGTCATGCTTCTCATCATATTCGTCAGTCATAAGAGAAGAAAATTCAGATGGTTCTTGAGATCAAACACTGTCATTTCTATCATCTACCATAAATTCATCCAAAGAAACTCTTTCACTTACTTGAACAAAGATCTCGTCTTGTTTTTCATTAAGGGAATGGATTACCTCCTTGTGAAGATCTAGTTTTGATGGGATGAGTGCATTTAGATCTGTGACTATATTTTCTTCGTTTGAGGCGTCCTTAACAATGGAGCACTCCATGACGGGATCAGGAACAACATACTCGTCATCATCACATTCTGAATCCAATTCTAGTTTAACTCTATCGCTATCTGAGACTGGAACATCATTTTCTTGCATACCATCCTTTATTTCAATCAGATCTGAAATAAAACTTTGTCTTCCATGATTTTCAACCATATAGAAATCTTCAACCTGCTGATCTTGATAAGAATCCTTTAATATTTCTGCGTGCTGCTGAAACGGAATTTCATACAATGCTTCCATGATTTCTTCGTCCATGAATTCATCGTCTCCATAAAAATTCTCAAGATTTTCAATGAAACTGTTAACATGTTTGCAACAGTTTTGAACTAACATTAAAGACAGACAAGATTCTCTATACCTTTCGAAGAATATGGTATGAAAATCCTTTAAACCATAAATACAACCAGGTGGCAAACTTTCATACCAAGATTTATCTTCATCTTCTAGAGTGGCCATAAACATTTCCATCAAACAGTCTTCAGGAAAATCGATCTTTAATTTATGCACATGAATGTGGAATTTTACCAGATGAAGAGCAGCGTCATTACCTTCCACATTTCTGAACATAGGAAAATGCTGAAGCCAATCCACCTTGGGTATTTTATTTGGGAAACCTGGAATATGATCTCGGTTCATGGGATCATACCTTCTTGCAATACGTTCCATCTTAAAACAAAGATCTTAAAGCTACTGATCTTCCTGCAGTGGAGTCACCATGAAGGATTTGATTTTCTGGATCTTTCAGTGAATGGAGTCGCCAGGTGAATGTTTTTAGCCTTTATATGCATCTGATTTTTGTTCACCATCAACATTCAGATCTAAACTTTGTCATCCTTTACCGGGAAAATATTACTGGGGTGATTAATATTCTATGCTAAACAATACTGCCCCAGTGGAGTCGCCAGAGATGTTAGCACCCAATCTGAACCTCAGGCTGAAAAAGGCAAATCAAGGTAACAACTAAACCACGCTCAACGTTGTAGCTAGCCCTACAAGGATAGTAGAGGGCTCTCTCTATTGAATAGATATTCAATAAAACAATAATGAACTGATTTTAGGCTAGATATATAAATGGGAAAAGGGATTTTAATAAATGACTGAATTTTTAGGGATGTATGGGAAAAAAGGACAGCATGAGCTGAGGAATTAAATCGGGATACAGGGTATTTCATAGGGTAAGATAGGCAGGAGGTTTAGCAATCAAATTGAAATAAGATGAAGTGGAAAGACTGTTCAGAAGCTGAAAAGGGCATAATAAATGAATCCTGTTCAACAGAAGAAAACACACAGAGCATGAATGATTCCCCAAGGTAGAGCATATAAAATGGATTCTACCTTTCTAACTTGAAAACATTCAACTAGAAATGTTTATGAATCAATGATGAAACATAAAAATGTACATATGAAACACAAAAGAGAGACATATGCTAAAACTCATACCACATGAATCCCACAAATCAGAGCTGCATCACTTTATTAATTCCCTGCCAAATTGTACAATGGAGCGCAGAGCTCACTGCCACACTATTCCCCTACTTCTGAGTTTTCAGACCTCGGACTCTCTAGCCTTTTGCAAATAATTAAAATTTACAATAAATAGACAGATTTGCAGGAATACAAATCGATGGGAAGAGGAGGAATCACAACTGAAGATGGAAGGCCAAAAGCTAATAGTCTCTTCGTAAAGGAAGAGTTGTGTTACATTGTCTCATTTGAAATTTTTGGATATCCAATGAAGAGGTGAAACCATGTAGTGTGGATCCTTTTCGAATCATTACTGAAGATGTGACTGTTACACTTTTTTTCTCGGCCCCTTGACGTTTCGCTTTCCGTTAGCCCCTTTGAAGAAAACTGACTTTTTATTAATCTGCTGTTGAAATAAATTGAATTGAATTTATGCTTTCGTGAAGCGAAAAATGCATTTTAAATGGGAAGAGGGAAGGGAAATGGAGGCGAGAACCACATAAATCGCAATCGAAGTCGGAGCGGGGAATGATCGCAATCGCAAAATTTGCGATGCGATCGGAGGAGGGGGCAGGACTTGCAATCGGAGGATTTGTGATGCGATCGGAGGATTTTCAATGCGATCGCATCGCAAATATTTTCGATGGGCTCGTCAGGGCGTACAAACGAACTTTGCGATTTGCAATGGGAAGCGAGGTTTATAACTTAAACTTTATTATAAAGTTTAAGGGGTCATGGAAAAGGGGAAGTGGTTTATAATTAAATCGAAAATGTACAAAAATATTTATCATGCGTTATTATCATTGGAAGGGGGAAAAAGGGGAGGCTTAGGGATATAAAACTTTAATAAAGAAAAGTTGAAGGGAAAAATGGGAAATAGGGGGTAAATGGAATTTTACTTCACTTAAGCATAAATTTCAATCTTGAAGTCAGTTTTGAGAGTGTAGTATACCGTTGGAAAGCTCTTTCCGGGCTCTTTTTGCTGGATCTACTTGGGAGATGATCTGGTGCTGAACACGCTATAGAAAACTTCTCTGAAGGCAGGGACATCGCTTTGTGGAGATGTCAGCTTCTGAATTGTGGCTGGAAGGAAAAGTATTATGTTTTCACCTCAAAACATGGTTTTGAGGTGAAAATTACATCAAAATAAATGAATGATATTTCTGATCCTCCTGGTGCTATAATTTTGAGTTTATTTCCCTCCTCATGGCTTTGTTGATCTTTATGTGACACTTGACTCATTAATTTGACCATGGTGAGACCTTAGAGACTAATGAGACCCATCCTATGATCTACTGATATGATTTTGAGAATTAAAGTGCCTAATGAATGAAGACCATAGGAAGGAAAATCAGCAAGTACCTGATGAGGGAAAACTAATAACAAATTACTACCATCAATGAATCCATGACCTAACGGAATGGTGAAATTGATTATTATGGAACTCATAATATGCAAATGCAAAGAGTAATTTTGATCACTGATGGCAGTATGACTAGACTGACACTAACAGAATGTTTTATTCCAAACGTTGCAATTTCTGCAGAACGTTTACATAGCTCCAATGCTCGACAAGCATCCCCAGACGCTGCTGCAACTTTCCGTTTTAGCTATTGATATAAACCATTGACTGTTCATTTTCGCAATACTTTGTGCATTTAAGACGCTACATGATGGAATTGAGTAGTCGGCCCATTATAATGGGAGTAGATGCTGAATGATCATGTATCCTCCAATGCCAAAAGAGAAATATTGATTCATAGCACCTTGTGGTGGCCTTCAGTCTTGATCCGGAGACAATAAGGAGCATGGAATAATTAGATTCTAAAAATGTAGAAATAGAACTAACAGGAACATAGGGATGTAAATAATGATGCTAATTGAGTCTGTATTTCTGTTCTGAATCCCAGTGATCAAAATGGATTGACCTCAGGATCTGTGGGGCGACACAAAACAGAGTTCAAATCCCAACGCGAAAATCGATCAGCGTTCGGTCAGAACCACCTAGAACATTGTCCGTCGTGCAGATAGAGTCCTTCCATCAAAATCATTTTCAAAATGGTTTGGAATCCCGTGCTTTGTTGAGGGGATCTGTTGGGATTTCCTTCTTAATGAATCACTATGATTGACTGTTAATGGAGTTTTCAAGAACATTTTCCTCAGAGATAATGGCATCTCAGAAGTTCTTCGTTCCTGAAGATCTCTAAATGAAGCATCCTCCAATGCCATACGAGCACTTGATTCACCTGCCTGCTTGAGTTTTTCCTCATACTTTGATTCAATCTCATGTCGCGACGGATAAGAAAATTCCATTCTCATAGAATTTTGGTTTCCTATGACACTTGAAAAAAGGATATCCAAAAGCATCCAGATCAAAAAGAGCAGTGTCACCTGTCTGATAGCTATCTGCTAGAAATGCTTCACTTGTCACATCCTCAACCAAATGCAAAAGTGCTCTCTTTAGAGGCCTTGCACCATAACTACGATCATAACCTTGTTGACATATGAGAGAAGTCCACTTTGGAAAGAGATTCAACCTTACATTTGTCTGCATCTGCTCTTTATGTAATTTCATTTATTCGATTGTCACATCTGCTCTTGTGCAGAACAAGTTCCTGAAGCTTAGATCGATAGAATTCAATCTCCTCCTTTGAATCAGGATACTCAACCTTGCGAGAAGCAAGGTAAAAATTTCTAAATTGTGTTGACTATGATCAACATAATCTCCCAAAAGAGGTATTCAATATAAGTAATATCTCTTGTAGTCCAGAAGCAATTTATTAAAAACACTCATTGAATTAACCAAAAACAAGAATGATAGCTATTATTTCTAATTTCCTCTAATTAACAACATAATGGATTAATAATGATTAAAAACACCAGGTACAAGTGTGTCTTTCGTTGATAAAAATCGTAAAAATTTGGACAAATATGCCACACAACACACCCCAAGTTCTTTATGATGAGTTGGACACTCAAACTTATCATGACCATGAGCAGTTATGTCTTGAGGAAAGAGAATTCGATTCTCTTGAAACAGAAATAGAGCAAGAAGCACAAAACATTATATACCATCAAAAAAATTGCTCAAACCATAGACAAGCATCAACAGTAATATCAGGAGACTTTTTTAGAATAGAGGCACTAGAATACTTGCATATTACAAATCTCTTTGGAAGTCAGGGGCAGGGGAGCTTAATGTTCGTACCATACCTAAATGATTTACCATCTCATAACTCTACCTCCTCAAATGAAACCTTGACTATAGCCACAATAGCTAAAGATCCAGGAAAAATGCCTAATAAACTTAATACGAAGGGATATGATGAATGCAGTCCAAATATACCTGTGTTGTTTGAACTAGCTAACATTCTACCACTCCACCAAAGATTTAGAACTGCTAGAATTTGCAAGATTGTTCAAGATACTACCACATGTATGGAAAATAGTGAGAAGCACTATGACACTGCCATCACTCCAAGAAATAGTTTCGACAAAATAAAATACAAAAATCTTCACCAAGGAATAATAATCAAAGACAAGACAGCTGGACATAGGATCTGTGTTGATTTTAGAAACACAAATACACACCCTTGGGACAAAAATTATATCCTTCCTACCCAAGACCATGCTATACAAATGATAGGTGCTTCTAATCATGTGTCTTTACAAAATGATGTTTCAGGGTATCGCCAAATAATTCCTTTACAAAGCGAACAACTCAAAGAATTTTTCAATTATGCTGGAAGTAGATCCATCTTCAAACCTCGAATTGAAAAACCACCAGACATCAAAAACATGATCCTAAAATCCATGTTTCCAGTTCTAAATTTCTACATTCTGATGTACCTTGATGATGTCATCGTATACTTCAAAATGACAAAGAATATCTGCATTATTTGAAAAAGATGTACAACAAAAGGAGAAGTGGAAATAAAAGGTATAAAGAAGTACAATGGGAAGATACAGGGTTGTTTAGAGATTCATGCATGAATCCTTATGTTATGCTTGAAAGAGAAATTTTTCCAAACTTTTCTTTTCAAGAGCTGAGTGGACCAAGAGTGGTAGGAGATCCTTATGAAGATAAGATGCTCAAGTTTCACCATTTTCAGGATTTCTAATTCCATATTTTTCAATCATTGTATATATCATTGTTTGAAGAAATAAAACAAAAACAAAAAACTCAAAAACAATAGAAAAGTAGAAAAAGAGGGCAGTTTGGAAAACAGAAAGAAAGCCCCATGTTCAAAAAATAGTCATTCTGAAAGCGCGCAAGTCTAAATGCTGCTACTAGTGCTCAAAATGTCTTGTTCAGTTATCTAGCCTAATCATAACTGAACATGTTTTAAATTTATTTGCTGATAAGTTAGTGAGAGAAGAGATAGTCAAATTGTATAAGCTTGAATTTTCAAAGAAAATATATTAGGAAAAGATACTGGTTCCACATGCTCAAAACAGAACCAAAGAGGAAAACAGGGATGAAAAACAAACTGTGTATCCTAGCCCTAATTTTTCTAAATTTCATTTTCATGCAAAATAATATTTGTGTGCAGCTTGTCTTTCATACCACAAGTACATGACAAATCAGACTGTCTAATCCTGATTTGGTCATTTTTCAATTTCATGTTTTAGTTTAGAGAATGAAATCTTGTCAAACAGCTTAACCTTGACAGTTGATCTAGCATAGGTATAGAAACAAAGGAGTTCATCAATTTAATCTGGACTCCCAACGGATATAGGTGTAGAACTAGATAGTGTCATTTTTCAAAAATATTATGCCAAAGGGTTGCTAGTCCAAATGCACCCAAAAGAAGAAAAAATGTTAGGAAATGTAGCGGGGTAGGTAGAAATGACTTTGATGCTAATCATGCTGTCAATTTTCAGAAATAGCATCAAGAAAGAAAGAAATTTGTGCCAATGGATAAAGGCATCGGTCTGTGAAACCAGAGATCTGAAATTCTGGACACCTCCTGAAAAGGAGCTACCCTCCCCAAATGGAGCCACTATTAGTCATCATTATTTTTCACCTGTTGATGATGACTAGTTTTTTAAGCCAATTTTTCTAGAAGCTGATCTCCAATTTGTCAAATCTGTCATCTAGAAAACACCCCTAAACAATTTTTGTCCTCCTACCTTTTCCAGTCAGCCTATGATGAGAAAAAACCTAGTTGTCAAGTCTTATTTAGTTTCAGTCATATAATCCTGTCCATGAGCTATCATAGCTAAAGGTTATATGCTGTCATTTGCCCTCATTCCCAAGTCATTCATTATCCAGATGTTGATAAAAATTCTGTAACCCTATATCTGGTCATATTTCATTTAGAGATCTAATCCTACCCAAATAAAACACTCAAAATTTGTCATGATCTCCCCTAATTTAGGTAGTGGCGCTTTAAGGAATCCCTTCCTTGGAAAAACCATCCTGAGCCAGAAGCCTTAGTTTAGTACCAGCCAGCCCTAAATTAGCGCTTAATTTGCAAAAACAAATCCTGATACAACCATAGGTCATGCCACTAAGATGTCTTTTTGTCTCATTCCGAAAGAAATTCTACAAAGATCCAGAAACAGAAGAAGATAAGCATGTTCACAGTCTAAAAGAATATGCTTAAGATTGGGAAAAATCTCCATAAGACACCAAAGGAGCTCTCCAAGGTTCAAAGTCATATTTTTTTGCATCTCTGCAGGGTGAAAATTGAATGACAAATAGTATCCAGACAAGAGCAAAGAGACAAGTCCAAATAAGTCTATCATGTTGAAGATATTTTCCATCATTAAGCAGATGGAAAGATGCAATGAAAAGAAATCAGGATTACATGTTTCAAAAGCCAAACTGATATAATGTTGATATACAGTGTTTCAGTGTCAACTTCGAAAGCAGAGTTGCACAAGTATTCTAGAATACATCATAAAACTGAACATAAGAAGACAGTTGCTTCTCATGTTGTCTTGAGCCTGGGATAAGAATACTAGTCAGAGAGAAAATTCAATAAACCTCTGCAAACATAGTCAAGAAAGGTTAGTAAGTAATGACTAGCAAGCTCATACTCTACAAATACAAGTTATGTGGCTCGTAGTTTAAAAGTTCACAAGGATATTCTGACAACAGGATACATATCTCAGAATAGGCCTCTTATAGCATATTGTCAAAATTTTCTCTTTATTACTTATTGTGATATACCAAGCAGAGATATGTATTACAAAGAAAGATGACATAGTTTGAGAAATAGATGAAATAGCTTGACTATGTCAACCTCCTCCAAGCAAGAGAAAATGGTTTGGAAAAATTATGTTAACATCCTCCTTTAAAAAAGCAGATGGTTGGGAACATAATAAGACCTCCTTCATTGAAAAGTAGATTGACAAAATATCAGTATAACCTTCTTCATTAAAAGTAGATGGCTGGAAACAAGATGAGAGACTCTTTCATGTAAAAAGGGCAGAGAGTTAAATTGTCAGAGTGATTTCTAGAATTTTCAATCACCTCCTTCCAAGAGATAGGAAAAGGATGCATCAACAGTCTTTGATATGGTTTTTAAGAAATTTTCCTTTTCAAGGACAAAACTGACAAATAGTGACAAAGCAATGAGGTTTCATAAGTTAAAAACTATTCAACATCAAGAAAAAATATGACTTTTCTGGTGTTAGCAAAACCATTTTTCCTCTGTTCATAAAAACCTCCTTCAAACTGTCATAAGTGTGAAACTTTGGCTAAAAACCTTCATCCAAATATCCAAAGAAAGAGAGAACTGGCTGGGGTTGACAGTAGTTCTTGCATATGTATACAAAAAGGACAACAAAGATTAGAATAAGTCATAATTGTCAAGAGTTACATTAGTGGTCTCAGGGGTTATTTCCTTAATGAAAAGCAGTGAGAAAGATCTTGTTCTTAAGGAGGCCTCTTCACTTCGAAAAAGTCATGGATATGAGTGTTTTCAAAGAATATGGCCACAACATTATTTCTATGAGTCTTGTTCGAATGATAGGTCTTTATGGTACTTTAAAAGGTAAGATAATATTGAAGGCAGTGATTGATGTTTTTATATACAAAAAAAACCTTTTCAAAAGGCATAAAACTCTTCTAAGCTGGCTGCAAAATCATTGGAGCTCTTTCAAAATTCAAAAGAGAAGTGACCGTTTAAAAAGGCCCCAAACAAATTTCAAAACCCAAAACAAACTTTCCTTAGCTTGCTCGCTGAAGAAGCAAGTGTTTTTCGGGCATTTTTCGAGGTTTTCAGAGCTTAAACTCTACGCGGCACGCATGTAGCTGTGCGTGGTGCGCCTGTGAGCACCCGAAAAAAGGAGTTGAATGAAGGCGAGGCACGCCTGTAGCTGCATGCGGCACACCTGTGCCTGCGGTCACCGGGCACCCGAAACTGACCCGACACCTCCTCTGCGTGGAGCTTTCTACTGGAAACGACCCGCTCATCCACCAGTCTTCAAAAAACTCTTTTAAACGTTGATCCAATGATCAACAAGGTCCATGAACTTATTTTCAAGGTATTTATTCACTTCTTGATAAATTTTGAAGTTAAAAAAGGGTGTTTCTTGCTGTGTTTTCAAAGAAGAAATAGTGGTAAAAAGTGAAAGCTCTATCAAATTAAAAGGGTTTCCTTGCTGTGGTTTTCAAAGGGATAGAAACAGTGAAAAAAGAGAAGACTAATGTGCCATTTTGAAAAGTTTTCTTTGTGCTATGAAATATATAAAAACACTCACAGTTGCTAGAAGAAAAACAGAGTGTGTTTGGGGGTCTTAAAATCAATTTTGGGAAGTGTCTTAACAGTGTTTGAAAAAGGCATTTGTTTGTTAAAACTCAGAGAAGAAATAGTGATTAGGAGATTGGGCCTTTGGTCAAAATCAAAGAAGTATTTTTTCTGTGGGTATCAAGGATTAACACAGTGATTGTAGAAGAGGTTGTATCAGTTTTTAAAGAGTCCTGATTACCTTTCAAAACGGTGATAACAAAGGAGCATTGTTTGAAGGGAAGGGTGTTTGTGCCAAAACAAAAGGAGACTCCTCTTTAAACAAAAAACCACAAACATATCTTGTTTAAACCTTTTGCTCAAACACAGTGATAAAAGTGATTTTGGTTCTCATTTGACAAATACTTGTTTGCTAGCATCAAAGAAACACAGTGACTTGCAAGGAGGAAAAGGTGTGGTGTTGGGAAACTATTTCAGAGACCATTTGAATCAGCTGGTCTTGGTGAGCCAATAAGGAGTATCCGAAGCATTTAATGCCTCCTAGGCAAGATAGCAGAAGTGGTCCTCAAAAAAGGTATGAACCTTTTTCAACTAAGGAAGTGAATTCCAATCCCTCAATGATTTTTAACTTTCATGAAGTAGGATGCTTGGAGTTTTGTCAAAGGGTTCAGGAGGTGAAAATTTATCTTCCCTTGACACATCTATTTGCTTTAAAGCTACAAGGGAAACATGTTCATCTATCAGGCTTAGACTTCAAGCTTTCTCCTAGATCCATTTCCAGAGCTACCAAAATTCCATATGTCGAAGAAAAATGGTTTAAGCAGAGCTACCTAGACTCATATCAATACAAACCCTTCTTGAAACCAGAGCATTGGGATGCATTCCCATCTATCTTTCCTTTTTCCTATTTGTTGACCAACTATGCTCCTCTCATGAAGATAATCATGAAATATTTCACATGCGAAGGAAGGTTTTCCCGGGTTTATGCTTACCATATCAGGCTACTCATGCACTTCAAAAGAACCCAATTGCTAAACCTACCTTTTTTCCTCCATAGAAGTATTGAAAATATGGCTTCTACTATTCAAAAGAGACCTTCCTCTTAGCAGCCATCTTGTCTTTTCCATCATTCCCTTATCAAGATTTTCATTCTCCATCAACTTGAGAAAAAGGGAATTTCTTGGGAAACTTCCATTTCACATCCCGATTTCGCCATAGATTCTTCATCCCATGCATCTCTTTCACCATTCACTCATAATATTTCTCCTTCTTCTAGTAAACCCACTCCTAAGAAGAAAAAATCTCCTATGATTGATCAAGAAGAAGAACATATTGATAAAGAGAAAAATAGTGAAGAGGATCAAATTCAAAGGAAACAAAGTGAAGAGGAGAAAAGTGAAAAGCAGCAAAGTGAAGAAAAGAAGCACAGTGAGGATCAATGTCAAAAGAAACACAGTGAGGAAGAGCAGTACAGTGATGAAAAAGAGCATTGGGATAAAGAGAAAAATAGTGAAGAGGGGAATAATGAAGAAATGGAACAATTTGATGAGGAACACAGCAGTCACAAAAAGGAAGATATTGGTAGCCCTCACAGCAGCAAGCATGATTAGGATGAAGCTGAAAACATTGAGGATAAAGAGCCTAAAAGTCCTGAAGAAAGAAGAGACAAAAGTGAACAAGGCAACCCTCAAGGAGACATGCAAGGTGACAGTCAAGGCATTCATGAGGAGGGTCAAAACAATGGCAAGGATGATGATGGGAGTAGCAAAGGCAAAGACCAAATAAAGCATGTGCTAGCCGCCTCTCCTAGGCAAGGGGCCATGCTTTCTTCTCCAAAGGTAAAAAAACCCCGAACATCAAGAAAGAAAGTGGCTCAAACTGTAACTCCAAATGTTACTAGAGCACTCCGAAGCAAAGGGAAGTTGCCCAAGAAATCCATTGTTGAATTACCAAAGAGGAGGAGGACCAAGAAGGCCACCCAAAGCAAGGAAAAAGTGAAGGAGGAAAGTAGCCATGAGAAAGAGAGCGATTTTGACATAATTCAGATAAACAGTGATGATAGTGACAATGAGGCCATAATCTTAGAGTCTATCTTGCTAAATAGAGAAGAACAAATTCATGATCTAATAGCAAATCTAGAGAGGTCTAAAAACCTCAATCATTTTCTGCAAACAAGCAAATGAGTGTCCACATGGCAGTATAAGAGACACCATCTATCAAGTATCAAAAAGAAGCCTTCAAAGCACAAATTAAGTTGGAATAACTCATGGTATAATTCAATGATAGTGAAGAAGAAGATCAGCCAAGGAGGAAGAGGCCAAGGACCATGGGACTCAGAAGAGCTTTGGAGAAACAAAAAGAGGAAGAGGCTGCCCTTTTCCAATCTTTTCCTCTTACTACTTTATTCACCTAAGAGATAGAATACAATAGAGAAGCATGGCTTGAAAGGGTGAATGAACACTTGGAAAATAAGTTGGAAAAGGCCAATAGAGACTTGAACCTTCAAAGAAAAATGACCGGGTGCTATAAGAAGCTTAATCAATTTGCCCGAAGGAAATTGAAGTCTACACAAGAAAAGCTCAAGGAGGCTCAAAAGAGGTGCCCAGAAAAAAAAGTGAAGAAAGGCATATCAAGGCTTGAAATTGTGGCCTCTGCTTCTCAGCATGCTTCTGAAAACCCATGAGGGTCATGCTCACCAAAATTGGGCATAATTCGACAAGTTTTGGTTTTTTGACATTTTTGGGCTTTTGCCAAAAAAAATCATGGGCATCACCATTTTTGTTTGAAGCATCCTCAAAGGATGAAAATGGTATCATTGGATGCCATATTTTTAGGGGCATCTACTCAGCGAATTTCAAATCAATTGAAGATGATTTAGTCCCCCAAAGTGGCGAAAAATAGTCACTTTTTCAACACTCTTCCCCGCATATCAGCAAAGCCTAATTTCAGGGTTTATCCAGTTTGGGAAAAACAAAGCATTTTCAGAAACTAGACATCTAGGGCTTTTCAACGAGCCATCACAGGCCTCATTTCGACATTGAGAAGTCCTCCATAGGTTGCTCACAAAACAGGGAATTTTCTATTCCTATATTTCTGAAGTATTTTTGTAAAAATGCAGTTTTCTGAAGTGGCTTTTCCAAATGTGTGTTTAGCCATTTTTGGCCATTGTTAGTTGGGAAAAGTCAATATAACTTCCTTTTTTAGCATTTTTAGGTTATTTTTATAGATATTTTGTGCCTTGGGCTTTGCAAAGCCTCAAGGAAAAAATCAGATATTTTTGATGGGCCAATGAGCTTGCTAGTTTCACTAGGAGGTTTTCCCTCATTTTGGCCTATATATTCCAAGAGACTTCATTGTAAACAAGGCTGAACTTTATGATATAGAGAAATATATGGTTATACAAGCTTGGAAGAAATACGTGTCTCATGCATTGGATAGTTTCTTGAATGTTTTGGATGATGAAAGAGGACTGTTGTTGGATTCCTTGACTTGGTAAAATGGTATAGTGTCCCTCTCGGTTATGTTTCTTAGTTTTCATACATGTTTCATGTGCTTTCATGCTGTAAGAAAGTAGAGAATAGATTTGGGACATGCCCTTGGAGGCACCTCAGATTTCCTGTTTCATTACAGCTTCTATGTTTTCTTCCTTCTTAGTCATATCAAAGAATTCTTGATTTCTCTTTGATCACTGAAGAAATTGTTTGTTTGTTTCATTTATGGTTTTATGCATGTTAAGTATGATTCACGATACGCCTTGCTTACTCATGGCTAGTCATAGCTCCACCTCTCAAACCTTTCTTTGAATGTTTGATTGTCCTATTTGAACCAAAGAGGTCTTGTATCGATCTTTCCCTTTACCTAAAACTCTACAATCTTAGTTCAAAGTGCCCAATAGCTTGAAATACTATGTCTAGGAGTTTCCTCTTAGTAGCTTGAGTTGTTTGTTTGTATTAATTATTTTTCCCCAAAGTCTAATAGCAATTTCCAAAAGTTAGAGAGTCATATATCTCTATGTATTGCTTGAATGTTTATTTCTATGCATCTATCAGTTTGAAGTTACATTTATCATGATCAACGGTTAGCCCTACCATATAAATGTTTGCTATTGAACTATTTATGTTTGAAAGCCTTTTTCCTTCACAAACTTAGTGTCCATCCCACTTCATTTTACCTAAAGATCCATTTTACCTTGATCAAATCGGCCCTTCAACATACCTTGTATCACCATCTGAGGCTTTCTCGACCTTTTCGATCCCATAGCCCAGTTGATCTAACAATCTTTTTATCTATCTTAGTCTTTGATCAGTTCCTTCCTCAAAAACCTAAAAATAAAACCAAAAACCTACTTCATAACTAGTCTAAAATTAGAAACATAAGAAGAAAAACACATAGATATCCCTTACACAAATAGAGAGAGCCCTCTCTGAGTCCAGGAAGGCTAGGTCCTTAGGCTCCAAAGTTGGTTTGATGTTACCCTGTCACTTGGCTTGCCAGTCAGCCAAATCACGGGACCCTAACAGATCCCCTAACCTTAGAAGACATGCAAAAGGGAGCTATAAGTGTAGAGGCCAACTTGATTGAAAAAAGAGTTAGGCTAAGATCAGAAAATAGGGTAACCTACAAAGATGACACCATGCCCTCCACCTCCTCATCTGAATCCAAGATTGAAAACCTCCTTAGGACCATGGAAATAATGATGGAGAGAATAAGCATAAATGAAAGAGCACCCCCTAGGGACAACCAACCAAATCCCCAACTCAGAAACCGGAATCAAAACTTTAGAAGAGACCCGTCCCAAAACAGACCAAGGGAAAATGATCAACAAATCAGGCCACCCTTCCAAGATAACTATGTTGACGAAGGGGAAAGAGATATTGAACAACCAGATGAAAATCATCTAAACTTAATAGGCTCTGATAGCGAGGGTGATGTTTTTCTCACAGAAGAAGAAAAAGTTTTTTTCTCCTCAAACCAAGATGAAACAACCTATGAAGATTCTGAAAACCACGAATTGGGATTAGAAAATTCCATAATGGAAGTCCATAGGAAATATGATCTTAGGAGTAAGAAAAACCAAGAAAACTCCAGGAAAAACAACTCAGACACTACTGTTAAGAAAATTCCCGAAAACATTCTTAAAAGAACAACAGATAATAACAGCGCCATGGCTAAGAAAATTGATCCTAACAAGGATAAAACTAGCCAACTAGGTGTTGACACAAGTTGTCCTAGCACCTCTGCTAGTGGCCTTGAGAAAAATGTACTGACCAAAGCCCCGAATCAAAATCAGCAAATTAAAAATGTGAAAAAAATTATGGCTGATAAAACTGATTTAAATATGTCTAAAACTCAAGTACCTTTCAGTTTTGAAGAAGAGATCACTAAAATCAAAGTAGCCATCCCTCTCACTGAACTAGTAGCTCAGGATATGTACCGCTCCCAAGTTTTGAAAGTTTTGAACATAGGAAATGATACCAATACTCTGAATTTCACAAATGATAAACCAGAGTTGTTGTTTGTACCTGAAGTAGATGGAAAATACCAAGAAGGAGCCATTCCCCCATTCTATGTTAGCCTAAACATACACAAAAAAATCCTACATAATGCCATGCTAGACTCTGGTGCCTCTCACAACGTCATGCCAAAGGTAGTGATGGAAAGATTAGGCCTAGAAATAAACAGGCCCTACAAAGATCTGTATTCTTTCGATTCAAGCAAGGTTAAATGCTTGGGCTTAATCAAGGACTTACGTGTCAATCTAACACAAATCCCTGCTAAGAGCCTAGTCATGGACATAGTCATCGCTGACATTCCCCCCAAATATTGATCAGGTGATCATGTCATAATTGGAAAATGCTCAAAATTTTATTTGCTCAAAATTTGTTGGAACCTGAGCGACCGGATAGGCCTCGGCGATACGATCCCAACGCCATGAATGACACTCAAATCTGTTACTGTATGAAGCAGTTATTGCACTTTGAATGTTGAAGTGAAACTGCCAATAACCTCCAATGTTGAATGGGTATTCATAACCTCCAATGTTGAATGGGTATTCAGACATTTATGTGTTGGAAAATTATTTTATTTTAATTAAGTTTTAATTAATAAATTAAATTATATATCTATTAATGTTTTATAAGGTTTTAAAAAATCATATATTATATTATTATATATATATATTTTATTAATATTTAAAACCTTATTAAAATAATTTTAATATCACACATTTATTTAAAATCGAATTATTAAAAAAAAAAACAAATGAACATTAATCAAAGGTTACGTGGGATGTTTCAAATATCAAATTTTAAGTCATATGGTAATGTTTTAAAAGTTACGTGCATTGTTACGTATGGGTTGGAAGCGGAGGTTTAAACTAGCCCCATTCAACGTGTCGTGAACCCCTTTCAATATGACTTTACCTAAATGACCGGGGGCTTCAAACAAGATCTGCGGAGTATTACGGTTAGCATAAACCGTGGAAATTTAACCATTCACATGTGAACCAATGGAACGTTAAAGTTTTTATGCCACGGTTTAACAAAAAATTCGGAGTTTTAAATGCAGTTTGTTAACTGTCCTTCCAACTTCCAAAGCCGACGGGTGCGGTCACATGCAACCGTAAACAATAAATGCTACTCCTAACCACGTGGTTCAGAAGGTGGAGGTTTTGGAAGAGTCTACCCAAAATGGCGCCACTCCTTAATTAGTGGAGCTAACTGGTAGTTCCACCAAATTTGGTGGAGTTTTTCTAGGGCACACTGGGCAAAACTTCAATTGGACATAACTTTTGATATGAGAGTCCATTTGGAGCGATTTTTTATTTTATTTTGGGTAATTGGAGCATTCCAGAGCCAGTGGAGTAGGTTTCAAAGCCATTAGAGCATTTATTCAGGTATTTTATCAGTGAGAGAGCTTGAAGAGCAACTAGGGATTAGGGATTAGAGAGCTCTATTGGATTATAGTTATCCATTGGAGGTGAAACTATAGTAATTTCTTACTTTTTTCTACACTCTGAACTCATTTATGTAGATATTTTCACCTTTTTATGCTTTCTACCCATTTTATAACCATTTTTTGAGCATAATAAGAGCAAGGACATGCCCATTTGGAGGCCTTGGACACGGAAGATGTAGCCTAAGAGGGGTGAAATGCCTTATCATATGCTGAGTTATATTCTGTGATTTATTTACTGCTTATTTCCAGATTTAAGTATGTTAAACAGTAAACAAAAATAAGCATCCTACATACAAAAAGACTCATAAACTCATCAAAGTCACTTGGTTCCAATTGCAAAACACATTTAAAAGCTTGCATACATATGTTAATGGATAATGAATACCTTGCACCAGCAAACAAGTAGTTTCATTTCCACATCATTAGTGATTACTTCTATTATTTCTTTAGCCAGACTCTATAAAGCGCCAGGTAGCTTCGGGAGCTCATCCTTTCTTTGAAAGGTGACATATCTTGTAAATGCCCTTATAGTCCATCTCTGTATTAGAAATAAGAAGCTCTCACATTTCAGATCAGATTGGTATCAGAGCTTAGGTTGAACTCAAAACTTGTATTGAGTATTGATTTTTGTGCAAGATATATTTTCCTGTTTTGCAAATTTGATGCTCACTAGGGTGAAACTGAAAAGAGGGGAAGGACAATTGGTTAGTGCACAAACTAATCCATAACCAAGGAGGGTCAGGGTGCCATTATCTCCACCTTCTATCTCACCCTCAATAGCCTTAGAAGCAGCTACAATCATGAATTCAAGATAAGAAGAAATTCATGATGAAATGGATCCCAAGGAAGAAGAAAGAATCTTTAGGAAAGCTTTCTTGGACATGACTGAAATGGTAAGGATCCTCTATCAAGAAAGAAATGATACGATTGTTGGAGAGGGATCTAAAAACCAAAGGGAAGGAGGAGATTCCTCAGGAGGAAATAAGGACAATTATAAGTCAAAGAAAGGGAATGGAGGAAATGGTGATCCTTCATCTCCATCGTCATCTGCTTCCTCAACATCATCCTCTTCAACTTCAGTAAATCAGTCACATAAGTAAAAAACAACTGGTAAAAATCATTTGTTAAAGCTTGATGTCAAATTCGAATTGCCAATGTTTAATGGTGATGTTAATGCAGAGAAACTAGATAATTGGATCAGACAACTGGAGGTCTATTTAAGGATTCAAAATCTGCATGATGATGACACCAAAATACAATTAGCCTCATTAAGGATGGATGGAGCAGCATTGGTTTGGTGGGAAGCCAAAACCAGGGAGGAAATCAAGAAGCATGGTAAGATAACTCTAACATGGACTGAGTTTATTACTGCTATCAAGAAACACTTTTATCCTCTTGCTTATCTTCATAAGGCAATAATGAATTGGCAAAACTTTAGACAGATTAAGGGACAAAATGTGCAAGACTATACCCAGGAATTTAGGAGAAGAGCACTCTTACTTGGGGTAGATTTACAAAGCCAAGACACTTTGTTAAAGTACATAGGTGGTTTGCATAGTTACCTTCAACATGCTATTCTTATGTTTAATCCTACTAGTTTATATGAAGTTTGTGTACATGCTACACATTTAGAGGCTAGAGGAAATAATACTTTTGATGCATTGAATGAGGATAGTGATTTTAAAAGCAAAGGAAGAAAGAGGGTTGCAAATTCCAGAAAGGAAAAAGGAAATTTATTTTGCAAGAACTGTTAAAAAACAAGCCACGATGAAGACCACTATTGGAAAATTCATCCTGAGATGAAACCAGAAAAATATAAAAACAATGACAAGACCAAATAAAAGGGGAAAACTGTAGCAAAAGTTCAACAAGACTTAGGGTCAGAATTAGCTGATGAGACAAAAAGTATCACCATGGTTTTAAAGAACATAAAGGGAAAAGAAGTGGTACAAGACACAATTCCCAGTTCTAGCTCATTAAACTATCACAAAGATACTCAAGATTAAAAGAGGAGGATAGAGCTATTCTATGTAAGGGTAGTCTCGAAACATAAAAAAATTGACACACTGTTTGACAGTGGGTCACAAGCTAATCTCATATCAGAAGATTTGGTCAAACAATTAAAACTTGAGAATATTCCACATCTAAAGCCTTATCCACTTGGGTGGATATGCAAGGATGCAAATTTACAAGTCTCAAGAAAGTCCATATTGTGCTTTTCAATAACTGCACACTTTATTGACACAGTTGAACTTGATGTGGTGTCGCTTGATATCTCAGGAATTGTTTTGGGAAGTCCTTACTTATTTGACAGAAAGGCCATATTCTATCGCCATGAAAACAAGTATCACTTGTTTAAGGATGGAAAATAGTACATTGTGAGAGCACATAAGAAGAAGCTAGAATCTTCTTTAGTCCATGCTGGTCAATTGAAAAGGCTAGTTAATGCAAGTCAAAATATGACTTTTTTGATGTTGAAATGACAATATTTTGTACATTTACCTTTTCATGATATTGCTAATGATATGTCTCAGTCTGATAATAGTTCGTCTTTGAAAGAAGGTGACATTATGTTGCACAAGGTACCTTTGGTGTCGATCGGTGTAGAGGATGAAGTGTCAGTGCAAAGCAGTGCAAGAGTCCATGATATGGAAAGGCATGCAAACAAAGAGGGCACACAGTATAGCATGGGTCAATGTTGGTTTCAAAATGGTAGATTTTTATGGCGAGAAAACTTGGTCGGGATTAGACACAAGTGCATTGCTCATTCAACAAAAAATCACCATGTGAACAGTTGTCTAGGTGAATCTTGTTTTAAGTCTTCTTTGAAGTTTGATCATTGTAGGAAACAATTTTTTTCTGCAAAATATAGTTTTTTTTTTGCAAATTTTAAGAATTTTCATCATGACTCAGTCAGTTTTAGCAACGGTCGATCAGTAAATTCAAGGGAAAATTTATCATTTTATGAAAAGCTCTGAACTCATTTATGCAGCTATTTTCACCTGTTTAGGCTTTCTACACATTGTATAACTATTTTCTGAGCATAATAAGAGCAAGGACATGCCCATTTGGAGGCCTTGGACCCGGAATATGTAGCCCAAGAGGGGTGAACTGCCTTATCATATGCTGAGTTATATCTTGTGATTTATTTTCTGCTTATTTCTAGAGTTAAATATGTTAAAATGTAAACAAAAATAAGCCTCCTACATACAAAAAGAATCATAAACTCATCAGAGTTACTTGGTTCCAATTGCAAAACACATTTAAAATCTTGCATACATATGTTAATGGATAATGAATACCTTGCACCAGCAAACAAGTAGTTTCATTTCCAGATCATTAGTGATTACTTCTATTATTTCTTTAGGCAGAGTCTATAAAGGGCCAGGTAGCTTTGGGAGCTCATCCTTTCTTTGAAAGGTGACATATCTTGTAAATGCCCTTATAGTCCATCTCTGTATTAGAAATAAAAATTTCTCACATTTAGATCAAATATGGCATGCTTTTGTCCTGATCTTGGGGAGCCAAACTTCTAGGGAACCTCCAACTCGACATGTATTATGCTACCATCCAAATTTTTAACCAAATAAGGAGACTCTACTGGGAATCTTACATGAAGTATATGGTAAGAAACCTAGATAGACCCAACAACACCCCTATCTATTCCATTCTTTCAAACTTGGACTCATTCATCTTGTATAATGAAAATTACCTTGATGAGCAAGTGAATGAATATTGTGAAGATCTAGGCACATTACAATAATCAGACTAGTTCCTCTATGATGAGTTCGACAGTCAAAACTATCACGACTCTGAAACGCCACAATATAACAAAACTAAACTTGATTTTCTGCAAATTGAAAATGAAATGTCAGAAACAAAAACCAGTTTAGGACAGGAAACAAATTTCTCAAAGGAAAGTCAAACCACAAAAACACAACTTCCTCCTTTTTATAATCCAGACAAAATGAAATACCCTCACACAACACAAATCTCTAGGAATCTGGAACAAGAAAGTCTGATGTTTTTACCTTACCTAGATACCTCATCATCGAAGAATTTTTCCCTTTGAAAAAAATTGTCAATTTTCACAAATATTTCTATAAATCCCAAAGAAACCTTTGCTAAAGTTGATATAGGGGAAGATAGCATGGATAAACTCAAGAAGCCTGAAATAATTAAGCTTTCTAAAATTTTATCACTACACATAAAACAAAGAAATAAAAGACTATGCAAAAAATTTCAAAATGCTTATGTGTGTAGGCAGGCTAGTCTAAAACCTTGTAACACAGCCATTATTCTAAAAAACCTTCCTTTCAAAAAGAATCATGAAAATTTTGAGTAGTTGAGTTCACTTAGAAAGAAGGCAAAGGGACATAGGCTTTGTATAGACTTTAGGTACCAAGACCAACCCTTCCAAAAGAACATATATCGTTTTACCAAAAAATATCATACTTTACAAAGGGTAGGGTTTTATAACCAAATGTCATTGCATGATAGTTTCTTAGGTTACCATCAGATGATACCACTTCCGATTAATCAACTCAAATATTTTTTCAAATTTCCTTGGGACAGTTGCATGCTTAAACAAATACTTCCCGGGCTAGAAAGTGCTGGAGATACTTTCTGAAAAACTATGCTTTCAGTTTTAAATTTCTCTACTATGGTGTACATGGATGACTTCGTAATTTGTTTTAAAGATGATAAAGAATACCTTGCCTACTTAAAGAGGATCTTTGACACAAACAGATTTGAGGAGAAAAGGTCAAAGAAGAAGCACCAAAGGGATCACGGATTTTCTGAAAAATCTTGGAATAATCCTTATACCATGTTGTCAAATAGAGGTAACTATGTTTTCTATTTACAAAAACTGAATGGACATAAAATTTTAGGAGATGCTTTTGAAGACAGGATGCTCAAAAACCATTGCTGTAAAGATCCTTAGCTTTAATTTTTCACTCATTGTACATATCATTGTTTGAAGAAAAGGCCAAAAAGAGAGAAAAACACAAAAGCATAGAAAAAATTGAAAAGAGGGAAGATTCAAAAACAAGGTACGACCCCATACCCAAAAACAAATAGCAGTACTAAAAGTGTGCAAGCCTAAATGCCACTACTGGTGCAAAAAGAACGTCTTGTTCAGTCATCTAGCCTAATCATGGTTGAACATGTTTTAAATTTATTGTTGATAAATTAGTGAAAAGAATGTTGGTCAAATCATTGAAGCTTGACTTGTCAAAGAAAATAGATTAGGAAAGAAAGATATTGGTTCCACATGCTCAAAACAGAAACAAGGAGAAAAATAGGGATGAATAACAAACTATGTATCATAGCATTGATTAATCTAGTCTTATTTTGTATAAAAATAACATTTGTGTGCAGCTTGTTTTTTATGCCACAAACCTATGATAAATTAGATTGTCTAATCCTGATTTAGTCATGTTTTCAATTTCATGTTTTTAGCTTAGAGAATGAAGTCTATCATACTGCTTAATCTTGACAGTCAAATAGACTAGGTAGAGAATAAGAAGAGTTCACTAGCATAATCTGAACTCTTCAAAGAAATAAGTGTAGAAGTAGATAGTTTGTTTTTACTTTCAAAAGAAAAAATTTCAATGGGTTTGCCAGTTCAAGTGCACCCAAGGAAGAAAAAACGTTAGCAAAGTAGGTTGGGTAGGTAAAGGTGAAGTTGAGCTAATCATGCTTTCATATTTTCAAAATCACTACTTCAGGAAAAGCAGCAGCAAAAGCAAAGAAGAAAATCCATCCAATGGATGAGGCACTCGTCTTCATAAACTAAGAGATATGAAATTTTTGACACCTCCTAAAAAGGAGCTGCCCTCCCCAAGTGGAGCCACTGTTAGTCATTAGTAATTTTTGCCTATTTAGATGACTAAAATTCTTTGTCCTAGACTTCTAGAAACAAAATTCAACAATCATGTCAGCTTTAGAAATCTTCTCGAAAAGAAAATTTTCACTATCCTGCTTCTCTGTTGAAGCGTGGTCAATCTATCACCCAGACAAGACCAAATCCTGGACTAATGTCCCTCAGTCTCACTATGTTTGCCACCTCTGCCTATAACACTCTATCTATGTTTGCATAAGCCCTCTACTTTCACACCTTGTTTCACCAAGTAAACCAAACGTTTCCCCTACTCACCAAGTGCCTCAAGCAATGGTGACTTAAAAACTCCCTTTCTAAAGCCCTCTAAAGTAAACAAGGTTTTCTAGTTGTATAGGATGATAGTGGATAACAGAGTTTAAAAATCCTATCCCCTCATCTAAACCATGATTCAAGCATTTTTAGTCAAAAACCTATTCCAAGGACATTACAATGAGTCAAATAGGGTCACCTAGGTTATGCATTATCATGGTTCTAAATTCACTATTTCCAGAGATATTCAAAGGCGAAGTCAAGAGAACACAAGGATGAAGCTTATCATTTTCCAAATAACATCAAATACCTCCAAAGATATTCTCTTGATTAAGCAGTAAGCCTGCAAAGGAGAAATTTACCATGTACAAGCATTTCTGCAGGAATGTTTTGTAAATGGTCAACGGCAGAACAGAGTCAAAGGAGGAAGCCTAAAAAAGAACTTATAAAGGAATCTAGAGTAGGTAGTAAGATACAACATGCTTAAGTTCACATAGGAGATCATTCAAAAGGTATTTGGCCTGAAGCACAAGTTTTGTAGGGGGACAATTGTCCCTTACTTACTTTTCTGGAAAAGACTAAAAAAGCTATCAACCTAGCAAGAGGTAAGGTAATGAGAGGCACCATCACAATAAAACCACTCACAACCAAGAAGAAGGCAACAAGGTATGGGTTTGATGGAAATCAGGATTTATGACTGTTTTGACCAAAAAATAAGGCAATACTAGGGTTACAAAGGCAAAGGACACCTCAACCCCTTCAAATGATCATTGAAGGCTTTTTAGACATATGTAATGAGTTTGATAAGTGTTGCTTTGAGAACTTAGAAGATAACACTGTTTGTTTTTCTAAGTGCCCCTAAAAAACTCAGAAGTTTGGGAAGATGGATAAAGATGGTCCAAATATTGATAAAGAAACCTCCTTCATCACAACAGATGGTTTCAAGGGTTTTCAAACTACCTTATAAGGTTTGGCAGACATGAAGATCAATACTCCACTACACCAAAGGCATAAATATGATGAAGAGTATCAGCAGGAAGAGGCAAGAAATGTCAGTTCAAAGGCCTCTTTTCTTTAAAGAACAGCTAGAGACATATTCCAGTCGCCAAAAGGGACAAACATGGGTAGAAGTTAACAAAGAAAATGAATATGACAAACATGGGTAATTATTGATAAGGGGAGATTTCCAAACTTCAAAAGAAACAATGATCAAAAGACAAAGATTGTGTAGGCACCTACAAGATTAGAAGTGGCTAGCAAAACACAAAAAAATTTCAAGATCTCACCTCCCTCACTAGACATATATCATTGTATAAGTCGCCAAAGAAATAGATATACCCCTGGTTTACTTTCCGATCAAGGTGGCACATCTAAAAAAACCAAGCTATTGTTTATACTTACTTCTCGGGTATTTCTCCCACCAACAGGTATTTTCCTCATTTCTTAAAGATAAAAACATGATAGAATATTAGTCAAAGGGAGAAATGGAAAAAATAATGAGTTCGTTGTGTATAGGTGTTAAAGTCAAAAATAGCTCTTTGTCCAAAAATAGGCTGAGAGGCATAGGCTTGGTGTCTTCAGGAAGGTTGTCAAATTAAAAATAACCTTAAGAGGCCTCTAGTAGTAAAAAAAGCACTAAAAAAAGAACAATGTTTCAATCAAATTGCCCACCTATAGGACCAAAAGTAGTCAAAGGCATAGTGAGAAAAAGTGAGAAGAAATGAACATTATAAAAGTGGGTTTGGCCTCAAATTTATTTTTAAAAAGGTTATAAACAACTTTTTGGGTATTCCCTCGCATCATTTGTCATCTTCCAGAAAGAGAAAGCCGTTGGGAGAGATTTTGAGGGTTTCTATGCAAATTTGGTAAATTTTCGCAGGCGCTACGCACCTGGCCTTCGGTGTTGTGCATAGGATAGGTGGTCGTAGTGTTATTTAACACTGCACTGTGTACCTAGGGCCTGATGCTACACACCTAGGCAGGCACTATGCACACATAGAGGAAAGTGCCTGATCTGCCTGAGCTTCCTATTAGCCACCCTGCGCAATGCTCCAATGGGCCCGACTGGCCCATCTTCGGCCCGAGCTGACCCAGGTGTTATGCATAGGCGCTATGCACAGGCATAGTGTGTCTCGATTTGCTGAAAGGGGAAAAAAATTTGACTTTCACCTCCAAAATTCCTGCAATCAAAGAAAAAAGGTTGGTGGTTCATTTTCTTGCCTTCCAAACTTTCATTTTCCTAAGAAAAAGAGACATTTAAAGGCCTATTTAGACCAAATCCTAGGCTACATAAAAATTCAATTTTAAATCTCTTGGGTTAGGGTTTTCAAAGGAGAAAATTGTTATATATGCAAGAGGAGATAGAGTGACAAAAAAAAAAACCTCTAAACACTGAGTACACTCGTTGAAAGCTTCATCTTGGCCCCCATTTTCAAAATTTTCCCTCACCTTACTAATTTTTATCCTTTGACTTAAAGGTTCCCAAACAAAATCTAAAACTCTTGCTATGCTAGAACCAGTCACCATGTTTTAAGGAGAAATTCATACCAGCAGTGATGAGAGCCAAAGGCCTACCAAGCCTAAACACAAGGGGGGAAGGGCCAATAGGTTTGAGCCCTTAGACACCATTCAAATTACCTCCTCTCCCATGATCCTTTCATGTTTTCAGGATTTTGGGTGTTATCAGTTTTGTGAAAAGGTCAAGCAAGTCAAAAGCCACTCAAACTTGACTAGATTGTTCATCCTTGGATTACAAAATCACCAAGTTAAGCTAGTAGGAGTGGAATTTGAACTCTCATCTAAATCCATTTCAAAAGCAACCGGTATACCAGACATCGGTGAGATATGGTTTAAACAAAAGAAGTTGGATTTGAGCTATTATGAGCCCTACCTAAGACCTAGCTGTAAACAAGGCTACAAGGTTTTTTTCCCTTTCTCCCACCTGTTAGAGAGGTATGCCTACTAATGAGGCAAATTATTAGGTATTTCACCTGTGAGGGGAGATACTCCAAGTTTTACTCATATCATATAAGGTTACTAATGCACTTCACCAAAGTCAAAATGATGAACCTGTTAGCCACCTATAAATTTTGTCATACCCAATGGTGGATAATTTTGTCTATTAAACCTTCAAGAGATAGTTCCCTTTTAAAAATTATCATCTTTTGAAGTTTTATGATAATTATTACCCTTTGAGTTAATCGTCACTGCTGTTTCACTATTAATTATAAAGAACCTTGTTGTTTACCAAGAGAAAAAACTGCTTATAAAGCCCCATTTTCCATCATTTCACTCCACCTTTCACCCATTTTTTCCCTTTCATAAAATCCCTCAAAATCATTTCATTTAACCTCTAAATCATTGAAAGACCCTTTTTAAACCTTATATCTCCCTCTGATTTGGTTTAAAACCCCTCCTTTCATCTATCGGAACCCTTATTTTGGCTTAAAAATCACTATTTTTTGGCCTAAAAATAAGTTTTTTGCACTATGTAGGACTTAAGCCCCCAAGGTCTTATGTCCTTTAGCCCTTTCCTAATAAGTCTGAAGCCCCGCAATCGGGTGCTTAAAACTTCAAACCTTCATGCCAAAACCCCTTTTACCTCCTATTTCTTCATTTTCGACTTTATGTTTTTTAACGGATCTGGACCGTTGATCTTTGCAGATCAATGTCTGTCAGGCACTCATCCTTCTGCCCTTACCCATGCCTTACCTTTTCCTCCACCCATATATTCACTCCTTCCTTTAAATGTCCACCATTCATTTCGGAGATCCTACGATTGGGATTAAACCCGATAGGCCAACACCCATCCACCCCGCAACAAAATTGCTAACACACTCTAGGCCCACTCTAATTCACCCTCACGACTATTGAGTTATCGCGCTCCATGATAGACATTGATCTGTGCTCATTTCACCATATCAACGGTCATGATCTCATCGCGCGCCATCAAGCCCTATGTCCCACCATACATCCTCCATGCAGCTTGCGCTCCATCACGTTTTATCCGTGTCGTTCGATCTCTCGACGATCATCCGACGTACCATAATCCATATCGTGTAATTTTTTTCCCCACTTAGCAGTGCGCTACTTCTGCACGATATGGGAGGTTTTCAAAATACACGTGTCAGACGTTGTATGGAATCGCATTCCAAAAGCGATTACCACCTACCCCACCAAATGTTGCGCGAAAACCATTAATGGTGTTCCAAAACCACTTTTCCTCAAATTCGCACCATATTTAAAATTTAGACCCTATTTCTGTGTTTTTCATAGAAACCCGTCCTCCACTGAAAATTTCTCCATTCGCACAGCTTCAGACTGCCTCCATAAACCCTCTAAAGCAGTTTTAAAACCAAATCTTCGTAGGATTTAAATTAATTTTTGTTTGTTTCATGCAGATTTTGTAAGTTAAAGGGTATAACCCTCCTGCAGATAATTACACTATTATTAGCCGAGGATGACGATCCTCATGGATTTTGGTACCACTTAGAGGATTTTGAACTGCTAATTTCATGTTTAAGAAGGCCGATAAGTCATGATCATTGGCTTTCTAAACAAATTTTCCAATAAACCCTCTGCGCACCTGCAAACAACAACACAGTCAGCAATCAATTAACAAAGGGTATCAGTGTCAAAGATGAAGATTATGGCTAAATAAAGCCTAAACACAGATCCGAAGATAAACCACTTTTTTTATGAAATAGAGAAATATCAGTCAAAGGACACCTTAGAGCCACATCAAAGGGGCTAATTGATTCCCCAGCTACTATATTGCCACCTTGCAAATTTTTTCCTCAAAGGCATACCCAGATCAAATATCAGTCCTAAACATTAAGGCTAAAGACAACTAATATTTACTGCAAACAAAGGAAGATATTTCAAACTGTCAGTAAAGTTATTGAAAATATAATAAAATTCCTTAAAGTCAATTTGTTTACCCACGAAGCCTAAAAAGCAGAAACAAAATAAATAAAATAGATTTAGAATTAAATGAATTCCTGCCTTATGCCTTGCATGGTTTTCAAGGCTAGGAGTTGCATTTAACAGAGCATTAATGATATTGAAGCCCTAAAACTCTTCCACCTCCTCTTTTATTCTATAAATACTTCTGAAGAAGATGAGAAGTTGTTGGTTGGTTTTTCACTAGTTGTAACACTGAAACTCTCTAAAATAATACATAGTTTTTCTGAAGTTAAAGAAGAAATTGAAGTCTTGGAAGCTTGATGATGTTGTGACATGCTTGTTCTTGAGAAGGCTCTATCATTGGATCCCTGAGCTTGGCTGTTGGTGATGTATTCTGAACTATCTACTGTTTTTCTTGTTTTCATTATGTTTCATAAATTCTTACTATAGTAGGATGAAAAGTTTAGTCTAAGAAATGAATCCTGGAAGCACCTTAGACTTGTTTATCCTTCACTGTTTTATGTTTCCTTCTGCTAAGTCATTTTAGAGTCTTTAATCATTCTCTTGAACCGTTATGCTTCTTTATTTCTCAAATAGTTCAAATAGTTAGTTCCAGCATGATTTATGCTTTTTCCTATTTGTCTGCTGCCACTTGAAAGTTGTTTTTGAAGTCTCCCTTTGAAGTACAATTGTTTATAGTTTTCCAAAGAGGTTTGTTCTGATCATACCCTTTGTTCCTGCTTAAATAATTGTTTCAAAGGTCTTTATAGTTGTAATCATGGATGTTTAGGCGTTCCCTCTTCTATGACTGCAGTTATCAGTAAATCTTTCATGTTCTCTAATTCCTTTGAAATTAAAATCTTTGAGGAAATAAGATGTGCTCTGGAATCTTATATTTCATTTCAAAAGTTGTCTTGAAGTCATTCTTTCCTTAAAGTGTGGTTTGTAGAATTCATGGTTAGCCCTGTCTATCAAATGACTCTTTATGTTAAAGTTATGTTTTTAAGTTCCCTTTGTTGATAATTAAAACTCTCTTTCAAAATCATTAATGTCCGTCTCATTCACAAAACTAAAGGATCATGTGGCCAAGTTAGATTTTCCCTTTGATATCTTATATCCATTGATGATCTTGTCATAAAACTCTTCTTGACTCCATTGCCCAATGAACCTGATACTTCTTCTTTCTATCTATACTACCTAGACCTTTCATGTTATTCTATGCCAATTCAACCAAAAAAACAAATCAAACAAACACTTGCACTTAACAACTAGTCTAAAATAAATAGTTAAAAGAAAACAAGACATATATTTGCAAAAAAATTGAGAGATCCCTCTATGAGAATAGGAGGACTAGATCCTGGAACTCTAAATATTGGTTCTGATGTTGCCTTGTTTTTTTGTTGGCCAATCTATCAAAACACAGGAAACCAACATAACTGAGATCACGGTGGGATGCTGAGTAAAATCATTAAGACAAAGAACTCACTGTCTAGTGCAGTATAAGTAGCTCTCTTCAAGCACTACCAAAGCAAATGGTGATCATGATAGGACTTATTTGAATCAGTTACAAACTAAGTAACCCTTAGGATTCTCATAGAGCCTTATCAAACCTTGAAGGAATCAGCTAGCTAAGCCATAAGAGTAAACTATGTTTGTTTTAAACACCTTAGATAAGTGTTAAAGATCAAACATAGGACACTCTCATAACCATAGAAACGGACAAAATCCAAAAATATTTCATATTGGCTTCATAATAAACATGGTGGTGGAACCATAAAACATTTTACCTTCACAAAAGCTAAAAAGTTTCCACCTGGTGACTCCATTGGCCCCAATAGGTTTATTACTCATCTAGGTCTCTAGATCTCTTTAGGACTATGTTAACTGGCCTTGAGGAAGTTTAGAAGCCTAGTCCCATACTATAATAGACATTGTGAGAGGAAAAACTTTCAAAACAATCCCTAAAAACTTCAGCCTCTCTCATTTAAAAAAAATAGTCTGGCTTCACGTAGGATCAACACTAGATCTCATCCAAACCCTAATCCTTATATTTTGTGGCAGAATTCTAAGTATAGAAAATCAGCTTCTGATAGGAGCCTCTTAAGAACACAATCTGTCCCTGAAAACCTTGTTGTCTTAGAGGATTTACACTTTGACTTACATCATACAAAGAACATATTCAGAACCAGATCCCAAAGTGATTTAAACCAAGCTGATCTTGAAATTTCAGATTTGCATCAGAGCTTTGGTAGAGATGCCTTAACTTCTACTCCTCCTGATTCCCAGCTTCTTCACCACTTCAGCCTCTTCCATAAAAAATCTGCTCAAAACCAGTTTGTTGGCCCAAATGTTTCTTTCACTCCAACCCAACTACCACTGTTCAAAACACCCCATCTCAACCCACCTTCCCTCTTGTCAATCCACCCCTTGTAAATCCACCTTTCTTTCCAACCATGGCAGCATGGTATGCCCCATTAGTGTTACCACAACCTCTGGTTCCCTTACCAAATGAATATCAATCTAAAATTCCCCATTTCACTACAAATGAACCTACTACTGCCCAACACCATGTAGACAAAATGAATGATGCATTTGATTACATGGAGATAGATGATGAGACCATTAAAATGAGAATCTTTGCCCAAATTTTAGGGGGAGAAGTGAAAAAGTGGTTGAAAAGCTTAACTCCTAACAACATCAATGATCTCCCTTCTTTGCATCAAGCTTTCATAAAAAAATGGGAAATCAGAAAAAACCCTCTTCAAATCCTTTCAGACTATACTAATCTCAAAATAAATACTGGAGAAAGTGTCCATGATTACTGCACTAGATTCAATAGTGTGTATAATGCACTTCCTCCAAACATGAAGCCTCCACTAGGCTTAGCCTTGGCTAAATTCCTAGAAGGCTTTGACCTTGAAATGGCCTACCAGCTAAGAGAAAGAGATCCCTCAACCTTAGAAGATATGAAGAGGGGATCCATGAGTGTGGAGGCAAATCTGATTGAGAAAAGAGCTAGGTTAAGAGTGGAAAAAAGAGTTACATACAAGGATGATATAATGCCATCAAACTCAACATCAGATAATAAAATTGATAACTTAGTAAAGGTAATGGAAAGGATGCTTGAAAAGATAAATCTGAATGAGAGAGTGCCTCCTAGAGAAAACCAAAACAGAAATAGAAACCAAAATATTAGAAGAGACCCTAATCAAGAAAGGCAAAGAGATAATGACCAACAGATTAGGCCTCCCTTTCAACAAAACTATGTTGATCAAGAAGAAGAAAGGGAAGTTGAAAGGTTGGAAGAAAATCATGTAAACTTGATAGGATCTGACAGTGAGATAGATGTTTTTCTCACTGAAGAAGAACAAGGATTCTTCTCTTCATAACAAAATTAATAAAATTATGAGGATTCTGAAGATTATATATTGGGGTTTCAGAACGCAATCATAGAGGTACATAAACAGTATGATCTTAGGAGCAAAGGGAACATAGATAATTCAAAAGATAAAAACACTAGTACTGCTGTTAGGAAAAATGCAGAAAATCAGCCTAAGAAAACAGCAGAGAAACCGAACATTTTGGCTAAGAACACAGATTTAAACAAAGAGAAAAGCAACCATCCAAATGTTTAACAAAGCAGCACTAGCACTTTAGCTAGCGGCCCTAACAAAATTGTCCCAAATAGCAGTCCAAACAAAGTTCAGCAAATCAGAATTGCTGAAAGGAATTCAATTGAAAAAATACATGTAAATATGAAAAAATCAATAGTTCCTTTCAGCCTTGAGGGAGAGATTGCAAAGATAAAAATTACCATACCTCTAGTTGAACTAGTAACCCAAGAAGTGTACAAAAACCAAGTTTTGAAAGATTTGAACTTAGGAAGTGACACTGATACATTAAATTTGACAGATGACAAACCTGAGTTGTTGTTTGGTCCAGAAGTTGAAGGAAAATACCAAGAAGGATCTGTCCCTCCCTTCTATGTCAGTTTGAATATACATTATAGGATATTACACAATTCCATGTTAGACTCTGGAGCTTCACATAATCTTATGCCAAAAGTAGTAATGGAAAGCTTAGGCTTAGAAATTACTAAACCATACAAGGATCTGTATTCCTTTGATTCAAGCAGAGTCAAATTCTTGGGTTTAATCAAAGATTTATGTGTAAACTTATCTCAGATCCCTGCCAAGAGTCTAGTGATGGACATTGTAGTGGCTGACATTCCCCCAAGATATGGCATGATTTTATCAAGATCATGGGGAGCCAAACTTCAGGGAAGCCTTGAAATGGACATGTCCTATGCCACCATCCTAGTGTTTAACCAAACTAGAAGACTATACAGGGAATCCCACATGAAATACATGGTGAGCAACATAGATAAACCAAAAAACTCTCCAATATATTCCATTCAATCAAGTTTAGATTCATTTATCTTGTACAACGAAGATAAAATCACTCAACAAGAAAAGGAAAACAAAGAGGAAATCAGTTTACCAAAACAATCAGAACTTCCCTCAAATCAAATACAAAACATTAGCAATCAACAGCAACAAGAAAATGAAAATGAGGCAGAGACACTTTGGACAATAAACTTTGATGGGTCTTGTAACAAAACAAGTGAAGGGATAGGTTTATGGATTCAAAATACAAATCAAAGTTATTCATATAAATTAGATTTTCCATGCACCAACAATATTGCTGAATATGAAGCCCTTCTTCTTGGTTTACATTTTCTTAAACAATTAGAAGCCCGGAAAATATCAATCCTAGGAGATTCTGAACTTATCATAAGACAAATCAAAAGAGAATATTCAGCTAAAAACCCAAGACTTAGAGAATATCGAAATGTGCCCTTGATTTATTAAAGACCTTTGAAAAATATGAACTCATTTTTATTCCAAGAGCACAAAATCATCTAGAAAATGAACTTGCCTTTGCTACCAGCAATTGAAAAGTACCTCAGATAAATGAACATCCTAACATAAAGGTCAAAAATAGGCCTCTAGTGCTTGAAAATGAGGACCACTGGCAAGTGCTTGACACTGAAAAACACATAGATGATTTCCTAAAATCAGAAAATGATTTTTCCATACCAGCATCAGGAACCAGCCATGAAGAAAACTGTTTGGATAACGAACAAATCCCAGAGACAGAAATGACATATTCTACTGATATAAATCACTGTGAGAATATTTTTGAAGCAGAATTAATTGACAACACAAACCAGAAAGACTTAGAAGTTTTACAGTGCAAGAGTGATACAATTCCAAGATGTCTCACACCTTTAGAACACCTTTTTGACTTTAATGATGTAGCCAAAGAACCAAGAATGGAGCCTGTGGAAACAGATGTAGAAGAACATAACATAGGCAGCCCAACAGAACCCAAGATGATAAAAATATCCAACACTCTCCCAGCTCACATAAAATTGCAATACATAGAGCTATTCAAAGAATTTAGAGATGTGTTTTCTTGGGAATACAAAGATCTGAAATCTTATGACACTAGCATCATCCAACACAAGATTCCTCTGAAGGAAAATCAGAGACCTTTCAAACATAAAGTAAGGAGGATAAACCCTATTTTATTGCCTTTAGTTAGGATAGAAATTGAAAATATGTATGATGTTGGGATTATAGTACCCCTTAGATATTCAGAATGGGTGTCAAACATAGTTTCTGTTAGGAAAAAAACAGGGGAAATCAGGCTAAGTATTGACTTCAAAAATCTAAATAGAGCCTCCCTAAACGACAACTACCCCTTACCCAAGATGGAGCATATACTTCAAAGGGTAGTTGGGTCAAAAATAATATCACTGTTGGATGGGTTCTCAGGTTACAATCAAGTGCTAGTGCTCCCAAGTGATCAACACAAGACTGCTTTTACTAAACCTTGGGGCACCTTTATGTATGCCAAAATGCCATTTGGTTTGATGAATGCAGGGGCCACCTTCGAAAGGGCCATGGACATATCCTTATCAAAATATATTGACTATTTTATAATCATTTACCTTGATTACATAACTGTTTTCTCAAAGACTGATGAAGAACATTTGATCCACTTAAGAAAGGTTTTTGAGAAATGTAGGAGATTTGGCTTATCTTTGAACCCCAAAAAGACACTCTTTGGTCTCCAAGAAGGTAAAATTCTTGGTCACATAATTTCAGAAGAGGGAATCAAAGTAGACCCTAAAAGGATTGATGGAGTATTGAAAATCAGCCATCCAAGAAGCCTCAAAGAATTACAATCTTTCATTGGAAAGATTAACTTTTTGAGGAGGCTTATGCTCAACCTTGCTAAGCTATTAAGGAACATTAAAAACATGCTTAAGAAAGAGGTAGGTGTGAAATGGACTACACAAGCTAAATAATCATTTGAACTGGTTAAACAAGCTCTCACTCAAACACCAGTCCTGATTAGTCCAGATTTCACCAAAGACTTTTATATCTTTTCTTTTGCATCTGAACATACAATAGCTATAGTATTACTTCAAAAAAATGACTTGGGGTAGGAACAACCAATATCATTTTTTAGTAGGACCTTAAGAGATGATCCTCTCAAATATAAAATCATGGAGAAGCAAGCCTTAGCATTAGTGAAAGCATTAAAAGACTTTAGAGTCTACATTTTACACTCTCACATAATTTATTTTGTTCCACATACTGTTGTCAAGGATATTCTAAGTCAAGACCCTCATGGTAAAAGGGGAAAATGGATTGCTACTATTCTTGAATATGACTTAGAAATCAAGCCCACCAAACTGATTAAAGGGCAGGGATTAGAAAAAATCATGACTGAGTCAAACTTCCAAGTACTAGATATGAACATGGTGGATGTGTTGGAAGAAATAGAAGAATTCATTACCCCTTTCATTGAAGAAATGTTTCTGAATTCTCCTTGGTATGTTGACATCATTTATGTGCTTTTATATCTAAATGCCCCTCCTTCTTTGTCTAAAACTAAAGCTATATTTTTGAAACAGAAGGCTTTGAATTATTGCATATTAGATGGGGTATTATATTGGAAAAATGTTGTTGGAATTTTTCTTAAATGTTTACTTGAGGATGATGCAGAAAAAATCATGCATGAGTTGCATGAAGGAGAATATGGAGGACATCTTTTCTGGAAGACCACAGCAAATAATGTCCTCAAATCTGGTTATTATTGGCCCACCCTTTTCCCATACACTCAGAATTTAGTCATGTCTTGCCATAAGTGTCAAATTTTTGATGTAAAAAGAAAGCTCCTTCCCTTACCATTACATCCCATCAGTGTTGAGGCACCCTTTCAACAATGGGGCTTGGACTTCATTGGGTAAATTCACCCATCTTCATCAGCCCAACATAAGTGGATCCTCACTACGGCTGATTATTTTACCAAGTTGATTATTTTATTTTACCAAGTTCCTTGAAACAAATATCCTATCCAGATTCGGTTGTCCTAGAAAAATCATAACAGAGAATGCTACTGCCTTCAAGTCTAAAAGAATGGTTGATTTCTATTATAAATACCACATTACCTTGGGCCACTCTACTGCCTACTATCCTCAAGGAAATGGATTTGTTGAATCCTCCAAAAAGAGCCTCATCAATATCATCAAAAATTTGTTGGAGTAGAATCAGAAATCATGGCACAGTAAGCTGGTTCATGCCTTATGGGATGATAGATTAACTACAAAGAAGTCAATAAATATGTCCCCCTATCAGTGGGTCTATGGCATGGATGCAGTATTCCCAACATCATTAGGAGTTCTAGTCATGAAACTCCTTCAAGAAGTGCGAACTGAAGAAAATGATATGCAGAGAAGAATCAACCAAACAATTCATTTATAGCAGTCTAGAGAAGAAGTCTATGAAAGAACACAACTAATCCAAGAAAATATCAAGAAACTGTTTGATAAAAGGACTAAGGCAAATCATTTCCAAGTTGGAAATATAGTTCTTAAATGGGATTCAAGAGGGGAAGAGAAGGGAAAATAGGGCAAGTTTGAGAACTTGCGGAAAGGGCCCTATGTTATTCATTCTGAGAGGGGTCATAATGCATTTTTCTTGAGAAAGTTGAATGGAGAAGATTTATACGGAGGTCTTGTCAATGACAGGATGCTCAAGCATTACTTCTATCAAGAGTCATGAGTTTCAAAGATTTTTTACTTTCCATTGTAAATTATCATTGTCTGAACATTGCATTCAAATTTAGAAAAATAAAAATACAAAAAAAATAGAAAATAAAAGAGGGCAGATAAAAACAAGAAAGGTACAACCCCATACCAAAAAAGAGAGACAAAATCTGAAAGTGTGCAAGTTCAAATGTCACTTTTAAAATAAACACTTCTAGTTAGTCATACAGCTTAATCATGACTAATTAGATTTTAAATTTACTGCTGATAGGTTAGTGAATTAGATCAGACAAACAACACAATCTTGGCTTATTAGTAAGGTAGATTAGGATAGAGGAAACAAAGGTTCAAAACAAATTCAATATCTGAACCTATGAATCTCAAAAGAAGAATAGCTTTAATCAGATTAAATCTTGAGCCAAAGATAGAAAGCAAATTGGTTCCAACATGCTCAAAACTTGGACTAGAAAAGAAGAAAGAAAGACAACTCAAAAGAATCAAAATCAGAGCTGAAGAAATAATGAAGGATGTTTTAGTTTTCAAATTTTAAAACCTTCACAATTTTGTTTTTAATTTTCTGCAAAATTTAGTCTATGTGCATCTTATTTTTATGCCATAGACCAACAACAAGTCAGACTGATTAATCCTGGCTTGACTGTTTTTAAATTTCCTATCCTAGAATTTAGAGAATAAAGGTCTGTCAGACAGTCTAATCCTGACAGATAGTAGTTAGGTAGAGAATTTATGAACTCAACTATTTAAACTGAGTTCATGGTGAAATAAGAGTAGAGATAGATTAGTTTCCTATTTTCAAAAATAATAAAATGTTGATGAAGAGAGTTTGCTAGTCCAAATGCACTCTGAAAGAAGAAAAAATGTTAGGATCATTAGGAATGGGTAGGTAGAGATGTTGTTTTGATAGAATTCCATTGTTTCATATTGCTGCAGAGATCATCAAATCAAAGAAAGTTCAGCGAAAGAAAAAAAAATTGGCTGCCCAATGGATGAAGGAAATGGTTTACTAAAAATCCAGAGATTAATAGCTGAGGTTCTGGACACCTAAAAAAACCAACTGTCCTCCCCAAGTGGAGCCACTGTTAGACACCTATAAATTTTTTCATACCCAATGGTGGCTAATTTTGTCTATTAAACCTTCAAGAGATAGTTCCCTTTGAAAACTTATCATATTTTGAAGTTTTATAATAATTATTACCCTTTGAGTTAATCTTCACTACTGTTTCACTATTAATCCTAAAGAACCTTGCTGTTTACCAAGAGAAAAAACTGCTTATAAAACCCCATTTTCCATCATTTCACTCCTCCTTTCACCCATTTTTTCCCTTTCATAAAATCCCTCAAAATCCTTTCATTTAACCTCTAAATCATCAAAAGACCCTTTTTAAACCTTATATCTCCCTCTGATTTGGTTTAAAACCCCTCCTTTCATCTATCAGAACCCTTATTTTGGCTTAAAAATCACTATTTTTCGGCCTAAAAATCAGTTTTTTGCACTATGTAGGTCTTAAGCCCCCGAGGGCTTATGTACTTTAGCCCTTTCCTCATACATCCAAAGCCCCGCAATTGGGTGCTTAAAACTTCAAACCTTCGTGCCAAAACCCATTTTTCCTTCTATTTCTTCATTTCTGACTTTATGTTTTTTAATGGATCTGGACCATTGATCTTTGCAAATCAACGTCCGTCGGGCACTCATCCTTCCACCCTTACCCATGCCTTACCTTTTCCTCCATCCATATATTAACTCCTTCCTTTAAATCTCCACCATTCATTCCGGAGATCCTATGATCGGGATTAAACTCGATAGGCCAACACCCATCCACCCCGCAACAAAATTACTGACGCACTCCGGGCCCACTCTAATTCACCCTCATGACTATTGAGTTATCGCGCTCCATGATAGCCGTTGATCTATGCTCCTTTCACCAGATCAACAGTCACAATCCCATCGCGCGCCGTCGAGCCCTATGTCCCGCCATACATCCTCCATGCAGCTTGCCCTCCATCGCGTTTTATCTGCGTCGTTCGATCTCCCGACGATCATCCGATGGACCATAATTCATATCGTGTAATTTTTTGCCACGCTTAGCAATGCGCTACTTCCGTGCGATATGTGAAGTTTTCAAAATACACGTGTCAGACGCTGTATGGAATCACGTTCCAAAAGAAATTACCGCCTACCCCCCCAAATGTTGTGCCAAAACCATTGATGGTTTTCCGAAACCACTTTTCCTGAAATTCTCGCCATATTTAGAATTTAAACCTTGTTTCTGTGTTTTTCATAGAAACGTGTCCTCTACTACAAATTTCTCCATTCGCACAACTCCAGACCGCCTCCATAAACCCTCCAAAGCAGTTTTAAAACCAAATCATCGCAGGATGTAAATTAATTTTTGTTTGTTTCATGCAGGTTTTGTAAGTTAAAGGGTAAAACCCTCCCGCAGATGATTACACTATTATTAGCCGAGCATGATGATCCTCATGGCTTTTGGTACCACTTAAAGGATTTTGAAGTGCTAATTACATGTTTAAGAAGGTTGATAAGTCATGATCATCGACTTTCTAAACAAATTTTCCAATAAACCCTCTGTGCACCTGCAAATAGCAAACACAGTCAGCAATCAATTAACAAAGGGTATCAGTGTCAAAGATGAAGATTATGGATAAATCAAGCCTAAAAACAGATCTAAAGATAAACCACTATGTTTATGAAACATAGAAATATCAATCGAAGGACACCTCGGACCCACATCAAAGGGGCTAATTGATTCCCCAGCTACTATATTGCCACCTTGCAGCTTTTTGCCTCAAAGGCATACCCAGATCAAATATCAGTCCTAAACATTAAGGCTTAAGACAGCTAACAGTTATTGCAAACAAAGGAAGATATTTCAAACTGTCATTAAAGTTATTGAAAAGATAAGAAAATGCCTTAAAGTCAATCTTTTTACCCACTAAGCCTGAAAATCAGAAACAGAGTAAATAAAACAGAGTTAGAATTAAATGAATTCCTGCCTTATGCCTTGCATGTTTTTCAAGGTTAGGAGTTTCATTTAACATAGCATTAATGATATTCAAGCCCTAAAACTCTTCCACCTCCTCTTTTCTTCTATAAATACTTATGAAGAAGATGAGAAGTTGTTGGTTGGTTGGTCACTAGTTGTAACACTGAAACTCTCTGAAATAATACATAGTCTGTCTGAAGTTGAAGAAGAAATTGAAGTCTTGGAAGCTTGATGATGTTGTGACATTCTTGTTCTTGAGAAGGCTCTATCATTGGATCCCTGAGCTTGGCTGTTGGTGATGTATTCTGAACTATCTATTGTTTTTCCTATTTTCATTATGTTTCATAAATTCTTACTACAGTAGGATGAAAAGTTTAGGCTAAGAAATGACTCCTGGAAGCACCTTAGACCTATTTATCCTTCATTGTTTTATGTTTTCTTCTACTAAGGCATTTTAGAGTCTTTAATCATTCTCTTGAACCCTTATTCTTGTTTATTTCTCAAATAGTTCAAATAGTTGGTTCCAGCATGATTTATGGTTTTCCCTGCTTGTCTGCTGCCACTTGAAAGTTGTTTTTGAAGTCTCCCTTTGAAGTACCATTGTTTATAGTTTGCCAAAGAGGTCTGTTTTGATCATACCCTTTGTTCCTGCTTAAATATTTGTTTCAAAGGTCTTTATAGTTGTAATCATGGATGTTTAGGTGTTCCCTCTTCTATGACTGTAGTTATCAATAAATCTTTCATGTTTTCTAATTCCTTTGCAATAAAATCTTTGAAGAAATAGGATGTGCTCTCGAATATTAGATTTCATTTCAAAAGTTGTCTTGAAGTCATTATTTTCTTAAAGTGTGGTTTGTAGAATTCATGGTTAGCCCTGTCTATCAAATGACTCTTTATGTTCAAGTTATGTTTTTAAGTTACCTTTGTTGAGAATTCAAACTCTCTTTCAAAATCATTAATTTCCATCTCATTCACAAAAATAAAGGATCCTGTGGCCAAGTTAGATTTTCCCTTTGATATCCAATATCCATTGATGAGCTTGTCATAAAACTCTTCTTGACTCCATTGCCCAATGTACCTGATGCTTCTTCTTTCTATCTATACTACCTATACCTTTCATGTTCTGCTATGCCAGTTCAACCAACCAAAAAAATCAAACAAACACTTGCGCTTAATAACTAGTCTAAAATAAATACTTAAAAGCAAACAAGACATATATTTGAAAACAATTTTAGAGATCCCTCTCTGAGAACAAGAGGACTAGATCCTGGAACTCTAAAGATTGGTTCTAATGTTGCCTTGTCTTTTGGTTGGCGAATCTATCAAAACACAGGATACCAACAGAACCTACCATACTACCTTTTCCAGAGCATTGAAAATATGGCCTCAGTTGTCAAGAAAATAAGCTATGACTTCCAAATGTCAACCCTTTTCCACCACTCCTTGATCAAAATTATTGCCTTACACCAGCTGGAGCAACAAGGAATCCCTTGGGAAGTCTCCATCTCACATGATGTTTTTACAAATCCCCAATCCTTCATTCAGCAGAATCTACCTTCCACTTCACAACCACCTACCTCCACTCCTCCATCATCTCTGCATAGGCCTTCTCCACAAAGAAATTCGCCTCCTATCTCTTCTCCTAATGTACCAAGTGAAGAAGCTGATAGTAGCTCTAGTAAGGAGAAAACATATGACAATGATGAGGAAGAGGACAATGAGGTAGAAATTGAGGTAGATGAAGACAATAACGAAGAATATAGTAGTACTGAATGAAATAATGAGGGCACTAACCATGAAGAACAAACAAGCAGCAGTGAGGAAGAGGCAGAAACTATTGAGGAAGACCAAGAGGGTGATGATAGTATGGAATAAAGTGAAGAGAATAAAGCAGAAAACAGTGTTACAAATGTAGAGCTTAATAAAGATGATGAAAGTGTTAAAAATTATGAATATTATGGGATAGAAATGGAGTTTAAAGAAGAAGAACAACAGAGTGATTATGACCAAGAAGAGGCAGTTTCCCAAGAATGAAAGAGTGAGCAAGAAAATAGAGTTGAAATTAGTCAGCCACATGATGAGCAAAAGGGAAAAAACAGTGAGGGAAGAAAGGATGATGATGAGGTTAAAGGTCAAGAAATTAGTAACCCTATGGAGCATCAAGTGACTCATGAAAGCCATGAAAAACATGAAAATTCTTGTGACACCTCCAAAGGTAAAAACACCCTCATCAATCCTCTCACATGCACCTATCATATAGGCAGAAGAGATGTTTTTGTTGCCTCAAAAAGGAAAAGGGCCATCTCTCCTCCAGCAATCAAGAATCAAGACAAAGGAAAGGAAAAGATGGAAAAAGGTGAGCAGTTGAAGGTAAGAAGAAGTATAAGGATAAAAAATACTTGTCAAGGCCCTTAATTCATTGATCTAGACAATGACAATGAGATCCAAGAGATGAACACTAAATTGCTTCTCTTGGAGAAAGATGCACAACTTTAGGAATGGGAAAAGGAATTTGATATGGCTCAAAGTTTCATCCACTATTACAAAGAGGAACATAAGTATTTCAAGGAGGTGAAGAGGGGCCTCACCCTACAAAAGAAAATGGCCAAACATTATGCAAGGAAAAGCATGCTTGCTAGTGCCAAGCTAAAGAATGCCCTCATTGTGCTAAAATACCTAAAAAGATCCAAAGTGCATGAAAGACTTGGAATCTTGGCTGAGTATTCTGAACATGTGTCCAAAACCTCTTGAGGGGTCTCTCTATAAATTTTGAGGCAAATTGGACAACTTTTTGTTTTTTCCAAATTTTGACCCCTAGGAGTGCAGCACCCTAGGCGCTATGCACATAATTGGTGCATTCTAAGCTCTCAAAGTTTACATTTTTGGATTTTTCACATCACCAACAGTCTAATAACCAATTTTTAGATCATTTGGAACATTTTTTACCCACTCAAAAGGTCAAAAAGCATAAAAAATTTGACCTTTCTGCCTCCTTTTCAGACCAGGTGCTACACACAAAGCAATGTTTGGAGATTTGATTTTTTAGTAGGTAAATGGAATCCAATCAGAAAAAAAAATAATTGTAAATTAGACTCATCAGGCTTTCCAACGAGCCATCACAGATCCAAATCCGGTGTCAGAAAGACCTCCAAAATACTGCTGCAAAAAGGCCTATTTCTGCTTTACGCACCTGGCATTTTTTCTCTGTTTGACACAGTGCGCTACGCTCCTGTAGATGATTGGGAAGAATGTGCATTTGAAAAGTTTTATCATGCTTTTCAGGGCCTAAAATTCAATATAATTTCTATTTTGGGCCGGAAAATATATTTTGTTAGATATTTTTGTGCCTTAGGCTTTGCAAAGGCTCAAGGACAACTTAGGATATTTCTTTTTGGCCAATAGGCTTCTAGATACTCTTTTGGTTTTCCTCTTCCTTGCTTGTTATATAAGGCATGATGATTCATTTTAAATATTTGGGAACTTGATGTGTTTAAGAACAATGCATGGTTTCTGAAAGTTGAATAACAATTTAGTGTTGTGGAGCTTATGGATGGATTGCCTTGATTGATGGTGATGAACACTTGCTTGCAGGATCCCTGAGTTTAGTTAATGGTGATGTATCTCTGATATTTTCATATTTTTCTTGTTTTCCATATGTCCATATTTTTATTTTGCAGTAGCTCAGAAGAGTATAGGATGAGAAATGTTGTTTGAGGCACCTCAATCCTCTTGTTAGCTACTGTTTTCATGTTTTCTTCTGCTGGGTTAGCTTAAAGAATTCTTCATTACTCCTTAGGCCCACCTAAGCTTGTATATTTCATTATTGGATTAGTATGTTAGTTTATAAACATGATTCATGGTAAGCCCTGCTTATTTAAGGCTATCTAAACTCTGTCTTGAAATCTATCTTTGATGTATTGATTGTTAGGTTAAGTCAAAGAGGTCTTGTTTCGATCTTTCCCTTTGAATATGCTTATCAGTTTGCCTCAAATTTTTTATAATTTAATGAATGATGTTTAGGTGTTCCCTCTTCATTTATTATTGCTATTTATTTCTTATATGTTTTCAAATATTGAAAGTTGAATCATTGAAGTTAGATAATTTGTCTTGCTTCCGTGTTCTACGGGATTGTTTATCTTCAATGTTTATTTGTTTAAAAGTATTGTCACTGAGTAAATGGTGCACCCTATCTCATGATTAGTATATTTTTCTTATAAATATTAAAGACCTCCCTATTCATAGGTATTTGACAAAGGATTATTAACTGCCCTTTGCCTTACCTTTGGTTCCCAAACTTATTGTCCATTTCACCTCAAACATGTTAGTCATCCATAATTTTGATTTTATCCAAAGATGACTAAGTTGAAAATCTCAGATTTCTAGAAACAATATTTGCATAAACACTGTGAGTTCTAGAAATCTCACTGCCTTCATTATCCTAAGTCTATCAATTTACTGAAAATCTTCACTCAAAACATCCAAGTTATCCTGCCATCTCAAAAAGGAACTGATTTCAGAATATTTCCACCATTTCATCTCCATTTAATTCCCCCATTATATCTTTTCTACCCCTATTATTCTATCAGTCCTTTTTCCCTCTATAAAACTCATCTTCCTTCATTAAACCTCCATTTCCTCTAAAAACCCTTTAACTGTCATAAAACCTTTTTACTTGGTTAAAACCCTTCTTTTAAATACCTATCGAAATCCCTTAAAAGGCTAAAAACCTTTGTTTTAGCCTTTTTTCCGACCATTTATAAAAATTGGGCCTTAAGCCCCTACGGGCTTAACCCTCCACCCTTTTCTTTATATGACCTTGTTAGGTATCTGTAATTTATTAGAAATATTGGCAGAGTCTAATTACAGAAATAACATCGTTTCAACCACTTTGGGATTCTAGGATCTAGCCCTCCTGAATTTGGAGAGGGATCTCTCCAATGAGTGCAAAGATGGATTTGTCTTTGAAGTTTGGGGTAATAATGTTAGGCTAGTTATGAAGACCAAGGTTTTGTTTGTTTTTTGGATGGTTGAGCATGAAAACAGTTTGAGGGGAAAGTTCTGAATGCAAAGAGATTAAAAAGTGAGAAGTTGCAAGCAAAAGAACAAGCTTCAGCCAGAAAGGTAGGCAACTGCAAGTTTTATTCCATTGGGCTATGGAGTCATAATAGGGTTTAATCGAAACAGCAGGTTCAAGAATGGTCCATGGGGAAAGTCATTTATGTCTAGGATCTTTTTGAAGATTTATTTACGGAATGAAATGGTAAAACAAGAAGGAAAGTTGAACAGATGCAGAACAAAGAGCAGCCTAGGATCTAGTAAGTACTTGTAAACTAGCCAGCCTTTGATAAACACTTAAGAAGGACATGAAAGAAAACTAGGATCTGGTAAGTACTTTTAAACTAGCCAGCCTTTGATATACTTTCAATAAAAAACATACAAAAACAGGGGGAAGCACAAAGATAACACAGAATGGTCTAAGATCTAATAAGTACTTCTAAACTAGCCAGCTTTTAACACATTCCAAGGGAAACATTCAGACAGTCTTTGGGAATGAAACTAGGACCAGGGCACACCATATCTTCCAGAGTTCATCTCTACCTAACTAATACTGAACATAACATTCAAGACTGATACTCAGCTAAACAATAAAATGAGGGCACGCCAACATTTCTATGCTTAAATTGAATCAAATCATTCTCAAGTACACAGATTGAAAGAAAACATTTAGATAAATATTTTCAGTCAGAGAAGGTTACTGATATACAGTAGGTCCTAACTCTATGCTTGTTGTTATTTATAGAGGATATGAAACACAGTGAAAACGGAAATAAAATAACAAGTTACAATGAGGAAAACATCACCGTCAACATAGACCAGGATCCCATAAATCAGCTTGTATTGATGCTTCAAACCAGTTACAACTTAAGTCCGATGCTATAGTTCAACAATCATCTACATTATCCAACCTAACTAATCTAGTGCAAGCAAAGCTCCAAGGGGTAGTGAACACTATGTACAGATAGAAGTCTCTAACTCAGATGTGTTTTCAAAGTTCTGCAACCAACCCCTCACTCATCTTATACAGTAGTATATATAGAAGGATGAGGAGGTCAGATTTGATGAAAGATCTATCATTACAATTAATAAAGATTTAATGGCTTCTGGGCCTTTGAGAAGCTCAATCTAGAAACTTACAAACATATATTCTGCATTGAATGATTTTCATTAAAGATCAAGCTCTGTGGGAGCTTGGCTGTCCTCCATGGTTCTATGTGATGTGAGGGTTACTTCGCAGATGTGTTTTGCATTGAATTTCCTTGCAGAAGTAAATATTTGGCTGATGGAGTGGTCTTTGTCAGGCTTCCATTTACTCTAGGTATGTCTTTGGTGTACCTGCTACAGTGGCCTGTAGAATTGCACAAAGGCAGAATAATGATGCTCGGGCCTGCCATACCTGTGAAACAACTGCTTTGGTAACTCTAGACTGTGGTCAAGGCGGATAACTTCTCTGGAACATGGCGTGGATTAAAAATAGTATGGGAACTCTATCCTGAAGATTAATCTATTGATGAAGCTATCCGGATGACTTAATTTCCGTGCCTTGAACTTTCAGTCGCTTCATTTATATCTCTGTCTGTGAAAACTGCGTTTTAAATGGCCTCGGGAAGACTCTACAGTGCTTCCAACCCTGTTCTTGAATGCAAGTCCTGTCAAGAACTCTTTCTTGGTCTTCTTCCATGATTTATTTTCTTTTAAATGGTCCTTTTCTGTGCTCTCTGTCCCTATAGCAGGAACTAAAAATCATGGAGGTCTTCTGCTGCTTTTACCCTGCAAAACACAAAACTTAGTTAAGAAATCCGATGCACGGGATGGCGGATGTTATACGGAGGGCGGAGGAAATGATAGCGTGGCGGTGGCGGTTCAGAATGAAAAATGGTGAATAATGCAGTGGAATGGTGAAAACAATGAACAAATAGGGTTTGGTGGTGAAGTGCGTTGTGGACTGTTTGATCGTGGTCCAATGACGAAAATCGATGGCGGAGATTAAAACCGTGAGAATGATATACGAAATGAGTGAAAACCATATGAAACATGAAATTTTAATGCAAGATATGAAACTTTGGACTTTGGCAGAAATGCAAAGGAAATGCGTGAAATGCAATGGAAATACGATGGGAATGACGTACGAGGTGGGACCTACGTGGTGATCGCAAATCGTAATCGGAGACTGAGTCGCGATCCATCGCATCGCAAATATTTGCGATGGATGATCGGAGCACTAAACATAAAACATGCGATTTGCGATTTAAACAGTGGCAGGGGGTTGCGATGCGATGGGCGGATTTGCGATCAATCGATCACATCGCAAATATTCGCGACGCGATCAATCGCATCGCAAATACTTGCGATGGATGATTGGAACATCTCACATAAAACCTGCGATTTTGTGATTTCCAATTATGCGATCGGCCCCCAAGGCATTAAGCGCTTGGTTCTGGGTAAGGGTTACGTGGGGAAGTGGTTTAAAAGGGGCTGGAAAGAAAGGGGCTAAGCCCTATGATAAAGTGGGAAAGTGGGTTTTCGGCCCATTTTAATGCACTTAGAGGCCGGGAAAGGGTAACAATAGAGGGATAAGGGGAAAATGGTCAAACAAAGGGTAAGGGAAGAATTTAAAGTGGATTTTATGGAGAAAAAGGGGAGAAAATGAAGGTAAGTTTGGAAGAGGGGGAGGGGAAAAATGATGGTTTTGGAGCAATTTCTTCTCATGATTTCAACAAAATTTCTGAGTATAAAAAAGGGAACAGCAATGAAGACTTGGGATAGAGGAAAAAGCAGGAGGCCTTCAAGAGTCTTCAAGAGCCAACACTTTTTAGCAATAAAAATTGTTCCTTGGAGGCTCCAATAAGTTTTTATACATCGTTTGGTATAACAAATTTTATAGCTGGCTAACAGTGGCTCAACTTGGGGATGGTGCCTTCTTGAAGGCATCAAGAACTGCAGACTTGCATTCTCTGGGAGGTTGAGCTATGCCTGATCCATTGGGCTGCTCTTCCTTTGCTAGGATGATGTGCTCTCAAAACATATAAGTGGTTATGAAACAAATGGATCTTCATCAATACAGACTTCTACCTACCCAATCCTATTGATCTAACATTTTTTTTTCTTCATTAGAGTGCACTTGGATTGGCAAACTCTTTTACAATATTTTTTTCTTTTGAAAGCAGGAAAACTAATCTAATTCTACTCCTTATTTCTCCCTGAACTCAGATTAAACAATTGAGTTTAGATGCTTCTCTACCTATTCTACTATCTGTTGGGATTAAGCTGTCCAACAGATTTTCATTCTCTAAATTCTACAACATAAATTCAAAAATAGTCAAACTAGGATTAGACACTCTAGTTTGCTGTGGATCCAAGGCATAAAGACAGTTGCACATGCACAAATTTTTTCATAAAACTGAAACAAAACTTTGAAGGCTTGAAATCTGAAATTTCGAAGCATCCTTCTTTTTGTTTGTGACTCAAGTTTTGGGCTTGTTAGAGGCACTTGCCTTTATTCATTTCAGCTCTGTTTTGACTTTGTTTGATCTGTTCTTTCTTTCTTTCCGGTTTAGATTTTGAGCTGATTAGAACTAGATTTACATCCTTATGAGTCAGAAAATAGAACAGATTTGAGTCATCTCTTGCATGGAAACTTTAGGTTCATGCTTTGAGCTTGTTTGAACCTTTCATTTCTATCCTAATCTATCTACTGATAAGCGAAGATTAAATAGTTTGGCCAATCTAATTCTCTATCCTATCAGCAGAAAATTTAAAACTAATTAGTCAATATTAGGCTGTTTGACTAATTAGAAGTGTGTTCCTTCAGGAGTGGCATTTAAGATTGCACACTTTCAGATTTGTTTCTCTTTTTGGTATGGAGTTGTACCTTTATTGTTTTGTCAATCTACCCTCTTTTCATTCTTTTCTTGTGTTTGTGTGCTTTTTGTTTTTCTTCAAAGCAGAAAACAATCAACTAACTACATGCTCTGAACTGAGTTTTATTGACATTCCTATCTAACCTATTCTAACATGGAGTATTTACATTTATCATAGGATACAAAAATGCCAATGCAGCCAGCTGAGTAATGTCAAGAAGAAGTAGAAACTCTGGCTGCTTGTCAGAGATATCCATAGAACATATTGAAGATTAACCTTCAATATCAATGCTATCACAGAAGGTGATAGATTTTCATGTCTCTGGCTCTTGCAAAGGATCACTGCTTGAAAATTTGAGCCAGTTAGGAATTCCACACACTCTTCCATAGGATCAACAAAGAAAAGATGACGATTCTCTTCTTTTTGGCCCTCCATGTCTGGTAGATTGTCTGCTTCCAAGACTTCAGCTTTGAGGAGCATATCTTCAGAAATTTTCTTGGAAGCTTCATTATTCTTAACAGAAAAGGAAAAATATTCTTCTTGAGAAGATGGTATATCCTCAGTAGGACAGTCTTCTATCTGTTTCTCTCCCTCTTCTTCATCATCATCTGAACTAGAGGACTCATCATATTTGGCAGTTTCATCCTCTTGTAGCCCTGGTAAGCTATGGTTTAGTGGACTGTATTCTATGAGGATTTTATTATATTCTTGAGCAGGGGTATGTTCAATTTCTTCCTCTTTTTCAAGGGAAGGCTCGTTGATTTTCACCTGCCCAAAAATTTCTTCGTTTCTTTCCTCCTCCTCCTTTGAGCTAAAAGTCTGCTGATTCCCAATCACATGGAAAATATTACTGATGATCTGAAATGAATCGAAGAAAATATTCAATGAATATTCACTCACTTCTAGTCTTTGAAAACTTTCATCATCAGTATCATAAATAGTCTGCACTGGCTCATTACTTCTTTGAAGGAACTGATCTTCCTCCCATAAATCTGCTAATGATGATCCTGCAAAATTAACTTTTGTTTGGGAGGCATCATCACTAGATAGATCAAAGTTAGGAGAATAACGAATATAAGTAATACTACTAATGAAACATACTGGGTTATCAGCAGGTCCTTCTTCATTCTGATCTACAAAAGAACTTTCTAAATCTGTACAAAAAAGTTCTCTATGTGAATGGGCAAGAGTGTTTGTTTTGAAAAAAGTTTCAGAGACTGGCTATTTATTAATATTCTGATCTATCTCTTTTTCTGTCAAAGGGGAAGATGTTTCTATTTTCCTTTGAACAGGAGTACAACAGTTCTATGTCTCTTGCGAAGACTGGTTTTGAGGCTGGATGTCTTCTTGAACCTCAGCTATAAGGGACGATGAATCAATATTTGAGTTTTTAGGGATATCTTGAGGAATGTCCATTATTTCTTGGATCATCTCTTCCTCAACTGATTCATCTATGTTCTTAAAATTTTTCAATAGGAGATTAAACTCATGAATGGCTGTTAAAAGATCTTCAGGATGCATCTCTTCCAAAGCTTCCTCCTTATCTAAAATGTGTTGGGTGATGTTTTGTGATGGATCATAATATATTTCACCCAATGATAATGATGTAGTGTTTTCTTTATAGTTCTCATAGAACCCATATTCAAGGTCTCTTAAAGAAAACAAACTGCTAGATCTTAAGCATTCATACCAATCCCTAGCTTTTCCTTCTAATGTTAACATGAACATTTTCATTAGGCATTCTTCATGCCATTCAACTTTCAACCTCCATACATGTATGTGAAATTTGATAAGATGTAATAAAGGGTCATCAAAATTTTCACCTTGAAAACTAGGCAGGTTGTCATCCCAATTCACCTGGGGCATTTTATGTGGAAACCCAGGGATATGATCTCTACTCATTGGGGCATATCTTCGTTGTATTCTTGGAATCATGTTGGTAAATCAAGAAAGAGGTCACTGTGTCTGGTCAATCAGTTCAGGGTCTTCTACCAGTGGAGTCATTTGGTATTCTAGGAGTTTTAGAGTGTGGAGTCGCCAGGTGGAATATTTTTAGCTCCTAGGGAGGTAAAATGTTTTAATGGTTCCACCACCATGTGTTTCTTCTAAAGCTGCAATATTTTCAGGAACTGATTGAGCTCTCAAGGGTGATCTGAAAACAGTTGATAATTTAATCCTAAGAGACTTTCAAAGGATGCCTTCTGCGTTATCAACTACTTCAGGTGGATCAGGGTCAGGATAGGCTCTAGTGTGAATATTTCTAGGAGCCACTATGTCGTAATTTTCAGACCCAAATAAACAAGACAAGTTCAACCCGGTATGAAAATATTTGAGAGGATTAACAAGTCTGTTTTGACTAATTTAAATCCTACAGTCCTCGAACTGAGTTTGAAAGATATTATAATGATAAAGGTTCTTCCCAGCGGAGTCTTAAGGTCTGTTAAAGATTGTGGAGTCGCCAAGTGGAAGTTTTTAGCTCTTTTCATAGGTAAAAGGTCTTATGGTCCACCACCATGTTTATTGGATACCAATCTGAAATGTTTTTGGGTTTTTCTGAGTTTTTTTTTTTCTGTTGTGTGGTTCTAAGAATATCCTACCTCTGTTTCATAACTTTGCTACGGTTTTGAGACAAAGACAGTCTACCCTTATGGCTAAGTCAACCTATCTTTCAAGGTTAGACAAAGTCTTGAGAGAATCCTAGGATTTACCTAGTTTGTCACTGATTCAAACAAGTTTCATCATGATTACCATTTCTTGGTAGTGCTTGAAAGGCTGCTTTATACTCACAAATTTTTATGAATTTTTTAAAGGAAACTAAGATGAAAATTCAACTGAGTCCCCAGCGGAGTCGCCAAAATGTTAGGTATCTGTAATTTATTAGAAAGATTGGCAGAGTCCAATTATAGAAACAACATCATTTCAACCACTTTGGGATTCTAGGATCTATCCCTCCTGAATCCGGAGAGGGATCTCTCAATGAGTGCAAAGATGGATTTGTCTTTGAAGTTTGGGGTAATAATGTTAGGCTAGTTATGAAGACCAAGGGTTTGTTTGTTTTTTGGATGGTTGAGCATGAAAACAGTTTGAGGGGAAAGTTCTGAATCCAAAGAGTTTCAAAAGTGAGAAGTTGTAAGCAAAAGAACAAGCTTCAACCAGAAAGGTAGGCAACTGCAAGTTTTAGTCCATTGGGCTATGGAGTCATAATAGGGTTTAATCGAAAAAACAGGTTCAAGAATGGTCCATGGGGAAAGTCATCTATGTCTAGGATCTCTTTGAAGATTGATTTATGGAATGAAATGGTACAACAAGAAGGAAAGTTGAATAGATGCAGAACAAAGAGCAGCCTAGGATCTGGTAAGTACTTTTAAACTAGCCAGCCTTTGACAAACACTTAAGAAGGACATGAAAGAAAACTAGGATCTGGTAAGTACTTTTAAACTAGCCAGCCTTTGATACACTTTCAATAGAAAACATACAAAAATAGGGGGAAGCACAAAGATAACACAGAATGGTCTAAGATCTGATAAGTACTCCTAAACTAGCCAGCTTTTAACACATTCCAAGGGAAACATTCAGACAGTCTTTGGGAATGAAACTAGGACCAGGGCACACCATATCTTCCAGAGTTCATCTCTACTTAACTAATACTGAACATAACATTCAAGACTAATATTCAGCTAAAAAATAAAATGAGGGAACTCCAACATTTCTATGCTTAAACTGAATCAAATCATTCTCAAGTACACGGATTGAAAGAAAACATTTAGATAAATATTTTCAATCAGAGAAGGTTACTGATATATAGTAGGTCCTAACTCTATGCATGTTTTTATTTATAGAGGATATGAAACACAGTGAAAAAAGAAATAAAATAACAAGTTACAATGAGGAAAACATCACCGTCATCATAGACCAGGATGTCATAAATCAGCTTGTATTGATGCTTCAAACCAGTTACAACTTAAGTCCGATGCTATAGTTCAAAAATCATCTACACTATCCAACCTAACTAATCTAGCGCAAGCAGAGCTCCAAGGGCCAATGAACACTATGTATAGATAGAAGTCTCACGCTTAGATGTGTTTTCAAAGTTCTGCAACCAACCCCTCACTCATCTTCTACAGCAGTATATATAGAAGGATGAGGAGGTCAGATATGATGAAAGATCTATCATTACAATTAATACAGATTTAATGGCTTCTGGGCCTGTGAAAAGCTCAATCTAGAAACTTACAAACATATCTTCTGCATTGAATGATTTTCATTAAAGATCAAGCTCTGTGGGAGATTGGCTGTCCTTCGTGGTTCTGTGTGATGTGAGGGTTACTCCGCAGATGTGTTTTGCATTGAATTTCCTTGCAGAAGTAAATCTTTGGCTGATGGAGTGGTCTTTGTCAGGCTTCCATTTAATCTAGGTATGTCTTTGGTGTACCTGCTGCAGTGGCCTGTAGAATTGCACAAAGGCAGAATAATGATGCTCAGGCCTGCCATACCTGTGAAACAACTGCTTTGGTAACTCCGAACTGTGGTCAAGGCGGAGAACTTCTCTGGAACACAGCATGGATTAAAAACAGTATGGGCACTCTGTCGTGAAGAGTAATCTGTTGATGAAGCTGTCCGGATGACTTAATTTTTGTGCCTTGAACTTTCATCCGCTTCATTTATATCTCTTTCTGTGAAAACTGCGTTTTAAATGGCCTCAGGAAGACTCTACAATGCTTCCAACCCTGTTCTCGAATGCAAGCCCTGTCAAGAACTCTTTCTTGGTCTTCTTCCATGATTTTTTTTCTTCTGAAAAATGGTCCTTTTCTGTGCTCTCTGTCCCTATAGCAGGAACTGAAAATCATGGAGGTCTTCTGCTACTTTTACCCTTCAAAACAAGAAAATTATTTAAGAAATCTGATGCATGGGATGGAAGATGTTATACGTAGGGCGGAGGAAATGATAGCGCGGTGGTGGCGGTTCAGAATGAAAATTGGTGAATAATGCAGTGGAATGGTGAAAACAGCGAACAAATAGGGTTTGGTGGTGAAGTGCGTTGTGGACCGTTTGATCATGGTCTAATGAAAAAAATCGACGGCGGAGATTAAAACCGTGAGAATGATATACGAAATGAGTGAAAAACATATGAAACATGAACTTTTAATGCAAGATACGAAAATTTGGACTTTGGCGGAAATGCAAAGGAAATGCGTGAAATGTAATGGAAATACGATGGGAATGACGTATGAGGTGGGACCTACGTAGGGATTGCAAATCGTAATCGGAGACTGAGTCATGATCCATCGCATCACAAATATTTGCGATGGACGATCGGAGCACTAAACATAAAACATGTGATTTGCGATTTAAACAACGGCCGGGGGTTGCGATGCGATGGGCGGATTTGTGATCGATCGATCGCATCGCAAATACTTGTGATTGATGATTGGAACATCTCACATAAAACCTGTGATTTGCGATTATGCGATCGGCCCCCAAGGCATTAAGCGCTTGGTTTTGGGTAAGGGTTATGTGGGGAAGTGGTTTAAAAGGGGCTGGCGGGAAAGGGGCTAAGCCCTATGATAAAGTGGGAAAGTGGGTTTTTGGCCCATTTTAATGCACTTAAAGGCCGGGAAAGGGTAAAGATAGAGGGATAAGGGGAAAATGGTCAAACAAAGGGTAAGGGAAGAATTTAAAGGGGATTTTATGGAGAAAAAGGGGAGAAAATGAAGGTAAGTTTGGAAGAGGGGGAGGGGAAAAATTATGGTTTTGGAGCAGTTTCTTCTCATGATTTCAGCAGAATTTCTGAGTATAAAAAAGGGAACAACAATGAAGACTTGGGATAGAGGAAAAAGCAGGAGGCCTTCAAGAGTCTTCAAGAGCCAACACTTTTTAGCAATAAAAATTGTTCCTTGGAGGCTCTAATAAGTTTTTAGCCAGCTATTGGTATAACAAATTTTATAGTTGGCTAACAGACCTGAGGGCCTGACCATGTGCTAAGCTTCAGCCCTTTTTCATCTTAGCTCCTGGTCTCTTTTTCTCCACCAGAACGTTCCTCGTGCTCTACCTTAAACTCTTTTTCCCTTATATATCTTGCCCCGCATCATCTATTATCACCGATTGATCTCAGTTGTCGATCGTCAAAATCTGATGGCCCTAATTTCCTCTCCTTTTCTCCATCTACCCAACCATCCCCTATATTTTTCGTCCCTGCGATAGGATCTAAACCGTTGGTCCTTTAGATCCAACGGTCACTGCTGATCCTGAATCCTTTCTTAACCCTCCGCTTCACGAAAAGTTAGCTGACATCAACACCTGGTCCCACTGTTCGTTCGACCAATGATCATGCCAGTTCCTCATTGTTGATCTGGCTTCCCCTAGATATAAAGGTTCACATCCATTATCGCGCCCGTCTCACCAAAAATTCCGGACGCCTTTTTTCAACGCGAAAAAATTGGTTTCCCCAGAACAAGTGTCAACCATTGCATGGTATCTCATTCACCAGGGTGAAAACTACTTACCCTCTATCTCTTGCGAGAAAACCATCCTGGTATTCCCAAAAACCACCTTACCTTGTTTTTTGCGCCATTATTTAATTTTCGCCTTGGTTTCTTCTGGTTTTCAGTACGAAACCCCTCCCTGAAAAGTCCCCTTCCTCTGCAATGGTCCATAAACCACTCCTCATACCTCTGTAAGTAGTTTAGACCCGAGAATGCAGGTTTTATTAATGTTTTTTATTGGTTAGTTGCAGGTTTAACGATGGCCCTAAGTCAAAGGGCCATCCCACAGTCAATTTCATAGTGACAGGCCTTGGATGATGATCCAAAAGGGCTTATAAGTGAAGAAGAAAGGGATCCAGGGTTCAAAAATCCATTATTGATCAATGCCTCATGAGCATTGATCCCTTTTTGAAACCCTCTAGCACAGTAATAGAAGACACTTGTACAAGGAAAGAAGACACTGGTTAAAGGCTTAAATAAAGATTAAAGGTTAAAAACATAGTTAAAGACAGATAAACAAAGGTTTAAAGAAGTTTGAAAAGTGATAGAGATAGCATGATGAGTTATGAAGGCCAAAATAAAAATTAAGCCTTAATTGATAGTTTAATGATGAAATTAAGGAAAATTAGGCTAAAGACAACCTCGAATACATCAAACAGCAGCAATTATTCACTTATAATATCTAATTGACACCTTTGATGTACTTTCTACCTACAAAGACAAACAAACAGTTATTACAATAAAGAAAATATTTGAAACTGTCAGGAAAGTTATTGTAAAGATAAGGATAAGCCTTGAAAGTCAATATTTTCTCTTATCTTTCTATTATAAGCTAAGACAGAGTTATTAGAACAGAGAATTAGTTAAACATCTTCCTATCTTATGCCTTGCATGGTTTTCAAGGTTAGGAATGCATTTAATCTATAGTTAATGACTCTCAAACCCTAGATCAGTTCCACCTCCTCATTTGCAGCCTAAATACTGCGTCGGAACTCATTGTATTGTTGGCGTTTGATGACTCTTTGCAGTAATACATAGTCTTGTTGAAGTTGAAAGGAAATTGATGTTTTGGGACTTGTGGATGTCTTGACCTATTTGTAGATGGAGAAAGCTCTGTCATTGGATCCCTGAGCTTGGATGTTGGTGAAGTACTCTAAATCTGTTATTGTTATTTCCTGTTCCATTATGTTTCACCATTCTATTTTGCAGTAGAGTAAAAAGTTTAGGCTAAGAAATGTATTTTGAAAGCACGTTAGTTCTTTTTAATCTTCACTGTCTTAATTTTTTCTGCTACTAAGATCTTCTAGAGAATTCTTGATTGCTCTCTAGAACTCTTATGCTTGCTTATTTCTTAAATAGTTCAATACAGTTGGTCTCAAGAATGATTTATGGTTTCACCTGCTTACTTGTTGCAACTTAAAAAATATTTATGAAGTGTCCCTTTAAAGTACCATTGTTTAAAGTCCGCCAAAGAGGTTTTGTTCTGATCATACCCTTTGTACTTTATTAAATAATTGTTTTGAAGGTCTTTATAGCTGTAATATAAGATGTCTAGGAGTTCCCTCTTCTATGAATACAATTATGTGTGAATCTTGAATGTTCTCTTATCCTTGAAGATGAAATCACTAGAAGTTAAATGAGTTTCTCGCCTTCTATATTTCATTGGAGAAGTCTGTCTTGAAATTATTGTTTGCTGAAGTGTGGTTTCTAGAATTTATGGTAAGCCCTGTCTATGGAATGCCTCTTTATGTTCAGATAATATTTTAAGTCCCTTTGTTGAGAAGTACATATAATTAAGGATTCTTAATTTCCCTTAGTTACAACTTTCATTCTAAATAATTGATGTTCATTTCATTTGACCTGAAAGACCTTATATATCCACTGGCCAAGTTATATTTTCCCTTTGATACCCCTGATCCATTTACAAACTTGTTACAACTTCCAATTGACTCCATTGCCCAATGATTTAGAGATTTCCCTTTTCTATCTATGCTGCCTAGATCATCATTTCCAACCAAACAATCAAACAAACTCATGCTTCATAACTAGCCTAAAATAAACCATTAAAATAAAAAAAGCTCACATCTTTGCAAACAATTGAGAGATCCCTCTCTAAGACTAGGAAGGCTAGGTCCTAGAGCTCTAAAGACCTGTTTTGATGTTGCCTTTTCACTTGGTATGCCAATCTACCAAATCACAGGACTACAACATAATGGAAATCACGGTGGGACACCTTTTTGAGTAAAAGTCCCTAAATAAGACACTCAGTATTCATTCAAGTGAACTATAGCTTTCTTCAAGCACTACCAGCATAATGGCGATCACGGTGGGACACCTTTTTGAGTAAAAGTCCCTAAATAAGACACTCAATATTCATTCAAGTGAACTATAGATTTCTTCAAGCACTACCAACATAATGGTGATCATGATAGGACTTGTCTGAATTAGTGGCAATCTAAGTAACCCTTAGGATTCTAAGAGACCCTTATCAAACCTTGAAGAAATCAGCTAGTAAGCCATAAAGTAGACTCTGTTTGTCTCACCACCTTAGCTAGGTGATGAAATCAAGTATAGGACACTCTCACAACCATAGAACCATATAAAAACTCAAAAAAACCCAAAAAAATTTAGATTGGTCTTTAAAATAATCATTGGTGGTGGACCATAAAACATTTTACCTTCAAAAAAAATAAAAATTTCCACCTAGTGACTCCACTAGCCCTAGTAGGCTTATTACCCTCCTAGATCTCCAGATTTCTTTAGGATTGTGTTAACCAGTCCTGAGAAAGTTTAGAAACCTAGTTCCCTATTATAGAAATTACTGTGAGAGGAAAACTTTTGAAAAAAAATCCTAAAAACCTTAGCCTCTCTAAATTTTGAAAAATGAAATCTGGCTTCACATAGGGTCAATACTAGTTCCCATCCAGATCCTAACCCTCCCACCATAGTTGATAATCTATAAAGGATTTTGTGGTAAACTTCTAGATCTGGAAAATCAACTGCTGATAGGACCATCCCAAGAACAAGATCTATCCCTGAAAATCTCACAGTCTTCAAAGGTCCTCACTTTGACTTACCTTTTATAAAGAACCTAGTTAGAAATAAGTCTTAGTGTGACTTAAACTAAGCTGACTTTGAAACCACATATTTGCAACAGAGCTTTAGCAGAGAAGCCTCACCTTCTACTCCACCTGATTTTCAGCTTCTCCATCACTTCAGCTCCTTCCATAACAGATTTGCTCATCATCAGATTGTTGGCCCAAGTGTTTCTTCCACTCCTGTTCACACATCCACTGTTCAAAACACTCCAGCTCAACCCACTTTCTCTCTTGTAGATCCACCTCTTGTAAATCCCCCACTTTTTCCTACCATGGCAGCATGGTATGCCCCTCTAGTGTTACCACAACCTCAGGTTCCTCTACCCAATGATTACCAATCCAAAATTCCCCATTTCATTGGAAATGAACCTACTACTACTCAACAACATGTAGACGAGATGGATGATGATTTTGATTATACATAAATAGAAGAGGAGACCATTAAGATGAGAATTTTTACTCAAATTTTAGGAGGAGAAGCCAAAAAATGGTTCAAAGGCTTAATTCCTCACAACATAAATGATCTCCCTTATTTATATCAAACATTCACAAATAAATAAGAAATTAAAAAGAACCCTCTCCAAATACTATCAGACTATAATAACCTCAAGAGAAATATTGGGGAGAGTGTCCAAGATTATTGCACTAGATTCAATAGTGTGTATAATGCTCTTCCCCCAAACATGAAATCTCCAATAGGCCTAGCCTTAGCTAAATTTACAGAAGGCTTTGATCCAGAAATGGCCTACCAGCTAAGAGAAAGAGACCCCTTGACTTTAGAAGATATGCAGAGGGGAGCTTTAAGTGTAGAAGCAAATATGATTCAGAAGAGAGCTAGGTTAAAAGCAGAGAAAAGAGTTACGTACAGGGATGAAACAATGGCATCAACCTCATCATCCGATGCCAAAATTGACAACTTAGTGAAGGTAATGGAGAGAATGCTTGAAAAGATAAATCTGAATGATAAAGTGCCTCCTAGAGAGAATCAAACCAATCCCCAAAATAGAAATAGAAATCCAAATCTCAGAAGAGATCCTAATCAAGATAGCCAAAGAGACAATGACCAAAAAATTAGGCTCCCCTTCCAACAAAATTATCTAGATCAAGAGGAGGAGAGGGAAACTAAAAGGTTGGAAGAAAATCATGTAAACCTGATAGGATCTGATAGTGAGACATGTTTTCCTCACTGAAGAAGAACAAGGATTCTTCTCCTTAGAACAAACTGAAAACAACCATGAGGATTTTGAATATTATAGATTGGGGTTTGAAAATGCAATCATGGAGGTACACAAATAATATAATCTTAGAGGCAAAGGGAGCCCAGAGATTTCTAATGACAAAAATACTAGTACTGTTGTTAGAAAAACATCAGGAAATCAGCCTAAAAAGACAACAAGTAACACCAACACTATGGCCAAGAAAACCGATCTAAATAAAGACAAAAATAGCCAACAAAGTGTTGAAAAAAGCTGCCGTAGTACCTTTGCTAGTGGCCCTAACAAATCTATCCTAAATAACAGTCCTAATAAAACTCAGCAAATCAGAATTGCTGAAAGAGTTGTAAATGACAAAACAGATGTAAATATCTCAAAAAAATAGTTCCTTTTATCCTTGAGGGTGAAATTTCCAAGATCAAAATTAGCATACCTCTAACTGAATTAGTAACTCAGGATGTATACAAAAATCAAGTTTTGAAAGCTTTGAATATAGGCAGTGACATTGATACTTTAAACTTAACAAATGATAAACTAGAATTGTTGTTTGGTCCTAAAGTTGAAGGAAAATATGAAGAAGGGGTTTTCCCCCCCTTATATGTCAGCTTGAACATACATAAAAAATCTTGCACAATGCCATGCTAGACTCAGGTGCTTCTCATAACCTTATGCCAAAAGTAGTAATGGAAAGCATATGCCTAGAAATTACTAAACCTTATAAGGACCTGTATTCCTTCGATTCAAGAAGGGTCAAATGCTTGGGCCTAATTAAAGATTTATGTGTCAACTTGGCCCAAATTCCTGACAAAGGTCTGGTTATGGACATAGTAGTAGCTAACATTCCCCCAAATTATGGCATGCTGCTATCTAGATCATGGGGAGCCAAACTTCAGGGGAGCCTTCAAATGGACATGTCCTATGCCACCATCCCAGTGTTTAACCAAACCATAATACTATATAGGGAGTCTCATATGAAATATATGGTCAGAAACAATGATAGGCCAAAAAATACTCTTATTTACTCCATTCATTCATATTTGGATTCCTTTATATTTTATAATGAAGATGAAATTAGCCAACAAGAAAACAAAAATAAGAAAGAATTCAGTCCACCAGAACAGTCAAATCTGCCCTCAACTCAAGTAAAAAATAACTCAAACTCTAGCAGCCTTGAACAACAGAAAGGAAATGAAAATGATATTGAAACACCTTGGAAAATGAGCTTTGAGGGATCTTGTAGCAAACTAGGTTCAGGGGCCGGTGTATGGATACATAATACAAACAAAGGACATTCCTATAAACTAGATTTTCCATGCACCAATAACATTTCTAAATATGTAGCCCTCCTCCTTGGCCTACATTTTCTCAAAGATTTAGGAGCTAAGAAAATATCAGTCCAAGGAGATTCCGAGCTAATCATTAAACAAATAAAAGGGGAGTATTCAGCCAAAAACCCAAGATTAAGAGAATATAGAAACGCTGCCCTTGATCTCCTAAAAACTTTTTAAAAATATGAACTCATCTTCATCCCAGGATCTCAAAATCATCTAGCAAATGAACTTGCCTTTGTTGCTAGTAATTTCCAAATACCACAGATAAATGAAAAATTTAATGTAAAGGAAAAAAAAGGCTTGCAATACCTGGAAATGAAGATTATTGGCAAGTGTTTGAAGGTGACAAACACATAGATGATTTTCTGCAATCAAAAAATGAATTTTCCATGCCAACATCAAACACTAGCCATGAAGAAAACTATTTAAATAATGAACAACTCCCTGAAATAGAGTTTTCCTCTTTTTCTGATATAAACCAATTTGAACATTTTTTCAAAGCAAAAATTGTTGACAATACATACCAAAAAGACCTGGAAATTTTACAATGTAAAAATGATACAATTCCAAGAGGCCTTACACCATTAGAACAACACTTTGATTTTAATGATGTAGCCAAAGAACCAAGAATCGAGCCTATAGAAACAAATATAGAATAATATAACATAGGCAGCCTAACAGAACCCAAAATGATCAAGCTATCCAACTCATATCAAGCAGCAATACATAGAAATTTTCAAAGAGTTTGGCTATGTGTTTGCATGGGGATACAAGGATCTGAAATCATATGATACCAACATCATTCAACACAAAATTCCTCTTAAGGAAAATAAAAAACCTTTCAAACGAGAACTAAGAAGGATAAAACCTGTTTTATTGCCTTTAGTTGAGAAAGAAATAAGGAAAATGTATGATGCTGGGATCATAGTACCCCTCAGATATTCAGAATGGGTTTCCAACTTAGTATCTATTAGGAAAAATACCGGGGAAATTAGGTTCTACGTCGACTTTGGAAATCTAAATAGATGCTATAGGGTAAAATGATTGGGCTGTTGGTTCTCGAATATCGCTCTCAGGGCTTTCTGGTGCCCGAGGAAGATAGTAAGATTAGCTGTATAGTTCACAAAGAAGATATATACATGTTCATATCAACTTAAACAACTTGATGGAATAAGATGGAAGATTACCTCTTTCATATCTTGAAGTCTCTTGGAGAGCGCTAAGTAGCGAAGCAGGGATCCTCCTTCACCAGCTCCAAATCTCGACCCTACGATCAATCAAAGCACATGTGTAATCTCTAACAAAACATACATTTCCTATCAATTAAGTTAACATATGAAAAACATTAAATAATGTACATATAAGCTATTCATCTCATGCTATATAAGTAATTGAGAACAATAAAAATATCAACGCATAGAATGGACAAAACAGATACAGTTCTATTGATTTATAAAAAGGAAGATTACAACCGTCGGTTGTACCAAGCCCTCCTCCGCCTTCCAATCTCTCTATCTCTCAATGTGGTGATGTCTTGATCAACAATTTCTCAATGAACCTCTTTGATTTTGACCTTCACACTACAAGAATAATGCTCTGCTTCACAGGTATTCAAAATCTTGACAAAACTTCGACCTTGAACCAAGAGCCTACAACTCCATTTTATAGGAGATGGAGAGAGAGATCATTGCCTTTCTCCTTCCACCAATTCTAAATAAAAAAAACCAAGATGTTTCCTCAACTTCCCATGCTTTTTCCTTCCTTGAGAGTTCAGTTGTTTTTGGCAAGGCCCAATAAGAGATTAGTGCTTTGCAGTTTCTATTTTTTACTGACTCTCTTATGAGAAAAAGTTGGAATTTCAAATCATTCTCCGCGGGCTTTTCCTGTTTCAAACTCAAAACATGGGTAACGCTTCCATCTAGTCTAAACAGAGTATTGCCCTAGCCACTAATGCAACCTCTTCATGGATCAGGTGCATTATAACGCTCTTTTACTATTATAGGGGTGCGTTACCTTGGCAGAAGTAGGTTTCGCTTAGGTCTCTGTATTCCTTCCATATTTATCTTCTCCTCTACGCTGATGAGGAGGTTATTTGACCTATAACATATGCCCCCTAAAGTGTGAGGTCAGAGACGAAGACGATGGCTAAAATACTTTATAATGTGTGTAGTAGAGATAAAGAGATTGAAGGACTGAGGAAAACCTAGAACAACAACATATGTCAGAAAATATACTATCCGTCTTGAGTCGGGCATTCCCATGCTCAGTAGCTAATCACCATTATTTCTCTAGAACAAAGATAAGAATAATCGTCCACCGATAAGCATAATGTGGAAGTGTCTGTCATAACAGGATCAGGCTGAAGAAGCTATCTCCATAAACAATATCGCAACTTGGGGAAGGGAACATAGCTATAATGATGTAACCTTTACCCCAAGGTCTTGACCGCCACTTCACTTAAACTACATATTTCTCAACATGTGAATGAAGGAGTTTTCGTCGAACATGTTATAAATCGTCTGATTACCAGTCGATAATGAAAACTGTTAGCAAACACGAAGGTGGCCACCAATAATGATGATGGTCCCTAAGATGCACAGTACAATCTAGCGAGTGTGAATAAAAAGAGTTGAAGTTGAACGCTCGTAGAATCATTCGATCAGGAGCCAATGATGAAGACTCATAATCAAACACAAGATTACCTGCCACTGATGTCTGCAAGTATCTGGGTACTGATGGGTTTCTGGATCAACTTCCTAGATAAGATGTTGAAGTCGATAGGAAGAGATATGTTGAAAGGTAGGCACTAAAGTGTCCTACATCAGTCAATATGAAACGGAAACCAAATGATTTTGTTTTTGATGGAAATAATGAAGAGCAAATGGGGATAATTGACGAAAAATAATTTCTGGCATAATGAGTGGTTTGGTTGATAAGAGGAGCAGTAGATAGTGAGATCTGATTGAACAATAGAAGGAACTATAACAGGGTACTAGGCAGCTGAGGCTTAATGAACACCAAAGAGTTTGTTAGGATTTTACCGGTGTAGGAACACTGGGAGATGAAGGCTAATACTCATAGATGGTAGGGTTTGGCTAACTGCAAAAGAGTTTTCTGGGAAGTGCCATGTTCAATATTTTTGCTGCCAAATCGACCTTTATGAAATGTAATAGAGGTAGTATCCATTTTGTCCAAATTTTTTCCCCATATTATTAGGTTTAATGAATCCATATGAGTAAACTCGATGAATTTTTCATATTTAGAGAGTTTGAAAAATGTCATAAAAGAAAACTTTATTCCCTGTCTGATTAGGTTTAACGAGTCCAGATGAGTAAACTCAGTGAATTTTTTATGTTTAGAGAGTCTAAAAAATGTTGTAAAATAAAAATCCATGTGGTACCTTTTGTTAGCCACCTATAATATTTTTTTATACCAAAAGGTGGCTAAAACTTTTTGGAGCCTCCAAGGAACAAATTTTGTCACTAAAAATTGTTGGCTCTTGAAGTCTCTCTAAGGCCTCATGCCTCTGTCCAGATCCCTTATTGCTGTTTACATCCTAAAAGCCTCTGAAATCCTTCAAAAATCCCAAGTTAAATAATGCTGCAGAACCCCTTGGTCCCCTTCCTTTTCTTTCTCACTAACCTCATTTTCTATTCTCCATTTCTCGTGAAAAACCCACAATTTCATGTTTCTCCCTTTCCATTTCATTAAAATCCCTTTTATAAGGTTAAAAACCCACTTTTTAACCTTACCGAAACCTTCATTTCCTTCAAGAAACCCTTCAAAAACCATGAAAATACATGTTTTTATGTATAGGACTTAAGCCCCTCGAGCTTAAGCCCTTAGCCCCTTTTCTTCCATACGCCCGCACCCTAGAACCAAGTTTTAACCCTTTGGCGCTTATCGCAAAGCGCAGATCGCAGAATTTCCAAATTGTTATTTTTTAAACTGATGCATCACAAATATTTGCGCTGCGATCCATCGTAGATCGTAGATCGCAATTTTCAGTTTTCCTCCAAACAGCCATCGCAAATATTTGCGATGCGATCCATTGCAGTTTTCGCCCATCGCATAATCGCAATATCGCATTTTCTCTCCGTCGCATAATCCGCCATCGCGTTTTCCACTTTTGTGATTTGCGATCAGTCCCGCTAGGCCCACCTTATGATCCCCTCGCCACTCATATAAAATGCGCCTTTTTCCTTTGTAAAATTAAAAAACGTCATATTGTATTGTTTACAAAGGTTTTTCCGCTGCCTTCTCCCAACCGTCGATATTGCGCGATCGACGGCTTATATTTTATCTTTTTTCACCATTCTATGATTTCTCCAATTAATCCCAACCGTTGGATGATGCCATCCAACGACCCTGCTTCCTCCGCACATCCTCCAATGCAGTTTAACCTATAAACGCAAGATTTCATAACTTTTTTTTGTATTTTGCAAGGTTTAACGTTTTTCGCTATATTCAGATGAAATTCGAAAGATGAGGGTGACGACCCTCCCTCCTTCGATTTATCAAAGGAAATCGTTCGCAGGTGTCAAATTTATGTTTTCATCAGTGTTTCATGAGGAATTGATGCCGTATAACCCTACGCAGCCCTATGTAACAACGAAGCACCAAGAATCCGGCACAGTCAAAGAGTATTAGCTGTAGAAGACCATAAATGTGCCAGCAAAGAGAATTGAAGACATTTTTATGGGGATTACGGCTAAGAATGTTATCAAAAGCCTAATCCCCCATATAAAACATAGTCTGCAGAATACCTAAAGTGTTTTAGTGACAACAAACCCTCCACCGCCACAAAAAGGAGGCGAATTGATTCCTCCCAGCAACTAAACGCCACCTATTGCCTCAAACCTTTCAAACCAGGGCTGAAGTTATTGCAAAGGAAAATGTTTTGCCTCAATGCAGCCAGGGAGTTACTTCTACAAGGAAATCAATGCAGAAAATATCTACGGAGTTATTCCACATAGAACACAGAGCCTCAAAGTCAAATAAAGCTCCCACCGAGCTTAAATCATAATTATAAAAATTAATACAGTAGTCCACCTGTACACTTCTCCCTCGGGCCCCTCAACAGGCCGAGAAGTCTTGAACCTGTATTAATTGTCCTGAGAGATTTTTTCCTCGGATCTTTTCTCCTCATTCTTCTATAAATACTTCTGTAGAAGATGAGAAATGGTTGGTCACTGCATATCTGTAGCATGTAAATATTTTTCTGAAGCTACTATAAGATCTGTTTGTAAGTGAAGACACCTAAGTTGAGCTGAGAAGCCAGAAGCTGTAAAGAAACATCGGGCTTAAATATTGTAACTGGTTTGGAACATCAATACAAGCTGATTTATGGGATCCTGGTCTATGTTGACGGTGATGTTATTCTCATTTGTAACTTGTTGTTTTCTTTATTTTCTCACTTTGTTTCATTTTACACTGTAAAGAACAGTTTAAACGGGGTTAGGACCTATTGTATATCAGTAACCTTCTCTGGCTGAGAAATCTTTATTTGAATGTTTTCTTCCACTCTGTGTTATTTGAGAATGATTGATTCAGTTTAAGCATAGGAATGCCGGCGTTCCCTCATCTGATTTTTTAGCTGAATATCAGTCTTGAATGTTATGTTCAGTATTAGTTAAGTAGAGATGAACGCTGGAAGATATGGTGCACCCTGGTCCTAGTTTCATTCCCAAAGACTGTTTGAATGTTTCCCTTGGAATGTGTTAAAAGCTGGCTAGTTTAGAAGTACTTACCAGATCTTAGACCATTCTGTGTTATCTTTGTGTTTCCCCCTGTTCTGTATGTTTTCTATCAGAAGTGTGTCAAAGGCTGGCTAGTTTAAAAGTACTTACCAGATCCTAGTCTGCTTCCATGTCCTTCTTAAGTGTTTGTCAAAGGCTGACTGGTTTAAAAGTACTTATCAGATCCTAGGCTGCTCTTCATTCTGCATCTGTTTAATTCCCCTTCTTGATGTATCACTCCATTCCACAAATCAGACTTTAAAAAGATCCTTAGACATAGATGACTTGCCCCATAGACCACTCTTGAACCTTGTTGTTTAAATTAAAACCCTACTATGACTCCATAGCCCAATGGATTGAAGCTGTTTCTTGCCTATCTTCTTAGCTGAATCAATTTTTGCTTTCATTCATCTTCACCCTTCATTTATAATTCCTTCACCTTCATTTATCTTTGTCCAACCAAAAAAAACAAAACCCTTGAACTTCATAACTAGCCTAATATCATTACCTTAAGCTTCCAAAGACAAATGCATCTTTGCACACATTGGAGAGATCCCTCTCCGGATTCAGGAGGGCTAGATCCTAGAATCCCAAATTTGGTTGAAATGATGTTAACTCTGTGATCGGACTTTGCCAATCTTGCTAATTACAGATTCCTAACATTTCTGGTGACTCCACTGGGGACTGAGTTCTTTTCATTTTAAATACTGCTAAGACTTAGGGTACCCCTAGCCTCTTTAGATTGGTACATGGTTGTGGAACCATAAAAAATTTTACCTCCTTTGGGGCTAAAAATTTTCCACCTGGCGACTCCACACTCTGAAACTCCCAAAAGACCAAATGACTCCACTGGTAGAAGACCCTGAACTGATTGACCAGACACAGTGACCTCTTTCTTGATTTACAAACATGATTCCAAGAATACAACAAAGATATGCCCCAATGAGTAGAGATCATATCCATGGGTTCCCACATAAGATGCCCCAGGCAAATTGGGATGAAAACCTGCCTATTTTTCAAGGTGAAAAGTTTGATGACCCTTTATTACATCTTATCAAATTTCATATACATGTATGGAGGTTGAAAGTTGAATGGCATGAAGACTGCCTAATGAAAATGTTCATGTTAACATTAGAAGGACAAGCTAGGGATTGGTATGAATGCTTAAGATCTAGTAGTTTGTTTTCTTTAAGAGATCTTGAATATGTGTTCTATGAGAACTATAAAGAAAACACTACATCATTATCGTTGGGTGCAATATTTTATGATCCATCACAAAACATCACCAAACACATTATAGATAATAAGGAAGCTTTGGAAGAAATGCATCCTGGAGATCTTTTAATAGCCATTCATGAGTTCAATCTCCTATTGAAAAATTTTAAGAACATAGATGAATCAGTTGAGGAAGAGATGATCCAAGAAATAATGAACTTTCCTCAAGATATCCTTGAAAACTCCAATATTGATTCATCATCCCTTATAGCCGAGGCTCAAGAAGACATCCAGCCTCAAAATCAGTCTTCACAAGAGACAGAGAACTGTTGTACTCCTGTTCAAAGGAACCTAGAAACGTCTTCCCCTTTGACAGAAAAAGAGATAGATCATATTGTAAATAAACAGCCGCTCTCTGAAATTTTTTGTGAAACAAACACTCTTGCCCATTAACCTAGAGAACTTTGTTGTACATATTTATAAAGTTCTTTTGTAGATCAAAATAAAAAGGGACCTGCTGAGAATCCAATATGTTTGGCTGATGAAATTGTTTATTCTGATAAATTTCCAAATTTTGATCAGTCTGATGATGATGATGAGTTCCAAGAAGAAACTAATCATGCAGGGAAACCAACATTTGATTGGTGTTATGAGTTTCACCATCTTCAACTAGAAAGCCACAATCATCCATTTCGATCCATCATAAATGGCTTTCACATGATTGGGAATCAGCAGCCTTTCAACTCAGAAGGTGAAGAGAAGAGCAATGAAGAAATTTTTGAGCAAGAGGAAACCATTGAATACACCCCTACTCAAGAATATAATAACCTCTTCGCAAATTTTAGCCCACTGAATACAAGCATACAAGGGCTACAAGAGGAAAACACTACCAAATATGATGAGTCCTCCAGTTCAGAGGATGATGAAGATGAAGGAGAAAAACAAATAGAAGACTATCCTACTGTGGATATATCATCTTCTCAAAAAGAAACTTCTCCCTTCACTGATATTAGTTTGTCATTTAAAGAACCTGAATTTGTATCAGAAGCAAGCATATGTTTAGAGAAATAAAATATTTCACTGTTTGCTATTATGCAGGTTAAATACGACAATACTTCCAAGCTACGTACTGAAGAGATACCCCTCAAAGCTGAAGCCTTGGAAGCAGATAATCTACCAGACATGGAGGGCCAAAAAGAAGAGTATCTTCATCTTTTCTTTGTTGATCCTATGGAAGAGTGTGTGGAAGTCCAAACTAGCTCAAATTATCAAGTAGTAATCCTTTACAAGAGCCAGAGACATGAGAAGCTGTCACCTTCTGTGATAGCCTTGATATTGAAGGTTAATCTTCGATATGTTCTATGGATACCTCTGACAAGCAGCCAGAGCTTCTTCTTCTTCTTGACGTTACTCAGTTGGCTGCATTGGCACTTTTGTATCATATGAAATATGTAAATACTTCATGTTTAGAATAGGTTAGATAGGAATGTCAATAAAGCTCAGGTCTGAGCATGTAGTTAGTTGTTGTTTCCTCTTTGAAGAAAAATCAAAAAATACAAAAACAAGAAAAGAGAGAAAAGAGGGCGGAAATGAAAACAAGAAAGGCAAAGCCCCATGCCAAAAAAGAGAAACGAATATGAAAGTGTGCAAGCTCAAATGCCACTCCTCAAAAACACACTTCTGGTTAGTCAAACTGTTTAATCTTGACTAATTAGCTTTAAATTTTCTGCTGATAGGATAGTGAATTCGATTTGCCAAACTGTTCAATCTTGGTTTATCAGTAGATAGATTAGGATAGAAATTGAAGGTTCAAACAAACTCAAAATCTGAACCAAATTTTCCAAAGGGAGATGACTCAAAACTGTTTTATTTTCTGAGTCATAAAAGAGAAAAACTGGTTCTAATTCGCTCAAAATCTGAACCAAAAGAAAAGCAAGTACAACTCAAAAACAAAGCAAAAACAGAGCTGTGAAGAAAAGAGAAGGCCATGATAACAAACTATCAGATCTTAAGCCTTCCATTTTGATTTTAGTTTTCTGCAAATAATAATCTATGTGCAACTTGTTTTTATGCCATAGATCATAGCAAGTCAAACAGCCTAATCTTGACTTGACTGTTTTTAAATTTTTGTTGTAGAATTTAGAGAATGAAAGTCTGTTGGACAGTTTAATCCCAACAGACAGTAGATTAGGTAGAGAAATATCTGAGCTCAACTGTTTAATCTGAATTCAGGGAGAAATAAGGAGTAGAAGTAGATTAGTTTTTATGCTTTCAAAAGAATAAAATGTTGTGAAAAAAGTTTGCCAATCCAAGTGCACTCTGATGAAGAAAAAATGCTAGATCAGTAGGATTGGGTAGGTAGAAAGTTTGTATTGATGAAAATCCATTGTTTTCATAGCTGCTAAAATATGTTTCCAGAGAAGATCATCCTAGCAAAGGAAGGGCAGTCCAATGGATCGGGCACAACTCAGCGTCCCAAAGAAATCAAGTCTGAATTCTTGATGCCTTCAAGAAGGCACCATCCCCAAGTGGAGCCACTGTTAGCCACCCATAATATTTTGTTATACCAAAAGGTGGCTAAAACTTTTTGGAGCCTCCAAGGAAAAATTTTTATCACTATAAATTGTTGGCTCTTGAAGTCTCTCTAAGGCCTCATGCCTCTGTCCAGATCCCTTATTGTTGTTTACATCCTGAAAGCCTCTGAAATCCTTCAAAAATCCAAAGTTAAATACTGCTGCAGAACCCCTTGGTCCCCTTCCTTTTCTTCCTCACTAACCTCATTTTATATTCTCCATTTCCCATGAAAAACCCACAACTTCATGTTTCTCCCTTTCTATTTCATTAAAATCCCTTTTATGAGGTTAAAAACCCACTTTTTAACCTTACCGAAACCTTCATTTCCTTCAAGAAACCCTTCAAAAACCATGAAAATACATGTTTTTATGTATAGGACTTAAGACCCTCGAGCTTAAGCCCTTAGCCCCTTTTCTTCCATACGCCCGCACCCTGGAACCAAGTTTTAACCCTTTGGCGCTTATCGCAAAGCGCAGATCGCAGAATTTCCAAATTGTTATTTTTTAAACTGATGCATCGCAAATATTTGCGCTGCGATCCATCGTAGATCGCATATCGCAATTTTCAGTTTTCTTCCAAAGAGCCATCACAAATATTTGTGATGCGATCCATCGCAGTTTCCGCCCATCGCATAATCGCAATATCACATTTTCTCTCTGTTGCATAATCCGCCATCGCGTTTTCCACTTTTGCGATTTGCGATCAGTACCGCCGGGCCCACCGTACGATCCCCTCGCCGCTCATATAAAACGCGCCTTTTTCCTTAGTAAAATTAAAAAACGTCATATTTTATTGTTTACAAAGGTTTTTCCGTTGCCTTCTCCCAACCGTCGATCTTGCGCGATCGACGACTTAGATTTTATCTTTTTCCACCATTCTATGATTTCTCCAATTAATCCCGACTGTTGGATGATGCCATCCAACGGCCCTGCTTCCTCCGCACATCCTCCAATGCAGTTTAACCTATAAACGCAAGATTTCATAACTTTTGTTTGTATTTTGCAGGGTTTAACGTTTTTCGCTATATTCAGATGAAATTCGAAAGATGCGGTGGCCGACCCCCCCCTCCTTCAATTTGTCAAAGGTAATCGTTCGCGAGGTGTCAAAATTCACGTTTTCATCGGTGTTTCATAGAGCATTGATGCGTATAGCCCCTACGGCAATACAGCCTTAACATTGAAAGCACCAAGAATAAGCATAGTCAAGTATCGGTACATGAAGACGATAATAACGACGGAAGGGGTGAAAGAGCAGGTTTTATGGGGATTACGGCTAAGGCATTATCCCAAAGCCTAATCCCCAATCTAAAGCAAGGTCTCTGATACCTAAAGTGTTTTAGTGACAAAAAACCACTCATAGCCACCCAGCCACAAAAAAGGAGCGAAATGATTCCTCCCCGACAACTGGCACTTTCTTGCCTCCAAACCTTTTCAGGCAAGGCAGGAATTGTTAACGAAGAAGATGTTTTTCCTCAACGCAGCCAGGGAGTTACTTCTACAAGGAAATCAATGCAGAAAATATCTACAGAGTTATTCCACACAGAACACAGAGCCTCAAAGTAAAATAAAGCTCCCATCGAGCTTAAATCATAATTATAAAAATTAATACAGTAGTCCACCTGTACACTTCTCCCTCGGGCCCCTCAACAGGCCGAGAAGTCTTGAACCTGTATTAATTGTCCTGAGAGATTTTTTCCTCGGATCTTTTCTCCTCATTCTTCTATAAATACTTCTGTAGAAGATGAGAAATGGTTGGTCACTGCATATATGTAGCATGTAAATATTTTTCTGAAGCTGCTGTAAGCTCTGTTTGTAAGTGAAGACACCTAAGTTGAGCTGAGAAGCTAGAAGCTGTAAAGAAACATCAGGCTTAAAGATTGTAACTGGTTTGGAACATCAATACAAGCTGATTTATGGGATCCTGGTCTATGTTGACGGTGATGTTATTCTCATTTGTAACTTGTTATTTTCTTTCTGTTTTCACTTTGTTTCATTTTCCACTGTAAAGAACAGTTTAAATGGGGTTAGGACCTACTGTATATCAGTAACCTTCTTTGGCTGAGAAATCTTTATTTGAATGTTTTCTTCCACTCTGTGTTATTTGAGAATGATTGATTCAATTTAAGCATAGGAATGCTGGCGTTCCCTCATCTAATTGTTTAGCTGAATATCAGTCTTGAATGTTATGTTCAATATTAGTTAAGTAGAGATGAACGCTGGAAGATATGGTGCGCCCTGGTCCTAGTTTCATTCCCAAAGACTGTTTGAATGTTTCCCTTGGAATGTGTTAAAAGCTAGCTAGTTTAGAAGTACTTACCAGATCTTAGACTATTCTGTGTTATCTTTGCGTTTCCTCCTGTTCTGTATGTTTTCTATCGGAAGTGTGTCAAAGGCTGGCTAGTTTAAAAGTACTTACCAGATCCTAGTCTGCTTCCATGTCCTTCTTAAGTGTTTTTCAAAGGCTGACTGGTTTAAAAGTACTTATCAGATCCTAGGCTGCTCTTCGTTCTGCATCTGTTCTGCATCACTCCATTCCACAAATTAGACTTTAAAGAGATCCTTAGACATAGATGACTTGCCCCATAGACCACTCTTGAACCTTGTTGTTAAAATTAAAACCCTACTATGACTCCATAGCCCAATGGATTGAAGCTGTTTCTTGCCTATCTTCTTAGCTGAATCAATTTTCGCTTTCATTCGTCTTCACCCTTCATTTATACTTCCTTCACCTTCATTTATCTTTGTCCAACCAAAACAAATAAAACCCTTGAACTTCATAACTAGCCTAATATCATTACCTTAAGATTCCAAAGACAAATGCATCTTTGTACACATTGGAGAGATCCCTCTCCGGATTCAGGAGGGCTAGATCCTAGAATCCCAAAGTTGGTTGAAATGATGTTAACTCTGTGATCAGACTTTGCCAATCTTGCTAATTACAGATTCCTAACACCTTTGTCATGTCTTGATAACCGGGCATGACAAAGGGAGAATAGTAAGCCCAAAACAATTCATTTTCCATGAGTTAGTCCATCGAAGTCGGAAAAGTGAGAAATCTATGTTCGATGGACGTCTACCTCATTTTGTTATGAGTACGAGGAGACGAAGTAAACTCAGTACTATTTGTGAAATTTTTAACAAGTCCAACAAAGAAAAACTTGGTGCTCTTCGCGAAATTTTAATCTAAGGGAACCGGATTGGAAACCCATTCTGTCAAAGGAATGGGATATATGAAACCATATTTTAAAATTTTTTCTACCTCAGTTTTGATGGCGGTTGATTTGCACGGGTGGAAAGGCCTGAGTCGCTGCCGAATTGGTTTGGCATTGTCATAAATCTTGATTTTGTGCTCGACTATAGTGGATTTATGCTGGGAATTTCATCATAAGACCAAGAAAACACATCGCAAAATTCCTTGAAAAGGGATGTGAAGCACACGATTTCCTCAGGATTGCAATCTGCTCCAATCTGAATATTTTCCACGATACCCGTTTTGACCGAGATATTGATGAGCATTGTCTTAGAAAGATTACCCATGTTCCCTTTTGAATTGATAGTTTGGATAGTTGTGTAAGTGGAGGGAGCCATCTTAGGTGGGTCAAAATATGGGATTTGAGTATTTATCACGTCTGAGTCGATCATCGAAGCATGATGGTGAAACTCTCCCCAAGGTCGTTCTCCTAGAGACATGATCTCTCAAATAGCTTCATCTGTAGGAAAGACTTCATTGAGGAGATCCTTAGAGAGAACTGTAATGGGTGGGAGGTTTTTACCTTTGGTTGAAACCATAGCAGTGGAGGGTTCAGATGTAATTTGGATGGCTTTGTAGGCCAACTTGGCTAGTGACAGCGGCATCTGATCTCCATAGGAATCGACGTTTGAAGGTGCCAGGAGGATCCATGGGTGGATAGAGCCATCCAAAGTGGTGGATATCATTGTAACCGTATTTGGGATCTCTAAAGGCGTGAGAGGAAAGCAACCCAGTAGGGAAGATGCTTTCAGAAGACCGGTACCAATACTGACATAAGAGTCAGGAAAGCGTCCTATTAGGGGTACAATGCTACTTGGTAACGTGGTATAATCAGGGGTGCAGAAGGATAACTGATCCACTGTGACTATTTTCCCATCCAATGGAAATAGGATGAGTCAAAAGATAGAAGAAACAATGGCGGTCATGGCATAATACCAACTACAACCGAGCAATAGATTATAGTCGAGATGGAAAACTAAGATTTCAACGTCCATGGTTATCGTTTTCCCGCTCAGAGTGATGGGAAAGCTAGCAAGGTATCCTTTTGGGAGGAACATGTGGCCATCGAAAGCTTTGAGGGAATTCAACGGCGGTGACAAGGTAGGAGAACCTAAAGTGAGCTAGCAAGCTTGTGACATAACGCAGGTCGAAGCACCTTCGTCAATGACAGTGCGATGGATTGGTCTCCCTTTCAACACAACCTACACTTGGAATGCGAGTTGATGTGAGAGGCGAGTTTGAGATTTTTCCATATCAAAGATAGCTAGCATGGAATCCTGGGGGTCTATTCCACCAATGGCCAAAAGCAAGGCTTTCCGTTGTGTTGGACAAGTTTGCAATACTTCGAGAGCAGACATAGCCGATGGTGCCTGTGTCAAATCTTCTACAATGTTGTAGTTTTGAGCTACACGTGCAGAGGTTTTATGAGTTGTGTATCGAAGTGTCGCTTTAGGGGGATGAATCGTAGGATCAGGAGTAGGCCGTTCGATATACAGATCGTTGGGCGGCGGTGTAGTTGAACTAGTACTAGGTTCTTGAGTGTCTATGGTAGGATTTGCATAAATCTTGGCTGGTGTTTGAAGTTCAAAAATTTCAACGCCATAAATGGTGGATGATCCTTCACCAGAAGGATGTGAACCACCATTGCCCCTTTGCTGGGGTTGTGGCAGGTTGTCAACCATGTGTTGGTGTTGTTGTTGTTGATTAGGGAAAGGATTATGAAGAATAGCAGGTGTTTGCCCAAAATCCTTGTTTGTGATAAAATCAGTGCGTTCCTGCAATCGAGGACATTTTTATGTCAAGTGGTCCTCCGCACAGATCTTGCAAGGAAATTTCATGGGTTTATCCTTCCCTTTATCATTTTTGGCAGCTTTTTTCTGATTAGAATTATTCTGATTGTCCAACTTCTCTTCCAAAGAAGATGTCTTTTTGTTGTTCTTCTTATTCTTTGCACTAGGGTTTTGTGAATTTTGGATAGAATTTACCTCAGCGGTAGGAAGAGTAGTCGTTTGGTTAGGGGTGGTGGTAGCCGAGGATGGATGGGAGGATTGCCACTGAGACTATTTTGTGGCTACTCTAGAGATTGTGCCAACGAGACCATCGGCGTGGGCTCCGGTTTTCTGAGTAGCTGGAGGATTTGGGTTACGAGGGGCATTGGGGAGTAAATCATATAGCGTGCCAGATTGTGAATAGATTAAATCCAAATGTTGGGCACAAGGAATGCATTGATCTTCTGTAACTGCACCGGATAGGCCAATGTATTTAGAGATGTGGGGTAAGAGAGACTTACAAAACCAATTAGATAGAAGATGATCTGGGATTGGCGCTTTGACTAGCCTCCTCCTACGCCTCCATTCATGAATATGATCGGAGATGTGGGTGGCGGTGTCTTGGCGCAGCGATATTAATAGTTTTGTTCCAGTTTTAAATCTAATTGGTAATTGGAAGTTCTTTAGAGACTATGTTGCTAAAGTGCCAAGAGTGTTTATGGCGGCGCGTGGCAACTCAATATATCACTTGGAAGCATTTCCTGTAAGGGTGCAGGGAAAAAATCGAAGCCAGACACTATCATCCACCATGGAATTAGATACAGACCATAAATGAAAGGTGGTGATGTGTGTGGCTAGGTCTTCCCCTTAATTCCCATCGAAATTTTGGATGTCAGAAGGAATCTTGTGCGGTACTGGAGGCCAGAGCAAGTTGTGATTGATTGGGTCATTAGTCAGTTTATAGATGTTGGGAATGTCTAGAGCTACCAAAAATGGAAATTGTGGGTTTGCCCCCGAATCTAACCAAGGAAGTATTGGCTGACTATTTGGACAATAGGGTCCTCCCATCAATGTGTTACCAGTAGGATCAGTACGACTTTGATAAAAATTTCCTATAGGTGGAGGGGTAGGGATATATGATTTCTGTCCATAGGGTATATTGTATTGCGGGGTGAACAGTTGGTTTCCTCAGTATAAAAGTGCCCTCCCATTCTAGATGGAGGTTGGGGTGGGTTAGTCCATATGGATGCAATAGAGCTTTCCGGAGGCATGCTACTACTTGCATAGTTCAGCAACGGCATAGACCCTACACCGATATTTAAACCACTTAAGGTAATAGTGTTAACAATAGGTTGTCCAGTTTGTCCTAAAAATTGTAGGGGAAGTGAAATGTTCCCTGTTGTTTTCATGCTGGTGACACTGCCCCCTGGTATGGTGGCCAAGGGGTTTGAACTCAGCAAAGGGTTCCAACCGAAAGGGTTGCTAAAAGGAATCGAAGTAGTCCCACTCGTGGGAGGAGAAACCATAGGTTCCAACGTGGTCACGGTAGGAATAGATCCCGAAGGACTCAACGAGTTACTCACAGTTGTGATGACCATAGGGTTGGGACTAGGTGTAAGTTGACTACTAGGGTTACCAAGTAATGGCATAGAACTAAAAACTAGCGGGGAGGATGATGACGAAACTGGGATGGTTGCCATTGGTATCGACCCTGTGGATGCTGGTTGTGAAATGGATGTTTGTGCGGTCGAAGACATGTCTTGGTGTGGTGGAATCTGAATTATCACAGTTGCTGACGGATTAGTGAGTGGAGGATTGTAATGAGGTACGACACCTTCCATGAAAGGGTCCTTCGGAAATTCTATATGATATGAGGCTATGCGAAAATTAGGGTTTGTCAATGGAGACTGCTCTTCCGCAGAAGGCATGGGTTCACCAAGGTTTAGTTCTTCCTCAAGAGTCAGAGGAGGTAGACCTTGTTGTCGTCGAGACAGACGGCGTGGGTCAGATGACGCCACAGTGACCTGTTTATTTTTAACAAATTTTAATAAATTGTGATGTATTATTAAGTCTCAATGACAGTAACCACACACCTAAAAATGAAAAAAGAAAAAAGGACTCTCTAAAATCAATCAACAAGCAGCTAGAATAGGGTACCCTATCTGAATACTACCGTTTTTTGGTGATGAAATCCAGTATCACAATAGTATACAAAGAGGGTTGGTTGAAAGTATAGTTATGGTTACTCCAGAGCTTCGCCCATACCTCAGACGATAGGTGTAAGCACTCTCGTGAAGATGAGTACCCTCTTAAAGACCGAAGACAGAGTAGGTCCGTTTATTTCAGGTACTAGGATAGCCCGTCCCAGTCACCTTGTGTAAGTCCCTAAAACATATGGCCACTAAAGATACCTCAAATCACAGACATCATCAGGGGGGTCCATGGTCTAGGATAGCATGCTATATGGGAAGAACACCTAGATCCCAGATCTAGTTTCAACATCCTTGAAGTGAACCCCAATATATAGAATTCCCACTAGATGAAGTCAAAGGCAAGCTACCTTCTTGTGCACCCAAGTGTTGTCTCGTGCTTAGCTCTAGTAAAGGAGTGGTCCCGATAATATGAGTGCAATATGATTTCGCTCGTTAATGAGTCTAGTCTCAAGTTTTGAGAGCTTGGGTGATTTTCTCACTTTTCCTAACCCAAGATCCTAGCCTGAACTATTATTGGAGTGAGCTCAGAAAAATTAATGTGATTAATTTTATTATCGCTTGATTCTTAGTGTACTTGATTATTAGTCTTGCAGAGGGGGAGTGGATGTATGAAATGTAATGAGACTCTGACTCAAGAAACCATGCAAAAATATGCTCTAAATATTCAATTTGATGAACTGTATTTCTACAAGGAGAGGTTTCCTTTCAACATCCATGCACTAACATTAAAATAGCAAAGTTCAACCTTAAATATTCAAACATCTATTTACCTCATCTTAACAGTAATTTAACTGAAATTTTCAGAATTAATTCAGCTAGATGCAGAAAAACTAAAAAAAAAAATTCTTCTAAGAAGTAAATGAATTCAATAATAAATTTTAAAAAAATAACAAACAAATAGCGATGCCAGCTAGTAAACAAGCACAGGGATTCAGTCAAGAAGTGGTTCTGATGGCCAAAAATCTACAACAAAAAAGGAACACAGCACAGGGGTGAACAACAATTTTTTGGCTGAGTAACACACTGGTTCTGAGCAGAGATAACGTTAATGCAGAGACTAACACGCTGTAATCAAATCTAGGCCACGTTATAATGCTCTAGAATATTGACAAAGGTAGTGTTAGCCAGGGTAAAGTTCTTCAGATGGCCAAAAAGAGCACAGGACTGAACTCTGTGAGATTTTGAAATGTTTACTGGGCATAAAAGCTGGTCAGAAGGATATGTGAATAGAGGAAAGAAGGAAGGAAAAAATCAAGAAATTTGGGGTTAAATGTCCCTAGCGGAGTCGCCAATTCTGCTATAGGGTAAAATTCTTGGGCTGTTGGTTCTCGAATATCCCTCTTAGGGCTTTCCGGTGCTCGAGGGAGACAGTAATATTAGCTGTATAGTTCACAAAGAAGATACATACATGTTCATATCAACTTAAACAACTTGATGGAATAATATGGAAGATTACCTCTTTCAGATCTTGAAGTCTCTTGGAGAGCGCTAAGCGGTGAAGCATGGATCCTCCTTCACTAGCTCCAAATCTCGACCCTGCGATCAATCAAACCACCCGTGTAATCTCTACCACAACATACATTTCCTATCAATTAAGTTAACATATGACAAACATTAAACAATGTACATTTAAGCCATTCATCTCATGCTATATAAGTAATTGAGAACAATAACAATATCAACGCATAGAATGGAAAAAACAGATACAGTTCTATTGATTTATAAAAAGGAATATTACAACCGTCGGTTGTACCAAGCCCTCCTCCGCCTTCCAATCTCTCTATCTCTCAATGTGGTGATTTCTTGATCAACAAGTTCTCAATGAACCTCTTTGATTTTGACCTTCACACTACAACAATAATGCTCTGCTTCATATTTATTCAAAATCTTGACAAACCTTCGACCTTGAACTAAGATCCTACAACTCCATTTTATAGCAGATGGAGAGAGAAATCATTGCATTTCTCCTTCCACTAGTCCTAAATAGAAAAAACCAAGATGTTTCCTCAATTTCCATGCTTTTACCTTCCTTGATAGTTCAGTTGTTTTTGGTAAGGCCCAATAAGAGATTAGTGCTTTGCAGTTTCTATTGTGTACTGACTCTCTTATGAGAAAAAGCTGGAATTTTAAATCATTCTCTGTGGGTTTTTCCTATTTCAAACTCAAAACACGGGTAACGCTGCCCTCTAGTCTAAACAGAGCATTTCCCTAGCCACTAACGCGGCCTCTTCATGGATCAGGTGCATTACAATGCTCTTTTTCTGTTATAGGGGTACGTTACCTTGGCAGAAGTAGGTTTAGTTTAGGTCTCTGTATTCCTTCCATGTGTATCTTCTCCTCTGAGCTGATGAGGAGGTTATTTGACCTGTAACAATAGAGCCTCCCTGAAAAAAAACTATCCCTTGCCAAAAATGGATCACATACTTCAAAGGGTAGTTGGGTCTAAACTAATATCATTGTTGGATGGGTTCTCAAGTTACAATCAAGTGTTAGTACTCCCAAGTGATCAACATAAAACTGCTTTCAATACACCTTGGGGTACATTCATGTATGTCAAAATTCCATTTGGATTGATGAATGCAAGGGCCACCTTCCAAAGGGCCATGGATATAGCCTTCTGAGAAGACATAGGCTATTTTATAATCATTTACCTTAATGACATTACTATTTTCTCTAAAATTGATGAAGAACACTTGATTCATTTAAGAAACGTTTTTGATAAATGTAGGAAATATGGCTTATATTTGAATCCCAAAAAGACAATCTTTTGTATCCAAGAAGGAAATCTCCTTGGTCACATAATTTCTGAAGAGGGAATCAAAGTAGACCCTAAAAGGATTGATGGCATATTGAAAATCAACCATCCTAGAAATCTCAAAGAATTGCAATATTTCATTGGGAAGATAAATTTTTAAAGGAGGTTCATTCCCAACCTTGCAGAGCTATTAAGAAATATCACAAACATGCTAAAGAAAGAGATAGGTGTTAAATGGACAATACAAGCTAAACAGTCATTTGAACTAGTGAAACAAGCTCTTACTCGAACACTAGTTCTCATCAGTCTTGATTTCACCAAAGATTTCTACATCTTTTCTTTTGCATCTGAACATACAATAGCTGTAGTATTGTTGCAAAAGAACATCATGGGGCAAGAACAACCAATATCCATTTTTAGTAGGGCCTTAAGAGATGCTCCACTCAAATATAACACCATGAAGAAACAAGCCTTAGCCTTGGTAAAAGCATTGAAAGACTTTAGAGTCTACATTTTACATTATCACATCATTGCTTTTGTCCCACATACATTTGTCAAGGAAATTCGAAGTCAAGACCCTAATGTTAAAAGGGGAAAATGGATTGCTATTATTCTAGAATATGACTTAGAAATCAGGCCCACCAAACTAATCAAAGGATAAGGATTAGAAAAAATCATGGCTAAGTTAAAATTTCAAGCTTTAGATATGAATATGCTTGATATTTTGGAAGAAACAAAAGAATTCACAGCTCCATACATTGAACAAACATTTTTGAATTCACCTTGGTATGCTGATATCATATATGTGCTGCTTTATTTGAATACCTCTCCTTCTCTGTCTAAAACTAAAGCTAGATTTTTAAAACAGAAGGCTTTAAATTATTGCATATTAGATTGGGTTCTATATTGAAAAAATATTGTTGGATTATTACTTAAATGTTTTCTTGAGATTGATGCAGGAAAAATCATGCATGAGCTACATGAGGGAGAATGTGGTGGACATCTTTACTGGAAGACCACAACGAATAAAATCCTTAGATCTGGTTACTATTGGTCCACCCTTTTCCCTGATACTCATAAACTGGTCATGTCTTGCCATAAGTGTCAATTTTTTTATGGCAAGAAAAAAATCCTTCCAAACCCTTACACCCCATCAATGTTGAGGCTCCCTTTCAACAATGGGGCTTGGACTTCACTGGGGAAATTCACCCATCATCATCAGCCCAACATAAGTGGATCCTCACTGTCACTGATTATTTTACGAAATGGATAGAAGCCATACCTTCTAGGAATTCGATTGACTCTGTCATTATCATGTTCCTTGAAACCAACATACTATCCAGATTTGGTTGTACTAGAAAAATTATCATAGAAAATGTTGTTGCCTTCAAATCTAAAAGAATGGTTGACTTATGCTATAAATATCATATGACTTTGGGTCATTCCACTGCCTATTCTCCCCAAGGGAATCGATTAGCTGAGTTCTCCATCAAAAGCCTTGTCAATATTATCAAAAAATTGTTGGAACAAAATCAGAAATCATGGCATAGTAAGCTAATTCATGCTTTATGGGCTGATAGATTAAACACAAAGAAATCAATAAATATGTCTCCATATCAGTTTGTATATGGCATGGATGCAGTTTTCCCAACCTCTTTAGGAGTTCCAGTCATGAAACTCCTTCAAGAGGTAAAAACTAAAGAGAATGATATGCAGAGAAGAATCAATCAGACCATTCATTTATAGCAATCCACAGAGGAAGTGTACAAAAGAACACAAACAATACAAGAAGGCATCAAGAAGTTATTTGACAAAAGGGCTAAAGAAAATGATTTCCAAGTTGGAATTATAGTTCTAAAATGGGATTCCAGAAGGGAAGAGAAAGGTAAACATGGTAAGTTTGAGAATTTGTGGAAAGGACCCTACATCATTCATTCTATAAAGGGTCATAATGCATTCTTTCTGCAAGAGCTGAATGGAGAATACATATTTGGAGGTCCTATATATGGCAAAATGCACAAGCACTACTTTTGTCAAGAGTCCTAGCTTCAAAGTTTTCATTCATTGTACATAACCCATTGGGAAAGAAATCATGAAAAATACAAAAACAATAAAAGAAAAAGAAAAGAGGGTAGATTCAAAAGATGTACAACCCCATACCCAAAAAATAGAATTTTCTGAAAGTGTGCAAGACTAAATACTACTGTTGATTCAAAATGATATCTTGTTCAGTCATCTAGCCTAATGATTGTTGGACATGCTTTAAATTTATGTTGATAAGATTGTAGAAACATTGATTTATAAGATTATTTCAGACTTAAGTTGTCAACAATAATAGATTAGGGGATTGAAAATATACTGGTTCCACATGCTCAAAACAAAACCAAATATATAGATAAGGATGCCTTGCAAAGGAAAAATCATGGCCTTATCTTTCTAATTTATTTCTTATGCAAAAATAATGTTTGTGTGTAGCTTGTTCAAAATTCCAAAACCATGGTTGAACAGACTGTCTAATCCTGATTTTAACCATGCTTTAAATTTTCATGTCAATAGCTAGAGAACCAAGATTGCCAAACATTTTAATCTTGGAAGTTAGCTAGTATAGGTAGGGAATAAAAAGAGTTCAATAGCTTAATCTTGACTCTTGGAAGAAATAAGGATAATATAGTTAGTTTATTTTTAGTTTTCAAAAATAAAATGTCAAAGAGTGTTACAAGTAAAATAACCTCCTCATCAGCTCAAAGGAGAAGATAAATATGGAAGGAATAGAGAGACCTAAACTAAACCTACATCTACCAAGGTAACACACCCCTATAATAGTAAAAGAGCGTTATAACGTAGCTGATCCATGAAGAGGTTGCATTAGTTGCTAGGGCAACACTCTGTTTATACTAGAGGGCAGTGTTACCCATGTTTTGAGTTTGAAACGGGAAAAACCCACAGAGAATGATTTAAAATTCCAGCTTTTTCTCATAAGAGAGTCAGTAAAAAATAGAAACTACAAAGCACTAATCTCTTATTAGGCCTTGCCAAAAACAACTAAACTCTCAAGGAAGGGAAAAACATAGGAAGTTGAGGAAACATCTTGGTTTTTTCTATAGGAAAAAACATAGGAAGTAGGCTCTTGGTTCAAGGTCGAAGGTTTGTCAACATTTTGAATACATGTGAAGAAGAGCATTATTGTTGTAGTGTGAAGGTCAAAATAAAAGAGGTTCATTGAGAACTTGTTGATCAAGACATCACCACATTGAGAGATAGAGATATTGGAAGGCCGAGGAGGGCTTGGTACAACCGAAGGTTGTAATCTTCCTTTTTATAAATCAATAGAACTGTATCTATTTTGTCCATTCTATGCATCGATATTGTTATTTTTCTTAATTAGTTATATAGCATGAGATGAATGGCTTAGATGTACATTGTTTAATGTTTGTCATATGTTAACTTAATTGATAGGAAATGTATGTTGTGGTAGAGATTACACAGGTGCTTTGATTGATCGCAGGGTCGAGATTTGGAGCTGGTGAAGGAGGATCCCTGCTTTTCTGCTTAGCGCTCTCCAAGATACTTCAAGATATGAAAGAGGTAATATTCCATCTTATTCCATCAAGTTGTTTAAGTTGATATGAACATGTATGTATCTTCTTTGTGAACTATACAGCTAGTCTTACTGTCTGCCTCGGGCACCAGAAAGCCCTGAGAGGGATATTCAAGAACCAAAAACCCAAGCATTTTACCCTATAGTAGAATTGGCGACTCGACTTGGGAGTTTAACCCCAAGTTTATGGATTTTTTCCTTCCTTCTTTCCTCTGTTCAGATACCCTTCTGACCAGCTTTTATTCCTAGTAAACATTTCAAAAGCTCGTAGAGTTCAGTTCTGTGCTCTTTTTGGCCATCTGAAGAACTTTACCCTGGCTAACACTGCCTTTGTTAGTATTCCAAAGCATTATAACGTGGCCTAGATTTGATTACAATGCGTTAGTCTCTACATTAATGCTATCTCTGCTCAGAACCAGTGCGTTACTCAGCCAAAAAAATTTTGTTCACCCCTGTGTTGTGTTCCTTTTTGGTTGTAAAGTTTTGGCCATCAGAACCACTTCTTGACTTAATCACTGTGCTTTTTTACCAACTGGCATCGCTATTTGTTTTTTCTTGTTTAAAAATTTAGTGTTGAATGCATTTACTTTTTAGAAGAAATGTTTTTTTTAGTTTTTCTGCATCTAGCTGAATTAATTCTGAAAATTTCAGTTAAAAGACTGTTAAGATAAGGTAAATAGATATCTGAATCTTTAAGGTTGAGTTTTTCTATTTGAATGTTAGTGCACGCATGTTGAAAGGAAACCTCTCCTTGTAGAAATACTCTTCATCTAATTGAATATTTAGAGAATATTTTTTTTAGGTCCCTATATTACTAGTATAGTCCCTTATTGTTATTAGTGTAACCCCTTTATTGTTATTATTGTACCCTTGTAACCCTCATTTTGTTATTATTGTGCCCTTAAATTATTATTGTTAGGTCGGCTAGGATTACATTGTGGCCCACTAGGATTACAATATGGCCACATGGACTCCTATATATAGAAAGGATGTTTTTTAAATTGTATCATCCAAGAATTGTTCATTTATGTAATGTATTAGAGGTTTCCCCCTCGAAGTGGCTCATCTCTAAGGCGTTGATATCTCTTTTCTTCTATTTTTGGAGCTGGTTACACAACATTTGGTATCAGAGTTTTGGATTCTAGGGTGTCGTTGCTCCAAACAGGTCATCGTGGAATTTTCACTATAAATTTTTTTCTACAAAGTTTCAGAAGCTGAACTTTTTAGGGTGCGAAGCCAAAATCCTGAGGAAAATCATCTAAAAATTTCAGAGCTTGGTTCACAATATTTTGGCAGATATGATCTATGGACGTTAGGTCTTGTTTCAAGCTCCTAAACAGGTCATCATGGCATTTGCGCTATAAATTTGTTTCTATGAAGTTTCAGAATATAAAATTTTTACGGTACGAAGCTGAAATCCTGAGGAAACGTACCAAACAATTTCAGATCTTGATTCACAATATTTTTGGAGATATGATCTGTGGAAGGTGGTGCGTTTTCAGGCTCCCGAATTTCATCTCAAAGAGGTGATCGTGGAAAAAGTTCAATAACTCTCTCTCTGTGCATCAGATTGGAGGGCCGTAAAAATTGGTCACAATTACAGGGAATTTAGTTTCTTGGCTATCAATTTCAGAGGCAAAGGACGAAATAGTGACACGTGGCAAGTCGTACAAGTTCGCTCTACTGAACTAGTCCATAATTAGGTCATTGCGGGATATTTGACATAAATTTGTCTTGGAGAATCCAAATCAGGTCAGACCTATGGCATTCAAAAGAGAATTCATAGGGCTACGTTAGTGCTAAATTTCAGATATTGAAGAGCCGTAATCACAGAGATAATCAAATTTCAATATCGAGCTCCTCAAAAGCACGAAAAAAGTGTGTATTGTTTTCCGAATTGCATAAGTCTTGTTTGAAAAATCAATTTGAATTGATTCCAAGTGAATATTGTAGAATAGATATCAATATTGGGTTCTAAAAAATTCCCCGTAAAAATAATTCAACACCGATTAAGCCTTCAGAAGGCTCTACTATGACTCATGAAGATGAATACTTGCAACATGATCTATCAAAATTACAAGAGCAAGTGCACCAAATTTCGCTCTCGCAAAGAGCAGCAAAAAATGAAATGGAAGTTTTGAAGAAAGGCGTGGAAGAAAATATGGATGGTGTGAAGAATAATATGGATGGTTTGAAGAAAGACATGGAATCTAAGATAGATGACATGGAAGCTGGCATGGAATCTAAAATGGAAAACATGAAGAATGATCTAAAAGCAGACATAGAAGGTTTGACAAAGTTGATACAAGAAATGTTTCCTAATGGTGAAAATATAGTAGAGGAAACTCATGATGAGAACAAAATAAATGTTAATCGTGATTTCATAAACTCTAATCTTGGCGTGAAGAACCACCATAGTCCAAAAATGGATATGAGGAAGTTTGATGGAAAGGATCCTGTAACATGGATACTACAGATGGAGCAATATTTTTATCTCTATAATGTGAAAAAAACACAAAAGGTACACATTGCAACTTTAAATTTAGAACAAAATGCATTTGTATGGTATCGATGGCTTTGCTCCCGTAAAAAAAATGTCACTTGGTCAATTTTTACGGAGGAAATGATAGCACATTATGAGGATACAAAGAGCAACACCTTCTTTAGCCAATTCATAAATCTCAAACAAAAGGGTTTAGTGGGGGAGCACATTGAGGACTTCCAAAAATTGAATATAAGGGTAACTGATATTCTATAGGAACACAAGATTGATCTCTTCATAGGCACTTTAAAGGATAACATTGAACATGAAGTTCACATTTTAGAACCTGATTCATTGGAGAAGGCATTCAGGTTGGCAATAAAATTGAATGTAAAATTATGGCGACAAGGAAGCTTACCACTCACTTCTATAAAGAAGGAAGTGTTTCTACGCCTAGATTTCCACAACCTACAAGGTTGACACCACAAAAATTGGAAGAACAAAGAGCAAAAGGGCTTTGTTATAGTTGTGATAGAAAATACACTAAAGGTCATAACTGTGCTGAGAAGAAATTATTTTACATAGATTGTGAAGAGGAAGAAGAAAATGAACAAGAAGAGGATATACACCAAGAACCAGCCCTAGAAGAAGAAGAAATGAATCCGACCATATCGTGTAATGCATTGGCAAGAATTACCACTCCTCAAACTCTCAATATAGAAGGACATATCAAGAAGAAAAAGGTAATAGTGTTGATTGATTCAGGTAGCACCCATAATTTTATTCATTGTAAGGTAGCCAAGGAATTAAATTGTTTCATATACCCAGCACCAAAATGTCAAGTGATGGTGGAAAATGGAGGAACTATAAATTTCTCTGGAAAATGCCAGAATATCAAGCTAACCATGGGGGAATATGTATTGACTAGTCCAATGCGTTCCATTCCTATAGGAGGTTCTGATGTTGTACTAGGAGTACAATGGTTACAATCTTTGGGGATGGTAGCTTTTCATTTTCAAGAACATTTCTTGAATTTTTTTTCAAAAGGAAAGGAAGTAGAATTACGAGGTATTGTAGGGAAGCCGAGAAAGATAATAAGCTCTAATGTCATGACAAAGCTTCTAAAGAAAGAACAATGAAGTGTAATTGCACAATTATGCTCACGCGAAGTTCCAACATCAAAATCATCTATTTCTGCAGATCTCCAACAAGTCTTGGACAATCATTCCAAGGTGTTTGAAACTCCCAAAGGACTCCCACCTATTCGTGATCATGATCATGCTATTCATTTGATTCCGGGAAGTGTTCCTCCAAACATCCAGCCTTATAGATATCCTTACTTCCAAAAGAGCGAAATTGAACGCATGATTGCAGAAATGTTAGAGGCAGGTATAATTCAACCTAGTCAAAGTTCTTTCTCTGCTCCTGTAGTATTGGTACACAAGAAGGATGGATCATGGCGAATGTTTCCGGATTATAGGGAGCTCAATAAGCTCACCATTAAAGACAAATTTCCCATTCCTGTGATTGATGAATTATTGGATGAATTACATGGAGCAATTTATTTTACCAAGTTGATCTTCGTTCAGGATATCATCAAATTAGAATGAAGACTGAAGATATTCCAAAAAAATCATTTCGAACTCATGAGGGTCATTATGAATTTTTGGTCATGCCTTTTGGCCTTACCAATGCACCTTCTACATTTCAAGGGTTGATGAATTCCATTTTCAAACCCTTCCTTAGAAAATTTCTGCTAGTATTTTTTGATGATATACTAATCTACAGCAGGTCTTGGAAGGATCATGTTGAACATGTTGACAGGGTGCTCAAACTATTGCAGGAGAAACAATTATATACAAAAATATCCAAATGTTTCTTTGGAGTACAAGAGGTGGAATATCTGGGTCATATTGTATCTCACGAGGGTGTTAAAGTAGACCCTAACAAAATTAAATCCATTAAGGAATGGAAAGTCCCCACAACCATAAAACAATTGTGAGGATTTCTCGGGTTAACAGGGTATTATCACAAGTTTGTTAAGAATTATGGGAGAATAGCAGCAGCTCTAACAACATTATTGAAGAAAGATGCATTTTCATGGAATCCTGAAGCAACTAAGGCCTTTCAACATCTTAAAGAGGCAATGTTACTAACATCGGTCTTAGCTACACCAGACTTCACAAAAAACTTTATTCTAGAATGTGATGCCTCAGGAAATGGAATTGTTATTGTTTTAATGCAGGAAGGAAGACCCATTGCTTTTGAAAGTCATCCAATCAAAGGAAAGTATTTATAGAAACCTATTTATGAGAAGGAAATGTTAGAAATACTGCATACACTAAAGAAATGGAGAACTTACCTAACGGGAAGACACTTCAAGGTAAAAACTGATCATGATAGTCTTAAACACTTTTTGGAACAATGAATATCTTCAGAAGAGTAGCAAAAATGGGTCACAAAGATATTGGGTTATGACTTTGAAATAATCTACAAAAAAGGAAAGCTTAATGTTGTTGTAGATGCACTCTCAAGAAAGAATGAAGAGGTGGAAGCATTTCTTTGTGCCATTTCTATTATCCAACCAGATTGGATAACCGAACCAAGAGATGAATGGAAGGACAAAGATGTATGGGCACTCATTCAAAAGTTGCAGCAAGATCCTAGTACATCTAATACATCTAGTTGGAAAAATGATTCCCTATGGTACCAAGATCACTTATATATTTGTAAGAATTCCCAACTAAAACAAAAGATTCTTCTAGAATTGCACACTTCTCCTTTAGGAGGACACTCAGGATTTTTAAAAACTTACCACAGGGTGGAGATTTTTTTTTTTTGGGATGGCCTTAAATCTGATATTCAAAAGTTTGTGGCGGAATGTTTGGTTTGCCAGTAGAATAAATTTGAGACAATTAAGACCCCGGGACTTCTACAACCTTTATCCATTCCAAGTCAATGCTGGGAGGATATTTCAATGGATTTTATCACAGGTTTACCTAAGTCCGAAGGAAAGAGTGTCATCATGGTGGTAGTTGATAGACTTACCAAGTATGCACACTTTTGTGCATTATCTCATCCATTTAAATCAAGTACATTTGCTACTCCATTTATGGACAGAATTCATAAGCTACATGGAAGCCCAAGGGTTATTGTGAGTGACAGAGATCCCATTTTTACTGGAAATTTTTGGACGGAATTATTTTCTTGTTTTGGTACTCAATTAGCTCATAGCTCATCTTATCATTCTCAATATGATGGTCAAACTAAGATAGTAAATAAATGTTTGGAAGGATATCTTCGTTGTTTTGTATTTGATAAACAAGTACAATGGGTCAAGTGGTTACCTCTCGCTGAATGGTGGTATAACACTTCCTTCCATACTGCAGCAAAGATGACCCCATTTATGGCACTTTATGGATATCATCCACCATCTATCACATCATATTTAAGGGAAAATTCGAAGGTTCAAGCAGTGGAAGATCACATCGAGCATCAGCAAGAAGTTCTCCAACTCTTAAAGGATAACCTGAATTTGGCACAAAATCGAATGAAACAACAGGCAGATCAACATCGCAGCGAGATAAGTTTTGATGTAGGAGATTGGGTATTTTTACGGATACAACCATATAAACAAATGTCCCTCAAACAAGCTAAGAAGGATAATAAATTATCGCCAAAATACTATGGTCCTTACAAGGTGTTGCAAAATATTGGCACTATGGCATACAAATTGGAGCTTCCTGCTTCTTCGCGAGTACATCCAGTTTTCCATGTTTCATGCTTAAAGAAGGTTATAGGTGAAAATCTTCCAGTTCAAACAATATTGCCAAAACTTGATGAGGAAGGAAAAGTCATATTGGAACCTGAAGCGGTCATGGAAACAAGAACTCGACAACTACGGAATCGATCAATTTCAGAGTATCTCATCAAGTGGAAGAACTTACCCACTGAAGATTCTACATGGGAGGATGAGAATTTTATACAGAAGCACCCAGAGCTACTCAAGCGTTAAGGACAACACTTTTTTGAAGGAGAGGGGCATGTTAGGTCCCTATATTACTAGTATAGTCCCTTATTGTTGTTAGTGTAACCCCCTTATTGTTATTATTGTACCCTTGTAACCCCCATTTTGTTATTATTGTGCCCTTAAATTATTATTGTTAGGTCGGCTAGGATTACATTGTGGCCCACTAGGATTACAATATGGCCACATGGACTCCTATATATAGAAAGGATGTTTTTTAAATTGTATCATCCAATAATTGTTCATTTATGTAATGTATTGGAGGTTTACCCCTCGAAGTGGATAATTTATAAGGCGTTGATATCTCTTTTCTTCTATTTTTGGAGCTGGTTACACAACAATTTTTGCATGGTTTCTTGAGTCAGAGTCTCATTACATTTCATACGTCCACTCCCCCTCTGCAAGACTAATAATCAAGTACATTAAGAATCAAGCGATAATAAAATCAATCACATTACTTTTTCTGAGCTCACACCAACAATAGTTCAGGCTAGGATCTTGGGTTAGGAAAAGTGAGAAAATCACCCAAGATCTCAAAACTTGAGACTAGAGTCATTAACGAGAGAAATCCTACTGCACTCATATTATTAAGACCACTCCTTTACTGGAGCTAAGCACGAGACAACACTTGGGTGCACAAGAAGGCAGCCCGCCTTCGACTACATCCAGTGGGCATTCTATATATTGGGGTTCCCTTTGGGGATGTCGAAACTAGATCGAGGATCTAGGTGTTCTGCCCATATAGCATGCTTTCCTAGACCGTGGACCCCCCTGATGATGTTTGTGATTGGAGGTATCTTTAGTGGCCATACTTTTTAGGGACTTACACAAGGTGACTGGGACAGGCTGTCCTGGTACCTAAAATAGACGGACCTACTCTATCTTCGGTCTTTAGGAGGGTACTTGTCTTCACGAGAGTTCTTACACCTATCATCTGAGGTTCGGGCGAAGCTCTAGTGTAACTATAACTTTACTTTCGACCAACCCTCTTGGTATACTATTGTGATACTGGATTTCATCACCAACAAACGGTAGTACTCAGATAGTGCACCCTATTCTAGCTGCTTGCTGATTGATTTTAGAGAGTCCTTCTTTATTTCTTGTTTTTTAGGTGTGCGGTTACTGTCATTGAGACTTTATAATACATCACAATTTATTAAAATTTGATAAAAATAAATAGGTCACCATGGCGTCATCCAACCCTCGCCATCTGTCTCGATAATAGCAAGGTCTACCTCCTCTGACTCTTGAGGAAGAACTGAACCTTCATGAACCCGTGCCTTCTGCGGAAGAGCAGTCTCCATTGACAAACCCTGATTTTCACATAGCCTCATATCATATAGAATTTCTAGAGGACCCTTTCACAGAAGGTGTCGTACCTCATTACAATCCTCCACTCACTGATTCATTGACAACTATGATAATTTAGATTCCACTACGCTAAGACATGTCTTCGGCTGCAAAAACATCCATTTAACAACTGGCATCCATAGGGTCGATACCAATGGCAACCATCCTAGATTTGCCATCATCCTCCCCTCTAGTTGTTAGTTCTATGCCATTACTTGGTAACCCCAGTAGTCAACTTACGCCTAGTCCCAACCCTACGGTCATCACAAATATGAGTAACTCGTCAAGTCCTTCGAGATCTATTCCTACTGTGACCATGTTGGGACCTACGGTTTCTCCTCCCACGAGTGGGACTACTTCGGTTACTTTTAGCAACCCTTTCGGTTTGAACCCTTTGCTGAGTTCAAACCCCTTGGCCACCATACCAGGGAACAGTGCCACCAGTATGCAAACAACAGGGAACATTTGACTTCCCCTATAATCGTTAGCACAAACCAAACAACCTATTGTTAACACTATTCCATTAAGTGGGTTAAATATCAGTGTAGGGTCTATGCCATTGCCGAACTATGCAAGTAGTAGCATGCCTTCGGGAAGCTCTATTGCATCCATATGGACTAACCCACCCCAACCTCCATCTGGAATGGGAGGGCACTTTTATACTAGGGGCAACCAACCATTCGCCCCGCAATACAATATACCCTATGGACAGAAATCATATATCCCAGCCCCTCCACCTATAGGAAATTTTTATCAAATTCTTACTTATCCTACTGGTAACACATTGATGGGAGGACCCTATGGTCTAAATAGTCAGCCAATACTTCCTTGGTTAGATTCAGGGGCAAACCCGCAATTGCCATTTTTGGTAGCTTTAGACATTCCCGACATCTATAAAATGACTAATGACCCCATAAATCACAACCCGCTCTGGCCTCCAGTACTGCACAAGATTCCTTTTGACATCCCAAAGTTCTATGGGAAACAAGGGGAAGACCCAGCCGCAAGATATGTGCGGAGGACACTTGACATACAAATGTCCTCAGCTGCAGGAATGCACTGATTTTATCGCAAACAAGGATTCTGGGTGAACACCTGTCGTTCTTCATAATCCTTTCCCTAATCAATAGCAGCAACACCAACACATGGTTGAAAACCCGCCACAACCCCAGCAAAGGGGCCATGGTGGTTCACATCCTTCCAGTGAATGATCATCCACCATTTATGGCGTTGAAACTATTGAAATTCAAACATGAGCCAAGCTTTATGGAAATCCTAACATAGACACTCAAGAACATAGTACTAGTTTAACTACACCGCTGCCCAACGATATGCATATCGAACGACCTACTTCTGATCCCGCGATTTGTCCCCCCAAAGGGACACTTCGACGCATGACTCATAACACCTCTACACGTGCAGCCCAAAACTACAACATTATAGAATATTTTGCACAGGCACCGTCAGCTATGTCTGCTCTCGAAGTATTGCAAACTTGTCCAGCACAAAGGAAAGCCTTGCTTTTGGCCATTGGTGGAATAGACCCCCAGGATTCCATGCTAGCTATCTTTGATATGGAAAAATCTCAGACTCGCCTCTCACATCAACTCGCATTCCCAGTGCAGGTTGTGTCGAAAGGGAGACCAATCCATCGCACTGTCATTGACGAAGGTGCTTCGACCTGTGTTATGTCACAAGCTTGCTGGCTTGCTTCAGGTTCTGCTACCTTGTCACCACCGTCGAATTCACTCAAAGCTTTCGATGGCCACACGTTCCTCCCAAAAGGATACCTTGCTATCTTTCCCATCACTCTAAACGGGAAAACAATAGCTATGGATGTTGAAGTCATAGATCACCATCTCGACTATAATCTAATGCTCGGTCACAGTTGGTCTTATGCCATGACCGCCATTGTTTCTTCGGTCTTCCGACTCATCCTATTTCCATTGGATGGGAAAATAGTTAGAGTGGATCAGTTATCCTTCTACACCCTTTATTATACCATGTTAGCAAGTAGCACTGTACCCCTAAAAGGAGGCTTTCCTGACTCTTACGTCATTATTGGTACCGGTCTTCTGAAGGCATCTTCCCTACTAGGTTGCTTTCCTCTCCCACCACCAGAGATCCCAAATATGGTTGCAATGATATCCACCACTTTGGATGGCTCTATCGACCCATGGATCCTCTCAGCACCTTCAGAAATTGATTCCTACGGAGATCATATGCTACTCTCACCAGCCGAGTTGGCCTACCAAGCCATCCAAATTACATCTAAACCCTCCACTGTTATAGTTTCAACCAAAGGTACAAACCTCCCACCCATCAAAGTTCTCTCTAGCGATCTCCTCAATGAAGTCTTGCCTATAGGCGAAGCTATTCAAGAGATCATGTCTCTAAAATAACGACCTTGGGGAGAGTTTCACCATCGCGCTTCGATGATCGACTCGGACGTGATAAATATTGAAATCCCCTCCTTTGACCCACCTGACATGGTTCCCTCTACTTACACGACTGTTCAAAATATCGATTCAGAAGGGAACATGAGTAATATTTCTACAAGAATTTTCATCGATATCTCGATCAAAATGGGTATCGTGGAAAATATTCAGATTGGAGCATATTGCAATCCTGAGGAAATTACGTGCTTCACATCCCTTTTCAAGGAATTCTGTGATGTGTTCGCTTGGTCTTATGACGAAATTCTCGGCGTAGATCCATCTATAGTCGAGCACGAAATCAAGATTTATTACAATGCCAAACCAATTCGGCAGTGACCCAGGCCTGTCCACCTGTGCAAAGCGGCCGCCATAAAAAATGAGGTAGAAAAAATTTTAAATGCTGGTTTCATCTATCTCGTTCCTTTGACAGAATGGGTTTCCAATCTAGTTCCCATAGATAAAAAACAAGGCACCATCTGAGTTTGCGTTGAATATCATGATCTGAACACTGCTTGTCCCAAAAATAATTATCCTATGCTGTTCATAGATCAGATTCTCGACGATTGTGCCAGATGCAAATCTTTTTCCTTCATGGATGGATTCTCGAGCAATAACTAGATTGCGATTAAAAAAGAAGACCAACATAAAACTGCATTTATCTGTCCTTGGGGCACATTTGTGTATCGTAAACTCCCATTCAGTCTAAAGAATGCTAGAGAAAATTTTCAGTAGGCTATGGACTACGCTTTCCATGACATTCGACATATTTTATAGGCTTACTTGGATGAGCTTCCAACCCATTCCAAGAAACGACCTGATCACCTTGCTCATCTGAAAGAAATTTTTGCTAGGTGTAGATTATACAATATACATCTTAATCCTCATAAGTGTATATTCATGGTCGAGTTTGGGCGTCTGTTAGGTTTCATTGTCTCCAAGCATGGGATTAGGGTTGATCCCGATAAGGTTAAAGAAATTGTTGAATTGCCAGCACCATAATCCATCCTCCAACTCCAACGTTTGCAAGGGAAGGCAAAATTTTTACGTTGATTCATTGTTAACTATGCCGAGATGACGAAAGGATTTATGCGATTATTGAAGAAGGGAACACTATATTTGTGGGATGACCAAGCTCAATAGTCATTTGATGCTTTAAAACATGCACTTGTTTCAGCCCCACTCCTTAGTGCCCCCAACTACTCACGCGACTTTCTCCTCTACCTGGCAGCCTCACCATCATCACTTGGAATGGTTCTGGTTCAAGTTCACAATGATGACAGTGAACATGTGATATAATACTTGTCAAAAGGTATAATCGGACTCGAACTACGTTATTCACATGTGGAGAAACTTTCTCTGGTGGTAGTTTTTTTCGTCACCCGACTCCAACACTATATATTGTTGCGATAAACTACTGTTATTGCTTTGGAGAACCCCATGCGACACATCCTGTCTCAACAAATTATTGGAGGAAAATATTCCAAATGGATCATAATCCTCCAACAATTTGATTTGGTCTTCATAGCTTCCAAAGAAAATAAATCTCTCGTCTTTTCCGAATTACTATCAGACCTTCCCAGAATCGACCCAGGAGAAGTAGCTCATGATCCATTTCCTGATGAATCTGTATACTTGGTCGATTCTTTGGACCCATGGTATGGAGACATTTTGGTCTACCTACAAACCCAACTCTTCTACCCAACTCTCACATCCGACGACCGTCGTCATATTCGCCACCAGGCAAAGCACTACCTCGTGTTGAATGATACATTATATCGCCATGGTATCGATACTATTCTCCAGCATTGTCTCACTTTCAATGAAGCAGAAGGCATTTTGAATGATTGCCATAAAGTGGCGTGAGGTGGTCATCTTTTGGGCATAGCTACTGCCCAAAAAATCCTACGTGCAGGTTATTATTGGCCCACTTTGTTTAAAGACTGCATTGCAGTGGTCTAGAAGTGCCATCCATGTCAAATTTTCACGAAGAAAATGCATTCTCATCTCGCCCCCCTTCATTCGGTTATCTCCATTGGTCCTTTCGCCAAATGGGGAGTTGACTTTGTCACCTGCAATCCCATTTCCAAAAATGGACACAACTACATCGTGGGTGTGGTCGACTATTTTACGAAATGGGCGGAATCCATTCCCACTTTTAAGGCTAATGGAAAAACCGTCGCTCTCTTCCTGTTCAATAAGATAATATGTTGGTTCGGCATACCCCTATCTATTGTCACAGATCATGGATCCCAATTTTAGAATCATATGATGACCGAATTAACATCCATGCTAGGTTTTCATTAAGATCAATCTTCATCTTAAGATCAATCTTCGTCTTATTATTCAATGGTCAAGTCGAAGCCGTAAATGGCGTCCTCAAAACCATGATTCGTTGATTGGTCGGAAACCATAAAACCACATGGCATCAGAAGTTGTATTCCGTGTTATGGGCATACCGAACATTAGTCAAAACTGCCACAAGCTTCACGCCATTTCAACTTGCATTCGGCCTGGAGGTAGTACTTCCAATCGAGTGTGAAATTCCATCACTCAAACTCGCTGTTGAACTCCTACCTGGCACCACCACCACAGAAGAGCACTTTCTCTCGCTCGATCATTTGGACGAAACTCGTCGAGATGCTACACTAGCACTCGAAGCTCACCAACAGCGAGTGAAATCTCAATATGAAAAATCTGTCAAGCCTCGTTCTTTCCAAGAGGGTGATCTTATTCTACTCTATGATTAGAAAAATGACCTCTTGGGGGCAGGAACACTCCAACCATTATGGATTCGTCCTAACATCATCACTAAATTCCTCTCAAAAGGGGCTTATGAACTTTATGACTATAATGGAATTTTGCTCGTGGAGCCCCACAATGGGCTTTATCTAAAGAAGTATTTTGCCTAGTTTCGCACTAGGCGTATGCTTTGTAATTTTATGTATATAAGTTTTGCCTATTGTTTTGATTTCTATGGATATTTTTCTATTTTTTAGGTGTTTTTCTCATCTACAATATTTTTCCTTCACACAGATGCCATCATTCTCCTTATCATACGTCGGATATGCAGAAGGTGCTAGTCGTCACACTAGACAAATTGCTTCAGCTGCTTGGGTTCTCTACACTCCTGAGTTGGAACTTCTTGGTTCTGGGGGAATTTTCCTAGGTAACGCCACCAATAACGTTTCCAAATACATGTCAGTGATCCAACTCCTCACGGAGGCTACATCTCGCGACATCTCCAATTTAGTGGTCAGGTTAGATTCCCAACTCGTCATTATGCAGTTAAACAATCATTTCCGTGTTCGTCATCCAGTCTTGTTACGTTATTTTTTAAGGGTGCGGCTTTTAGAACATCAATTTCAAATAATCACATTTGAGCACGTTCCTAGAGAATTTAATGCATTAGCCGATTCTTTGGCAAACTATGTATTAGATTGGCATTTGTCACATTTGTTTAAAAACGATTTACACATGAGTATATATATTTTAAATTAAAAAACACAAAATCACCAAAAAGTATGTATATATATATATGTCGTGTCCTGTACAATAGTTACATCAAAAAATCTTTCAAAACTTGGGTGTTTTTACAAAACATTTGGCTACACTAAAGCCACGCTATGACACCTATACAACCGCTCCACCAGCTAACCCTGATGCTCAAAATAACATACAACTTCCCTGGCTATCCTCCTCATAGGCACCAGGTATCTCTCCGGCACACCTACGGTATGCCGCTGTAGATGAACTAGAACCTCCCGCATAGGAAGAGGTGGTATACCCATACTCAAACCCTCCAAGTTTCTAGAGAGTTCATGTAAGATCTGGGAATCATCATCTCCGGCGGCTTCCGCATCCTCAGCTGGTGCACCAGCCCCGGGTAGCTGCAGTCCTCACCGTGCATAGTGAGGGGCCCCAAATGGGTGGACAGGTACCACATCTGTGTCAAGCAAGCAAGCTTCATGTCAAAACATATTTTTCACCCTATTTAAACAAAAAAAAATTGCATAAACATTCAAAAGACAAAAACAAAGTACTTCCTAAAGTACACTAATCATTTCAATCTTACCATCGAGTCTTCACTGTGTGCTAGGGGGAAACACTAACTCCGGATCGCCGGTGAGGTTCATCCCTGCATAGGGATAATCCTCAATCATAATGATCTACTAGTTCAGCCAATCAAAAAATCCATCATCAAAGCAGTGACGGATTGGACCCTCTCTAGCCCGTGGAATCAAAACTACCCATCGAGCCTGTCTCGGCTCGCATGGGCCCAATGGCGCTGTAATGATCCTGGGTCTCATCAATAGCACCCACTCCAGTAGGAAAGAAAGGTTCAATGTGCCATACCCAAAATCTCTTTGGGTACGGGTCTTGCATGCTGTGAGCTCTGCTCGGACCTGACAAACAACTCCATCACACCAGTCAAAAACCTGAGGCTGAATACAATCCAAGGCTAGTAGAATCTGGGCCTTGGTGGCCACATGCTGACTCTTGGCCCCTACCAAGCCAACAATAATCCATAGTATAGACCTCAATGGTCTTGAAGCCACCCATGCAATAGGCACTCGGTTGCTCACTTCCTCTGTGTTAAGTATGCAATGAGTCAGAATAAGATCAGCAGTGGAGTGCGGATCTACTCTGAACCCCGTCAAGTTGGGCCTCATTCCACGACATGACTGTAGAAATTTTGAATAACAGATATATTATTCACCGAGATTATCCTGATCACACACTATTTTTCTTCATGCACAACACAGAATCTCATCTACCATTGATCATTAATTGTGGAAATAAAAATAATCACATGCGCACATTAAAACCATAAACAATCACACATATGAACACTGTATTTTATGGGAACGCTTAAATCTGAAAACCCCCAACTATCTGTATATTATATGTCATAGAGATCATGTAACAATAAGTATACAAAGCCCTCACAAGCTCTCAGTACAATCTCCAATTGCTACACACTAATCAAGCCCTGATCTAGCAAATCACATGCTCCAATCTCTGCCACCTGATAGCCTACCTCTACTGTGCAATCACTAATGAAGAATGGCTCTGAATGAAATTGAATTGGTCCAGCCTTGACTGCTCAATCCTCATTGGCATCTTCAATCACTGGTTGTTGTAAATCATGCAACAGTATAGTCACAATTGATAGTCACACTGCTCTTTCATCTACCTCTTCACTGGTCTCCACTGAAACTGTCCATGCACTGTAGTTAACTGATGTATTCTTTAGTTGATTAATGAGTTAATAATTAGTGAATTAATTAATAATTAATTCACACCACTCTCACTAGTGTATCAATCAGTTAGACTAGATACAACTAGCTCAACTATGTTTAACTCAGTTAAACTGAACACAACTCCATCAACTACCTCAATAATTCCACCAAACTCTGTCACATGAGTTCTAACTGAAGTATCCATGCAATAGCTCCACTTAACCCTCAGGAATAGCGTAATTCCTTCTGTCAGCTCCTGTGCCACATCTGTGCACTTAACTGAAGTGCTCCAAGAGAATAAGATAGTGTTTATAGTCCAAATATTATTAAGAGCTAATAATATTCGACATATCTATTTTTAGACTGGCAATCTAAAAATAGATTCCGCCCAATATGTCTAAAAATATAAGTCCATCTATTTTTCCAACTTGAACAACCATCCACAAATAGCATCCTGCAACTCATAGAATCATGATCGACATGTCGAAAAATAGACATAGTCTAAAAATAGACTTTGCGCCAAAAATAGCCTGCGGGCCCACTTAGTGAAGGCGACTTATTTTCACTAAGCTCATCATCTTGTTGCAATCTCAACAATGATAATTCGGTCAAAAATTAAACATCATCCTTCTCAATTGAGAGCTCATTGCCCCCAATCCAAAAGACATGGTGACGCTCATCCCATTGCTGAATCAACCACCTCAGGAGGTCCTCTTGACCCTTCATCAGTTCTAAACGTGCATATTTTAGCAAACCACACCTGCGGAGAGCCATCAAACTTGCAGCATCAGTAATATTATCTTTTTCTTCCCATTCATGTTCTCTCTCTCCCCAGATACTCACTATTAACAACTGAATACCTGCAAATACAACATTTTCAACCGATGAGAAATTGCCTGAAACACTTCAAAATGCTTATTAATGAGCTCTTAAAATATGCTCTGTGCCTAACGCATGCTATAGAGAAAAAAAAAGCGTGCTAACGCGCCCTTCCTTCACGGGAAGTGCGCTTAACGCGGGTCCAACACTGCTGCCCACGTTAGCCGCTAATATTTTTTAGGGCCGGCCAAATTTCTCATTTTGAACCAGCAAAACTTCACAAAAACAAAATAAAATGATAGCAGGAGGTTCCAGATCTTACCTAGATCTCGCGGGAAGAAGAACCGTTTCCCGGATTGACCGCATTCGTCAGCTGAATTTTTCACCCTTTTTCACCCCAGAGCTCCTTCACAGCATTCAGAACAGTGAAAATGAAAGTCTTCTTACCTTCTTATAGCCATTTCTGGGGCATGGATCTCTTAGCTAGTCTGAAAAAAGTTGGGAATTCTTGTTGCATATGTGTCGCAACTATTTGAGGTTAGTTACTAATGTTTTGATGAGTGATCAAGATCCATATGCATACTTAACCATGTTTTGAACATGATTCTGAGCATTCTTTTTATGGTATTTTTCTGGCTCGTTAATCATAAAAACCTCGAGTTCTCTTCTTCGGACTCGTTAAACTTATACGAAGTCGATTTCGAGCGTTATTTTTATGGTCTTTTTCTTGCTCGTTAATCTGAAAAACCTGGAGTTCTCTTCTTCAGACTCATTAAAACTGATATGAAGAAGCACTAAGATTTCTTTTTAGGGACTTTTTCTAGCTCATAAAACTGAAAAAACCCCGAGTTGCCTTTGTCGGGCTTGTTAAACTACCACGACAGAGAGTAAGGAGCCATTCTTTTTCCTCTTTTTCAAAGCTCTTGAAATAGAAAAAGTGACCAAGTTTTCTCCGCGTGACTCATTAAAATTTTACGGAGAGCACCGAGTTTTTCTTTTTTGGACTTGTTAAAAATTTCACAAAGAGTACTGAGTTGACTTCGTCTCCTCGTACTCATAACAAAATGAGGGAGACGTCCATCAAACATAGATTTCTCACTTTTCTAGCTTCGATGGACTAACTCACGGAAAATGAACTGTTTCAGGCTTACTATTCTCCCTTTGTCGTGCCCAGTTATCAAGACATGACAAAGGTACCACATGGAGTTGTCTTTTACGACATTTTTCAGACACTCTAAACATGAAAAATTCACCGAGGTTACTAGTCTGGACTTGTTAAACCTAATCAGACGGAGACTAGAGTTGTCTTTTATGACATTTTTCAGACTCTCTAAATATGAAAAATTCATTGAGTTTACTCCTCTGGACTCATTAAACCTAATCAGACAGGGAAAAAATTTGGACAAAATGGATACTACCTCTATTACATTTTAGAAAGGTCGATTTGGCAGCAAAAATCTTGAACATGGCACTTCCCAGAAAACACTTTTGCAGTTACCTGAACCCTACCTTCTATGAGTATTAGCCTTCATCTCCCAGTGTTCCTACAATGGTAAAATCCTAACAAACTCTTTGGTGTTCATTAAGCCTCAGTTGCGTAGTACCCTGTTACAGTGCCTTCTATTTTTCAAGCAGATCTCACTATCTACTGCTCCTCTTATCAACCAAACTGCTCATTATGCCAGAAATTATTTTTCGTCATTTATCCCCATTTTCTCTTCATTATTTCCATCAAAAACAAAATCATTTGGTTTCCGTTTCATGTTGACTGATGTAGGACGCCTCAGTGCCTATCTTTCAACAGATCTCTTCCTATTAACTTCGACATCTTATCTAGGAAGTTGATCCAGAAACCCATTAGTACCCAGATACTTGCAGAAATCAGTGGCAGGCAATCTTGTGTTTGATTAGGAGTCTTCATCATTGGCTCCTGATCTAATGATTCTACGAGTGTTCGAATTCAACTCTTTTTATTCACACTCGCTAGATTGTACAATGCATCTTAGGGACCATCATCATTATCGATGGCCACCTTCACGTCTGTTAATAGTTTTCATTATCGACTGGTAATTAGACGATTTATAATTTGTTCGACGACAAATCCTTCATTCACATGTTGAGAAATATACAGTTTAAGTGAAGCGGCGGTCAAGACCTTGGGGCAAAGGTTATATCATTACAATGATGTTCCCTTCCCCAAGTTACGATATTTTTTATGGAGATAGCTTCTTCAGCCTGATCCTGTTATGACAGACACTTCCACATTATGCTTATCGGTGGACGATTATTAATATCTTTGTTCTAGAGAAATAATGGTGATTAGCTACTGAGCATGGGAATGCCCGACTCAAGACGGATAGTATATTTTCTGACATATGTTGTTGTTCTAGGTTTTCCTCAGTCCTTCAATCTCTTTATCTCTACTACACACATTATAAAGTATTTTAGCCATCGTCTTCATCTCTGACCTCACACTTTAGGGGGCATATGTTATAGGTCAAATAACCTCCTCATCAGCGTAGAGGAGAAGATAAATATGGAAGGAATACAGAGACCTAAGCGAAACCTACTTCTGCCAAGGTAACGCACCCCTATAATAGTAAAAGAGTGTTATAATGCACCTGATCCATGAAGAGGTTGCATTAGTGGCTAGGGAAATACTCTGTTTAGACTAGATGGAAGAGTTACCCATGTTTTGAGTTTGAAACAGGAAAAGCCCGCGGAGAATGATTTGAAATTCCAACTTTTTCTCATAAGAGAGTCAGTACAAAATAGAAACTATAAAGCACTAATCTCTTATTGGGTCTTGCCAAAAAAAAATGAACTCTCAAGGAAGGAAAAAGCAAGGGAACTTGAGGAAACATCTTGGTTTTTTCTATTTAGAACTGGTGGAAGGAGAAAGGCAATGATTTCTCTCTCCATCTCCTATAAAATGGAGCTGTAGGCTCTTGGTTCAAGGTTAAAGGTTTGTCAAGATTTTGAATACATGTGAAGCAGAGCATTATTGTTGTAGTGTGAAGGTCAAAATCAAAGAGTTTCATTGAGAACTTGTTGATCAAGACATCATCACATTGAGAGATAGAGAGATTGGAAGGCTGAGGAGGGCTTGGTACAACTGACGGTTGTAATCTTCCTTTTTATAAATCAATAGAACTATATCTATTTTTTCCATTCTATGCGTTGATATTGTTATTGTTCTCAATTACTTATATAGCATGAGATGAATGGCTTAGATGTACATTGTTTAATGTTTTTCATATGTTAACTTAATTGATAGGAAATGTATGTTGTGGTAGAGATTACACGGGTGCTTTGATAGATCGTAGGGTTGAGATTTGGAGCTGGTGAAGGAGGATCCCTGCTTTGCTTCTTAGTGCTCTCCAAGAGACTTCAAGATATGAAAGAGGTAATCTTCCATATTATTCCATCAAGTTTTTTAAGTTGATATGAAAATGTATGTATATTCTTTGTGAACTATATAGCTAATCTTACTGTCTACCTCGGGCACCGGAAAGCCCTAAGAGGGATATTCGAGAACCAACAACCCAAGCATTTTACCCTATAGAAAAGAGTTTTCTACTTCAAATGCACTCAAGAAATAGAAAAAATGCTACGACAAGTAGGATTGGGTAGGTAGAAAGACTGTGTAAAAAGGATTATATATTGCAGGTTGTCAAAAAGTTGTCTTTTCCAGAGAAAGATTAGCAAGAAAAAGAATAAATCTTCCCAATGGATAAGGCATTGATCTACTAAAACTCAGAGATTTCATAAACTGAGGTTTTGGACACCTTGAAAATATAGTTTCCCTCCCCAAGTGGAGCCACTGTTAGTCATCCATAATTTTGATTTTATCCAAAGATGACTAAGTTGAAAATCCCAGATTTCTAGAAACAATATTTGCAGAAACACTATGAGTTCTAGATATCTCATTGCCTTCATTATCATAAGTCTATCAATTTACTAAAAATCTTCACTCAAAACCTCCAATTTATCTTGCCATCTCAAAAAGGAAATGATTTCAGACTATTTCCACCAATTCATCTCCATTTCATTCCACCATGTTATATTTTCTACCCCTATTATTCTATCAGTCCTTTTTCCCTCTATAAAACTCATTTTTCTTCATTAAACATCAATTTCCTCTAAAAACCCTTTAACCATCATAAACCTTTTTACTTGGTTAAAAACCCTCTTTTAAATACCTATCAGAATCCCTTAAAAGGCTAAAAACCTTTGTTTTAGCCTTTTTTTAGACCATTTCTCAAAATTGGGCCTGAAGCCCCTATGAGCTTAACCCTCCACCCTTTTCTTTATATGACCCGAGGGCCTGGCCATGTGCTAATCTTTAGCCCCTTTTAATCTTAGCTCCTGGTCTCTTTTTCTCCACCAGACCGTTCCTCGCACTCTACCTTAAACTCTTTTTCTCTTATATATCTTGCCCTGCATCATCTATTATCCCCGATTGATCTCAGCCATCGATCATCAAAATCTGACGGCCCTCTTTTCCTCTCCTTTTATCCATCTACACAACTATCCCCAGTCTTTTTCGTCCCCATGATAGGATCTGAACCCTTGATCCTTTATATCCAACGGTCACCACTGATCCCGAATCCTTTCTAAACCCCCTGCTTCACGACAAGTTAGCCGACGTCAGCACTTGGTCCCATTGTCCGTCCGACCAATGACCACACTCATTCCTCATCATTGATCTGTCTTCCCCCAGATCCAATGGCTCGCATCCATTATCGCGCCCATCTCACCAAAATTTCCTAACACCTTTTTTCAACATGAAAAAAGTGGTTTTCCCCAGGACACGTGTCAACCATTGCATGGTATCGCATTTGCGAGAGAAAAAACCACTTACCCTCTATCTCTTGCACAAAAACCATCTTGGTATTCCCCAAAATCACCTTACCCTATTTTCCACACCATTATTCAATTTTTTCCCTGGTTTCTTCTGGTTTTGCATACGAAACCCCTCCCTGCAAAGTCCCCTTCCTCTGCAATGCTCCATAAACCACTCCTCACGCCTCTATAAGCTGTTTAAATCCAAGAATGCAGGTTTTATTAATGTTTTTTATGGTTTATTTATAGGTTTAACGGTGGCCCTAAGTCAAAGGGCCATCCCACAGTCAAGTTCATAGTGAAAGGCCTTGGATGATGATCCAAAAGGGCTTATAAGCAAAGAAGAAGGGGATCCAGGGTTTAAAAATCCATGATCTATCAATGCCTCATGAGCATTGATGCCTTTTTGAAATGCCCTAGCATAGTAATAGAAGACACATGTGTAAGAAAAGAAGACAGTGGTTAAAGGCTTAAATAAAGATTAAAGGTTAAAAACATAGTTAAATACAGATAAACAAAGGTTTAAAGAAGTCTGAAAAGTGATAGAGACATCATGATGAGTTATGAATGCCAAAAGAAAAATTAAGCCTTAATGCACAGTTTAATGATGAAATTAAGGAAAGTTAGGCTAAAGACAGCCTCAAATACATCAAACAGCAGCAGTTATTCACTCATAATATCCAATTGACACCTTTGACCTACTTTCTGCCTACTAAGACAAACAAACAGTTATTACAATAAAGAAAATATTTGAAACTATCAGGACAGTTATTTTAAAGATAAGGATAAGCCTTGAAAGTCGATATTTTCTCCTATCTTTCTATTAGAAGTTAAGACAGAGTTATTGAAACATAGAAGTAGTTGAACATCTTCCTACCTTATGCCTTGCATGATTTTCAAGGTTAGGAATGCATTTAATCTATAGTTAATGGCTCTCAAACCCTAGATTGGTTCCACCTCCTCATTTGCAGCATAAATACTGCACCAGAACTCATTGTATTGTTGGAATTTCATGACTCTTTGAAGTAATACATAGTCTTGCTGAAGTTGAAAGGAAATTGATGTTTTGGGACTTGTGGATTTCTTGAACTGTTTGTAGATGGAGAAAGCTTTGTCATTGGATCCCTAAGCTTGGCTGTTGGTGAAGTACTCTAAATCTGTTATTGTTATTTCCTGTTCCATTATGTTTCACCATTCTATTGTGTAGTAGAGTAAAAAGTTTAGGCTAAGAAATGTATTTTGAAAGCACCTTAGTTCTTTTTACTCTTCACTGTCTTAATATTTTCTGCTTCTAAGATCTTCTAGAGAATTCCTGATTTCTCTCTAGAACTCTTATGCTTGTTTATTTCTTGAATAGTTCAATACAGTTGGTCTCAAGAATGATTTATGGTTTTCCCTGCTTACTTGTTGCTACTTAAAAACTGTTTTTGAAGTCTCCCTTTAAAGTACCATTGTTTAAAGTCTACCAAAGAGGTTTTGTTCCGATAATACCATTTGTACTTGCTTAAATAATTGTTTTGAAGTTCTTTATAACTGTAATCAAAGATGTCTAGGAGTTCCCTCTTCTATGAATATAGTTATGTGTGAATCTTGAATGTTTTCTTATCCTTGAAGGTGAAATCATTAGAAGTTAAATGAGTTTCTCGTCTTCTATATTTCATTGGAGAAGTTTGCTTGAAATTATTATTTGTTGAAGTGTGGTTTCTATAATTTATGGTTAGCCCTGTCTATGGAATTCCACTTTATGTTTAGATAATATTTTAAGTCCATTTGTTGAGAAGTACATATAATTAAGGATTATTAATTACCCTTAGTTCTACTTTTCATTCTAAATCATTGATGATCATTTCATTTCACCTGAAAGACCTTGTAGATCCACTGGCCAAGTTAGATTTTCCCTTTGATACCCCTGACCCATTTACAAACTCGTCACAACTTCCACTTGACTCCATTTTCCAATGACGTAGAGATTTCCCTTTTCTATCTATGCCGCTTATATCACCATGTCCAACCAAACAATCAAACAAACTCATGCTTCATAACTAGCGTAAAATCAACCCTTAAAAGCAAACAAGCTCACATCTTTGCAAAAAATTGAGAGATCCCTCTTTAAGACTAGGAAGGCTAGGTCCTAGAGCTCTAAAGACTGGTTTTGATGTTGCCTTGTCACTTGGTATGCCAATCTACCAAATCACAGGACTACAACAAAACATAAACTTAAAATATCCATTAACTACACTAGATTTTCCCTGTGATGTGCCCCAATTCACTACCAATATATCAATAACTTCATAGACTCCATTGCCTAATTGATTCGATAACCTCTCACTCCACCTATCCTACTTGATCATCTTACCCCAACCCAAAACAAACAAACAAACCTACACTTAACAACTAGCCTAAAATCAATCATCCAAAGCAAACAATCTCACATCCTTCACATAATAGAGAGAGCCCTCTCTAAGTACAGGAAGGCTAGGTCCTAGGACTCCAATGACTGGTCTGATGTTACCCTGTCATTTGGTTTACCAATCTGTCAAATTACGGGACACCAACAGAATTGTCTACAGAAGAGCAAGTAATCTCTGCTACCTTTTCACCCTTCGATGATCCTAGGAAAGCATATTAATGCTCCATATTCACAATTCACCATATACCTATAGTTAGTCACATAGATTAACTAGGTTTTGTAGCTCCTACAACACCCTCCAAAATTACATAAAATCATAACACACACTTCAAAATTTTTGGCGGGGAGATCCCCTACTGTTGGCCGGACATGTTTTCCCGTCAACACTAGGAAAATTTGAAAGCGATGCATTATCCGCACATGTTTTCCATTTGAGGTAGGAACAATATAACATAGTTTAAATAGGGTTCCTTTGTAAAGGATCAACAATATCCACACGTTCAAACTATGTGCTTGTTCACCTTATGCTCACTATTACAGGTCAAAATACCTCCTCATCAGCTCAGAGGAGAATATAAGTATGGAGGGAATACAAAGACCTAAACTAAACCTATTTCTGCCAAGGTAATGCCTTACTATAAAAACACAAGAGCGTTATAACGCACCTAATTAGTGAATAGGCCACGTTACTGGCTAGGGAAACTCTCTGTTTACACTAGAGAGCAGCGTTACCCATGTTTTGAGTTTGGAAAGGGAAAAACCCATGGATAATGATTTGAATTTCCAGCTTTTTCTCACAAGAGAGTCGGTACAAAAAGGAAACTGCAAAGCACTAATCTCTTATTGGGCCTTGCCATAAACAACTGAACTCTCAAAGAAGGCAAAAGCATGGAGGTTGAGGAAAGATCTTGGTTTTTATATTTAGAACTGTGGAAAGAGAAGGGAAATGATTGCTCTCTCCACCTTCTATAAAATGGAGTTGAAGGCTCTTTGTTCAAGGTCAAAGGATTGTCAAAGTTTTTGAATACTTGTGAAGTAGAGATCATTGTTGTAGTGTGAAGTTCAAAGGTCAAAGAGGTTCATTGAGAACTTGTTGGTCAAGACATCACTACTTTGAGAGATAGAGAGATTGGAAGGCTAAGGAGGGCTTGGTACAACTGACGGTTGTAATCCTCCTTTTTATAAATCAATAGAACTGTATCTTTTTTGTCCATTCTATGCGTTGATATTGTCATTATTATTTAATCACTTATATAGCATGAGATGATTGGCTTAGATGTGCATAGTTTAAATGTTTATTATACATTGGCTTAATTGATAGGAAATATATGTTATGGTAGAGATTACATGGGTGCTTTAATTGATTGCAGGGCCAAGATTTGGAGCTGGTGAAGGAGAACTCCTACTTTGCTACCTAGTTGTCTCCAAGGGACTTCAAGATCATTAAATAGGTAATCTTCCATCTTATTCGATCAAGTTGTTTTAAGTTAATATGAGTATGCATGTGCCATATTTGTGAACTATACAGCTAATATTAATGTCTGCCTCGGGCACCGGAAAGCCCAGAGAGGGACATTCGATAACCAAAAACCCAAGCATTTTACCCTATAGAAGAATTGGTGACTCCACTGGGGATTTCCCCATAATTTCCGAACTATTTATTTCCTCCTTTATTCTTTCCTCTGTTCACAAACCCTTGTGACCAGTATTTATGCCCAGTATACATTTCAAAAGCTCGCAGAGTTCAATCATGTTTCTGTTTGACCATCTGAAGAACTTTGCCTTGGCTAACGCTATATATGTTTATTTTCCAGTCTGTTATAATGCTGGCTCTGCCTAAATACAGTGCGTTACTTTCTGGATTAATACTGGCTTTACTCAGAGACAATGCGTTACTCAGTCAAAATTTGTTGTTCACCCCAGTGATTGTGTTTTGGTTGCAGAGTTTTTTGGCCATCAGTATCTCTCCTTGACTGAATCCATGTGCTTGTTTAATAAGCTGGCATTTCTATTTGTTTTCTCTTGTTTGAAAAGCTAGTGTCAAAAGCATTTAATTTTGAGAGAAGATTTTTTTTTTTTAGTTTTTTTGCATCTAGCTGAGTTAATTCTGAAAATTTTAGTTTATAGACTGTTAAGAAGAGGTAGATAGAAGTATGAATATGTAAATATTGAACTGTGTTATTTTAATGTTAGTGCATGGATGTTGAAAAGAAACCCCTCCTTGTAGAAATACTCTTCATCGAATTGAATATTTAGAGCATATTTTTGCATGGTTTCTTGAGTCAGAGTCTCATTACATTTCATACATCCACTCCCCCTCCGCAAGAATACTAATGAAATACACTAAGAATCAAGCGATAATAAAATCAATCACATTACTCTTTTTGAGCTCACACCAATAGTAGTTAAAGCTAGGATCTTGGGTTAGGAAAGTCAGAAAATCACCCAATATCTCAAAATTTGAAACTAGAGTCATTAACGAGCGAAATCCTACTGCACTCATATTATCGGGACCGTTCCTTTACCAGAGCTCAGTGCAAGACAACACTTGGGTGCACAAGAAGGTAGCTTGCCTTCGACTACATCCGGTGGGTGTGTTATATATTGGGGTTCCCTTTGAGGATGTCAAAACTAGATCGGGGATCTAGGTATTCTACCCATATAGCATGATGTCCTTGACCGTGGACCCCCCTGATGATGTCTGTGATTTGAGGTATCTTTAGTGGCCATACGTTTTAGGGACTTAAACGAGGTGACTGGGACTGGCTGTCCTGGTACCTAAAACAGACGGACCCACTCTATCTTTGGTATTTAGGAGAGTACTCGTCTTCACGAGAGTGCTTACACCTATCGTCTGAGGTTTGGGCGAAGCTCTAGAGTGACTGTAACTGTACTTTTGACCAACCCTCTCTGTATACTATTGTGATACTGCATTTCATCACCATCAAATGGTAGTACTCAGATAGGGCACCCTATTCTGGCTGCTTGCTGATTGATTTTAGAGAGTCCTTTTTTCTTTTTTCTTTTTTAGGTGTGTGGTTACTGTCATTGAGACTTTATAATACATCACAATTTATTAAAATTTGTTAAAAATAAACAAGTCACCATGGTGTCATCCGACCCACGTTGTCTATCTCGACGATAGCAAGGTCTACCTCCTCTACCTCTTGAGGAACAACTGAACCTTGGTGAACCCGTGCCTTCTACAGAAGAGTAGTCTCCATTGACAAACACTGATTTACACATAGCCTCATATCATACGGAATTTCCGGAGGACCCTTTCACAGAAGGTGTTGTACCTCATTAAAATCCTCCACTCACTAATCCATTGGGGCCTGTGATAGTTCATATTCCACCATGCCAAGATATGTCTTCAGCCGCACAAACATCCATTTCACCACCGACATCCATAGGGTCGATGCCAATGGCAACCATCCCAGGTTCGCCACCATCCTCCCTGCCAGTTGTCAGTTCTATGCCATTACTTGGTAACCCCAGTAGTCAACATATACCTAATCCCAACCCTACGGTCATCACAACTATTAGTAGCCTGACGAATCCTCTGGGATCTACTCCTACCGTGACCACGTTAGGACCCACGATTGCTCCTCCCATGAGTGGGACTACTTCGGTTCCTTTTAGCAACCCTTTCGGTTGGAACCCTTTGCTAAGTTCAAACCCTTTGGCCACTATACCAGGGGGCAGTGTTACCAGCACACAGGTAGCAGGCAACATTTCACTTCCCCTACAATCCTTAGGACAAGCGGGACAACCTATTGTTAATGCTATTCCCTTAAGTGGAATATAGGTGTAGGGTCTATGTCATTGCCGAACTATGCCAGTAGTAACATGCCTCCAGGAAACTATATTGCATCCATATGGACTAACCCACCCCAACCTCCATCTGGAATGGGAGGGCACTTTTATACTGGGGGAAACCAACCATTCGCCCCGCAATACAATATGCCCTATGGACAGCAACCATATGTCCCTACCCCTCCACCTATAGGAAATTTTTATCAAAGTCATACTTATCCTCCTGGTAACACATTGATGGGTAGACCCTATGGTCTAAACAGTCAACCCATACTTCCTTGGTTAGATTCGGGGGAAAATCCACAATTGCCATTTTTGGCAGCTCTGGATGTCCCCGACATCCATAAACTAAATAATGATCCCATCAATCACAACCCACTCTGGCCTCCAGTACCACACAAGATTCCTTCTGACATCCCAAATTTCGATGGGAAACAAGGGGACGACCCAGCTGCACACATCACTTCCTTTCATCTATGGTCTATATCTAATTCCATGGTGGATGATAGTGTCCGGCTTCGACTGTTTCCCCGCACCCTTACAGGCAATGCCGCCAAGTGGTATATTGAATTTCCATGCGCCGCCATCAACACTTTTGGCACTTTAGTGATGGATTTTCTAAAGAAATTCCAATTACCAATCAGATTTGAAACCAAAATGAAACTATTAACCTCACTACGCCAAGACACTGCCACCCATATCTCCGATCACATTCATGAATGGAGACGTAGGAGGAGGCTAGTCAAAGTGCCAATCCCGGATCATCTCTTAGCTAATTGGTTTTGTAAGTCTCTCTTACCCCACATCTCTAAAGACATTGGTCTTTCCAGTGTGGTTACACAAGATCAATACATTCTTCATGCCCAAAATTTGGATTTAATCTATTCACAATCTGGCATGCTATATGATTTTCTCCCCAATGCCCCTGGTAACCCAAATCCTCCAGCTACTCAGAAAACCAGAGCCATGCCGACGGTCTCGTTGGCGCAATCTCTGGTGTAGCCATAGAATAGTCTCGGGGGTAAGCCTCCCAGCTGTCCTCCACTACCACCGCCCCTCACCAAATGACTACTCTTCCTACCGCTGAGGTAAATTATGTGCAAACTTCACAAAAAACTAGTGGGAAAAATAAGAAGAACAAGAAAAATACATCTTCTTCGGAAGAGCAGTCCGACAATCAGAATAACCCTAATGAGAAAAACGCTGCCGAAAATGACAAAGTGAAGGATTAACGCATGAAATTTCCTTGTAAGATCTGTGCAGAGGACCACTTGACATACAAATATCCTCGACTGCAGGAATGCACCGATTTTATCGCAAACAAGGATTATGGGCGAACACCTGTCGTTCTTCATAATCCTTTCCCTCATCAACAGTAGCAACATCAACACATGCTTGACAACCTGCCACAACCCTAGCAATGAGGCAATGGTGGTTCACATCCTTCCGGTGAAGGACCATCTACCATTTATGGCATTGAGAGTGTTGAACTTCAAACATGAGCCAAGCTTTATGGAAATCCTACCATAGATGATCAAGAACCTGGTACTAGTTCAAATCCATCGCCGCCCAACGATTTTAATATCGAACGGCCTACTTTTGACCTTGTGATTTGTCCCCCCAAAGGGACACTTCGATGCACGACTCATAACACCTCTGCACGTGCAGCCCAAAACTACAACATTGTAGAAAATTTGGTGCAGGCACCGTTAGCTATGTCTTCTCTCGAAGTATTGAAAACTTGTCTAGCACAAAGGAAAACCTTGCTTTCGGCTATTGGTGGAATAGCCCCCCAGGATTCCATGCTAGCTATCTTTGATATGTAAAAATATAAACCTCGCCTCTCACACCAACTCGCATTCCAGGTGCAGGTTGTGTCGAAAGGGAGACCAATCCATCGCACAGTCATAGACGAAGGTGCTTCGACCTGCGTTATGTCACAAGCTTGCTGGCTCAACTTAGGTTCTCTTACCTTAACACCACCGCTGAATTCCCTCAAAGCTTTCGATGGCCACACGTTCCTCCCAAAAGGATACCTTGCTAGCTTTCCCATCACTCTGAGTGGGAAAACGGTAATCGTGGACGTTGAAGTCGTAGAGCGCCATCTTGAATATAATCTATTGCTTGGTCGCAGTTGGTATTATGCCATGACCGCCATTATTTCTTCGGTCTTCCGACTCATCCTATTTCCATTGGATGGGAAGATAGTCACAGTGGATTAGTTATCCTTTTGCACCCCTGATTATGCCACGTTACCAAGTAGCATTGTACCCCTAATAGGAGGCTTTCTTGTCTCTTACGTTAGTATCGATACTGGTATTTTGAAGGCATCCTCCCTACTGGGTTGCTTTCCTTTCCCACCACCACAGATCCCAAACACAGTTGCAATGATATCCACCACTTTGGATGGATCTATCGACCCATGGATCCTTCTGGTACCTTCAGACATTGATTCCTACAGAGATCAAATGCCACTCTCACGAGCCGAGTTGGCCTACCAAGCCATCCAAATTACATTTGAACCCTCCAATGGTATGGTTTCGACCAAAGGTACAAACCTCCCACCCATCACAGTTCTCTCTAAGGATCTCCTCAATGAAGTATTTCCTATAAACGAAGTTATTCGAGAGATCATGTCTCTAGAAGAACGACCTTGGGGAAAGTTTCACCATCGCGCTTCGATGATCGAATCCGACGTGATAAAAATGAAATCCCATCCTTTGATCCACCTGATATGGTTCCCTCCACTTTCACGACTGTTCAAACTATCGTTTCAGAATGGAAAATGGGTAATCTTTCTAAGACAATGCTCATTGATATCTCAGTCAAAACAGGTATTGTGGAAAATATTCAGATTGGAGCCGATTGCAATCCCGAGGAAATTGCATGCTTCACATCCCTTTTCAAATAATTCCGTGATGTGTTTGCTTGGTCTTATGAAAAAATTCCTGGCATAGATCCATATATAGTCGAGCACGAAATCAAGATTTATGACAATGCCAAACCAATTCGGCAACAACTCAGACCTATCCACCCACGCAAAACAGCCGCCATCAAAATGGAGGTAGAAAAAATTTTAAACACTGGTTTCATCTATCCCGTTCCTTTGACGGAATGGGTTTCCAATCCAGTTCCCGTCGATAAAAAACAAGGCACCATTCGATTTTGTGTTGACTATCACGATCTGAATGCCGCTTGTCCCAAAGACAATTATCCTACACCATTCATAGATCATATTCTTGACGATTGTGCCGGATGTGAATATTTTTCCTTCGTGGATGGATTCTCGAGCTATAACCAGATTGCAATTAAAAAATATTACTAGCATAAAACTGCCTTCATCTGTCCTTAGGGCACATTTGTGTATCGTAAACTCCCATTCGGTCTGAAGAATGTTGGAGCAACTTTTCAGCAGGCTATGGACTACGCTTTTCACGACATTCAACATATTGTACAGGCTTACTTGGATGACCTTCCGGCCCATTCCAAGAAACAACCTAATCACCTCGCTCATCTGAAAGAAATTTTTGCTAGGTGTAGATTCTACAATATACGTCTGAATCCTCATAAGTGTGTATTTATGGTCGAGTCCAGACGTCTGTTAGGTTTCATTGTCTCCAAGCACGGGATTAGGGTTGATCTCGTTAAGGTTAACGTGATTGTTGAATAGCCAGCACCACAATCCATCCTTCAACTCCAATGTTTGCAAGGGAAGGAAAACGTTTTACATCGATTCATCATTAACTATGCCGAGATGACGAAAGGCTTTATGCGATTATTGAAGAAAGAAACACTATACTTGTGGGATGACCAAGCTCAATGGTCATTTGATGCTTTAAAACATGCACTTGTTTCAGCCCCACTCCTTAGTGCCCCCGACTACTCACGCGACTTTCTCCTCTACCTGGCAGCCTCACCATCCTCACTTGGAATGGTTCTGGTTCAAGTTCACAATGACGACAGTGAACATGCCATATACTATTTTTCCAAAGGTCTAATCGGACATAAAATATGTTATTCACATGTGGAGAGACTTTCTTTGGCGGTAGTTTTTGTCGTCACCCGACTCCGACACTATATATTGCTGTGACAGACTACAGTTATTTCATTGGAGAACCCCATGTGACACATCCTGTCTTGACAAATTATTGGAGGAAAATATTCCAAATGGATCATAATCCTCCAAAAATTTGATTTGGTCTCCATAGCTCCCAAAGCAAAGAAATCCCTCGTCTTCGCCGAATTATTATCGGACCTTCCCAGAATTGACCCAGGAGAAGTTGCTCATGATCCATTTCCTGATGAATCAGTATACTTGGTCGATTATTTGGACCCATGCTATGGATATATTTTGGTCTACCTACATACCCAATGCTTTCACCCAACTCTCACGTCTAACAACCGTCGTCGTATCCACCACCATACAAAGCACTACCTCGTGCTGAATGATATGCTATATCGTCGTGGCGTCGATACTATTCTCCAGAATTGTCTCACTTTCGATGAGGCAAAACGCGTTTTTAATGACTGCCACATAGGGGCATGTGGTGGTAATATTTCAGGCATAGTTACTGCCCAAAAAATCCTGCATGCTGGTTACTATTGGTCCACTTTGTTTAAAGACTGCATTGTAGCGGTCCAAAAGTGCCATCCATGTAAAATTTTCACAAAGAAAATTCATGCTCATCCTGCCCCCCTTCATCCGGTTATCTCCATTGGTCCTTTTTCTAAATGGGGAATTGACTTCGTCACCTGCAATCCCACTTCAGAAAATGGACACAACTACATTGTGGTTGCGGTCGACTATTTTACGAAATGGGCGGAAGCCGTTCCCACTTTTAAGGCCGATGAAAAAACTGCCGCTCTCTTCCTGTTCAATCAGGTAATCTATCGGTTCGGTGTACCCCTATCTATTGTCACAGATCATGGATCCCACTTTCAGAATCATATGATGACCAAATTAACATCCATGCTAGGTTTCCTTCAAGATCAATCTTCGTCTTATCATCCTCAAGCTAATGGTCAAGTTGAAGTCGTAAATGGCGTTCTCAAAACCATGATTCGTCGACTGGTCAGAAATCATAAAACCACATGGCATCAAAAGTTGTATTCTGCATTATGGGCATACCGAACTTCAGTCAAAACTGCCACAGGCTTCATGCCATTCCAACTTGCTTTTGGCCTGGAGGAAGTACTTCCAATTGAGTGCGAAATTCCATCACTGAAACTCGCAGTTGAACTCCTGCCTGGCACCACCTCCACAGAAGAGCGCTTGCTCTCACTCGATCATTTGGATGAAACTCGTCGAGATGGTACACTAGCACTCAAAGCTTACCAGCGCCGAGTCGAAGCTCAATACGACAAATCTGTCAAGCCTCGTTCTTTCCAAGAGGGCGATCTTGTTCTACTCTATGATCAGAAACATGACCTCTTGGGGGCAGGAACACTCCAACCATTATGGCTTGGTCCTTACATCGTCACTAAATTACTTTCAAAAGGGGCTTACTAACTTCAGGACTGTAATGGAATCCCACTCGTGGAGCCCCGCAACGGGCTCTATCTAAAGAATTATTTTTCCTAGCTTCGCACTACGCATATGCTTTGTAATTTTATGTATATAGGTTTTGCCTATTGTTTTGATGTTTCTGGATATTTTTTTTTTTTGGTTTTTGAGCTGTTTTTCTCATGTATAATCTTCTTCTTTCACACAGATGTCGTCATCCTCCTTATCATACGTCATATATGCAGACGGTGCTAGTCATCACACTAGACACATTGCTTCAACTGCTTGGGTTCTCTATACTCCTGAGTCGGAACTTCTTGGTTCTGAGGGAATTTTCCTAGGTAGTGCCACCAATAACATTGCCGAGTACATGTCAGTGATCCAACTCCTCATGGAGGGAGCATCTCGTGACATCTCCAATTTAGTGATCAGGTTAGATTCCCAACTCGTCATTATGCAGTTAAACAATCATTACCATGTCCGTCATCCAGTCTTGTTACGTTATTTTTTAAGGGTGCGAATTTTAGAACGTCAATTTCAAACAATCACATTTGAGCACATTCTTAGATAATTTAATGCATTAGCGGATTCTTTGGCAAACTATGTGTTAGATTGGCATTTGTCACATTTATTATAAAATAATTACACATGAGCATATATATTTTCATCCCATTCAAAAATACATAAAAAATCACAAAGCACAAAATCACGAAAAAGTATGTATATATATATATATATATATATGTCGTGTCCAGTACAATAGTTACATAAAAAAAAATCTTCCAAAACTTGGGTGTTTTACAAAAAATTGGCTATACTAAGCCACGCTCTGACACTAATACATCTGTTCCGCCAGCTAGGCCTGATGATCATGGTAACATACAACTGCTCTAGCTATCCTCCTCAAAGGCACCAAGCATCTCTCTGGCACGCCTACAGTATGTCGCTACAAACAAACTGGAACCTCCCGCATAGGAAGGGGTGGTATGCCCATACTCAAACCCTCCAGGTTTTTGGAGAGCTCATGTAAAACCTGGGCATCATCATCCTCGGCGGCGTCCGCATCCTCTGCTGGTGCGCTAGCTCTGGGTAGCTGCAGTCCTCGCCGTGCATAGAGAAGGGCCCCAACCAGATGAACAGGTGCCACATTTGTATCAAGCAAACAACGCTTCATGTCAAAACATAATTTTCACCCTATTTCAACCAAAAAAAATTGCATAAAAATTCAAAAGACAAAAAAAAAGTACTACCTTGAAATACACTGATCATTTCCTTCTTACCATCGAGTCCCCACTGGGTACCAGGGGGCAGTGCTAACTCTGAATCACCTGTGAAGTTCATCCCTGCATAGGGATAATCCTCAATCATAATAATCTGGGAGTTCAGCCAATCAAAAAATCCATCATCAAAATAGTGGCGGATGGGACCCTCTCCATTCCACAGAAGCAAGGCTGCCCACTGAGCCTACCTCAGCTCGCATGGGCCCAATGGCACTGTAACAATCATGGGCCTCATCAATGGTACCCTCTCTAGTAAGAAAGAGACAATCAGTGTACCATACCCAAACTCTCTCTGGGTACGGGTCTTACATGCGGTAAGCTCTGCTCGGACCCGATGGGAAACTCCATCGCACCAGTCAAAAACCTGAGGCTGCATACAGTCCAAGGCAAGTAGCATATGGGCCTTAGTGGCCACATGCTGACTCTTGGCACCTGCCAAATGAACAATCATCCATAATATATAACTTAGTGGTCTCAAAGTCACCCGTGAAATCGGTACCCGGTTTCTCACAACCTGAGTGTCACGTATGAAATGCTCAAGAATCAAATGAGCAGTGGAACGTGGGTCAGCTCTGGACCCCGTCAATTTGGGCCTCGGTCCATGACATGATAGGCTAGTAAAAAATTACACATCATCCTTCTCGATTGAGAGCTCATTGCCCCCAATCCAAAAGACATGGTGCCGCTCGTCCCATTTTTGGATTAGCCACCTCAGGAGGTCCTCTTGACCCCTCATCAGTTCTAAGCGGGCATATTTTAGCAATCTGCATCTGTGGAGAGCCATCAAGCTTGCAACATCTGTCATCATCTCTCGTTATTCCCATTCATGTTCTCTCTCTCGCCAGATACTCATAATTAACAACTAAATACCTGCAAATGAAACATTTTCAACTGATTAAAAATTGCCTGGACCACTTCAAAACAATGGGAAATGAGTTGCTAAAAAACGCGATGCACCTAAAACTGGCCTTAGTGTGAAACAGAGCGTACTAACACGGAATCCCTTCAGGGGAAACGCACTTAACGCGGCTCTCACACTACTGGCCCACGTTAGCCGCAAACATTTTTTAGGGCCTCACAAATTTTCCATTTTGAACGAGCAAAACCTAACAAAAAGACAATTAAATTACACCAGGAGGTTCTAGCTCTTACCTGGATGTCGCGGGAAGGAAAACCGTTTCGCGGATTGACCGCAATCGTCAGCTGAAGATTTCACCCCTTTTCACCCCAGAGCTCCTTCACAGCACTCAAAACAGTGAAAATGAAGGTCTTCTGACCTTCTCATAGGAAATTCTTGGGCATGAATCTCTTAATCTAGTCAGCAAAAGTCATGAATTCTTGCTACATATGTGTCATAACTATTGAGATTTGTTACTGATGTTCTGATGAGTGATCAAGATTCATATGCATACATGCACATATTTGGCCGAGGATTCTTTTTACGGTATTTTTCTTGCTCGTAATCCGAAAAACCTCGAGTTTCCTTCTTTAGACTCATTAAAATTATACGAAGTTGATGTCGAGCGTTCTTTTTATGGTCTTTTTCTTGCTTGTTAATCTGAAAAACCTAGATTTCTCTTCTTCAGACTCGTTAAAACTGATATGAAGAAGCACTGAGCTTTCTTTTTACGGAAATTTTTCTCGCTCATAAGACTGAAAAAACCCCAAGTTGACTTTTTCGGGCTCGCTAAACTACCACGACAGAGAGTAAGGAGACATTCTTTTCCTGTTTTTCAAAGCTCTTAAAATCGAAAAAGTAACCGAGTTTTCTCTGCGTGATTCATTAAAATTTCACGGAGGGCACTGATTTTTTCTTTGTTGGACTCGTTAAAATTTCACAAAGAGTACTGAGTTTACACTGTCTCCTCGTACTCATAACAAAATGAGGTAGGCGTCCATCGAACATAGATTTATGATTTTTTCGACTTCGATGGACTAACTCACAAAAAATGAACTGTTTTGGGCTTACTATTCTCCCTTTGTCGTGCCCAGTTATCAAGACATGATAAAGGTACCCCAATGGAGTTGTCTTTTACGACATTTTTTAGACTCTCTAAACATGAAAAATTCACCGAGTTTACTTGTCTGGACTTGTTAAAACTAATCAGACGGGGCACACAGTTGTCTTTTATGATATTTTTCATACTCTCTAAATATGAAAAATTCACTGAGTTTACTCGTCTGGACTTGTTAAACTTAATCAGACGAGGAAAAATTTGGACAAAATGGATACTACCTATGTTACATTTCAGAAAGGTCAATTTGGCAGTAAAAATCTTGAACATGGCACTTCCCAGAAAATTCTTTCACAGTTAGCCAAACCCTACCATCTATGAGTATTAGCCTTCATTTCCCATTGTTCCTACACTGGTCAAAATACTAGCACACTATTTGGTGTTCATTAAGTGTTAGCTGCCTAGTACTCTATTACAGTGCCTTCTATTGTTCAAGCAGATCTTGCTATCTACTGCTCCTCTTATCAACCAAACTTCTCATTATGCCAGAAATTATTTGTTGTCCGAAATCCCCATTTTACTCTTCGTTATCTCCATCACAAACAAAATCAGTTGGTTTTCGTTTCGTGTTGACTGATGTAGGATGCCTTAGTGCCTACCTTTCAACAGATCTCTTCCTATCGACTTCAGCATCTTATCTAGGAAGTGGATCCAGAAACCCATCATTACCCGGATACTTGCAGACATTAGTGGCAGGTAGTCTTGTGCTTGATCAGGAGTCTTCATCATTGGCTCCTAGTCGAATGATTCTACGAGTGTTCGACTTCAACTCATTTTATTCACACTCACTAGATTGTTCTGTGCATCTTAGGGACCAACATCATTATCGATGGCCACCTTCGCGTCTGTTAATAGTTTTCATTATTGGCTGGTAATCAGACGATTTCTCAGATGTTCAATGACAACTCCTTCATTCACATGTTGAGAAATATGCAGTTTAAGTGAATCAACGGTCAAGACCTTGGGGAAAAGGTTACATCATTAAAGTTGTGTTCCCTTCCCCAAGTTGCGATATTGTTTATGGAGACAACTTCTTCAGCTTGATCCTGTTATGACAGACACTTCCGCATTGTGCTTATCGGTGGAAAGATCCTTCATATCTCTATTCTAGAGAAATCATGTTGTTTAAGCTACTGAGCATGGGAATGCCCAACTCAAGGCAGATACTATATTTTCTAACATATGTTTATGTTTCAGGTTTTCGTCAGTCTTTCAATCTCTTTATCTCTACTACACAGATTATAAAGTATTTCGGCCATCATCTTCGTCTCTGACCTCACACTTTAGGGGGCATCTGTTACAGGTCAAAATTCCTCCTCATCAGCTCAAAGGAGAGGATGAATATGGAAGGAATACAAAGACCAAAACTAAACCTATTTCTGCCAAGGTAATGCCTCACTATAACAACACAAGAGCATTATAACACACCTAATGAGTGAATAGGTCACGTTAGTGGCTAGGGAAATGCTATGTTTACACTAGGGAGCAACGTTACTCGTGTTTTGAGTTTGGAACGGGAAAAACCTGCGGAGAATGATTTGAATTTCCAGCTTTTTCTCACAAGAGAGTCAGTACAAAAAGGAAAATGCAAAGCACTAATCTCTTATTGGGCCTTGCCATAAAAAACTGAACTCTCAAAGAAGGAAAAAACATGGAGGTTGAGGAAACATCTTGGTTTTTTCTATTCAGAACTGGTGGAAAGAGAAGGGTAATGATTGCTCTCTCCATCTCCTATAAAATGGAGTTGAAGGCTCTTGGTTCAAGGTCGAAGGATTGTCAAAGTTTTTGAATACTTGTGATGTAGAGATCATTATTGTAGTGTGAAGGTCAAAGGTCAAAGAGGTTCATTGAGAACTTGTTGGTCAAGACATCACCACTTTGAGAGATAGAGATATTGGAAGGTTGAGGAGGGCTTGGTACAACCGATGGTTTTAATCCTCCTTTTTATAAATCAATAGAATTGTATCTGTTTTGTCCATTCTATGCTTTGATATTGTCATTATTATTTAATCACTTATATAGCATGAGATGAATGGCTTAGATGTGCATATTTTAAATGTTTATTATACATTGGCTTAATTGATAGGAAATATATGTTATGGTAGAGATATCATGGGTGCTTTAATTGATTGCAGGGCCAAGATTTGGAGTTGGTGAAGGAGAACTCCTGCTTCGCTACCTAGTGCTCTCCAAGGGACTTCGAGATCATTAAAGAGATAATCTTCCATATTATTCTATCAAGTTGCTTTAAGTTAATATGAGTATGCATGTGCCATCTTTGTGAACTATACAACTAATCTTAATGTCCGCCTCAGACATCAGAAAGCCCAGAGAGGGATATTCGATAACCAAAATCCCAAGAATTTTACCCTATAGCAGCTCACACATACTCACCCACTAAGAAAAGCAAGAAACCTAAATCTAACTTAACCATAATCACTAAATTCTCCCCACAGGGGCCACAAAAGAATCTATAGTTTAAGTTAGGGTCAAGGGGGTAAGCATCCAATAAGCCACCTTGATCATACTTCATATTGAAACATAGAAGTTGTGTATTTAGGGAGCTTCAAATCCACCTATCATCTCGTGACAAAGAAAATCTGAGCATGGCAGAGACTCGATTCAGAGGGGGTTAGGCTTAGGCGCAGTTCTTGTGGTATCAGTTGGGGCTACCTGACCCGGTTGTTACTCGGTACTATTAGCTGACTACCAAGAATCCCAAGACTTAAGCACTTACGTGGGACAATGGTTCTTAGTGGCCAAAAACTAGGGAATACTTTACCCTATAGGTGACGGTGTAGGAAAGTGCTAGACCCTCTACCCTTATCTTGGTGGATTCTCTTTCACTGACTGGGGACGTTTCCAGTGCTTACAGGATGTTGTGCTAGCACTCGCAAGAAATCTTCTCAAGGCCCAGTTACTTTTGAGTGTGTGAGGATGCAATAGGTCTTCTAGGATTTTGAGTATCATATGCAAACAAAAGAAAACCACTTTTTTGCTTGATTGATCACATAGATTAATTTAAAGGGAAAATTTATTTTATTTTATCTTTGTTCATAATTTTTCTTTGATCATAGACTCTATCCTATAAAATTTTTCCAAAACCTAACCTGGTCTACATTTGAACAGTCCCAACGAAACCTCATTGATCTTGACATCTTTTGGACCTCCCCTCATTACCAAGAGCGGTTCCAGGTCTTTCATTATTTAGGCGTCAAATACGGAACACTGCCACCATCATTAGTTCATCCTTCATTGGAGCAACGATAGTTGGGAACCCTAGTCGGTCTCCCAAAACCACACCACACATCACTCCCCCCTCAACCCCTAAGGGGAAAAGGAGTGTGTCCCATTCGGGAAGCCAGCTAAATACGCAGCAGGGTATGTTGCAAACTAACCCTCGTTCTAACCAGAACTTTGTTTCTTCACAAATTGCAATAGCGTCAACCTCCCAGTCACCTTTCTTATCTTCGTTGAGTCTACCCAATTTAAACAAGCTAACGAATGACCCCATTGCACACATTTCTTGATGGCCTCCCATGCCCACAAAGCTCCCTTTGGATATACCAAAATTCGAAGGCAAGCAAGTATAACACCTAGGTAATCATGTACTGACCTTTCACCTATGGTGCTCATCGAACAGTATCATCAACAAAACTATTATATTGAGGCTATTTCAACACACTTTTACAGGAGTTGTCACAAAGAGGTACGTGGAGCAACCTCCTACTTCACATGGAACCTTTAGTGCCCTTGCTACCATGTTCCTCACATATTTTTAGTTACACATTAATCATGATTTGGGAATGGAATCACTGACTCATTTTAGACAAACCCCCACTGTCCATATCTCAGACCTGTTGGGTTCAAGAATTGCACTTAAGCAAACTCCTCAACACTTAATTGTCAACTCGGGGGATTCGTAAAATTAGAGATGAAGCATAGGCAATGCCAGAGATGGTATCAATTTTCCTGATAGAAATTCCTACTTTAAAGAAAAGGTTGCAGAAAAGATAACCAAATCATCAAATTAATCTAGTGCTGGAACACGAAAGAATGCATTTGCAAAGGAATCAAAATAAAAATGCAATCACTCCAATTGATCAATTTTTAATTACTGAGTATGTGTTATGTTTTTTTCTTTAGCAGAGGCAATTGGCAGTCTCGTAGAATGGGCCCTTAAACCTGCTTCTTTAGAGGTTTCCTTCTTGCACTAATCTATCCGGCACTATCGCAGTCTGCTTGCACTAGTGCAGGAATAGAGGTTTATGCAAGAGGTATAAATGGTGTCTTTACCAAAGGCTTTTTACTTCATGCAAGGGCTTGAGATTTTCCAGGTTCAAAGCACTTAGATCCTGTGGCAGGAAACTAGTTCTTGCACCATATCAGAGTTTCTTGCACTTAGCATTTAATTCTTGAAATAAGTGTTTAATTACTGCATGTCTTATTATACTAGGAAATCAAATTGCACACATAAAAATGAATGTTTCTGATTTTAACAGAGTGCAGAAATAAAGAAACAATTCATATCATTTATCCTGTCATAAAGTGTTTAATGAAAGCAAGAAAATTGCGGGAAGTAAATTAGAAAGGCTTGCTGAAATGAATAGCACACCAACGTGCACTGGTGTAGGTTTATTTCTCCTCCTTGGACCAAGCAGGGAAAGCAAATCAAACAGAACTGCAGAAAGTGAATAGCACACCAACGTGCACTGGTGCAGGGTTATTTCTCCTTCTTGGACCAGGCAGGGAAACCAAATCAAACAGAACTGTAGAAAGTGAATAGCACACCAACATGCACTGGTGGAGGGTTATTTCTCCTTCTTGGACAAGGCAGGGAAATCCAATCCAAAATCAGATATAGGAAATTAAATTCTAACTACTTCACACTGCAGATCCACTTTCATTCAAATAGGAATTCATGTGTTGTACATTAAATCACACTTAGCAGTATAAACATAAATTACAAGAACAGAAAATAGGGTAAACGTGCTGGGTTGGCTGGGCCCTAGCCAACCAGCGTGTTTCCCTTTCAAATAGAAACGTTGCTCAGTAACTTAGATCAAACTCATTTGTTTAAAGGAACAAATAAGATTTGAAAAGCATGAGGTGGAGCTCCTTCTTCCTATTAATTCACAAAGGCAAAGGACATCGTGAAATACAGAGTCCAGCCCAGATTTGGGCAATACCAGCAAAAGAAAATTACAACAACACTACTGTAGTGTTGCTCCTCCACCCCCCTTTTCTACGTGCATCATTCCTCCTTTTATAATCTTTCATAATGATTAAAACAAGTTGTTCCTTTGCAAGGAATATGGGGATTGAATCTTAACCAATTATAATTGCATAGTATAACAGTACAACTATTCCCCTATTAAAATAATAGATATTTAATATAAATTTTCCAATTCTGGGATTTTTTCTAGAATTCTAGAAAATTTGGTAATTTTAACAAACTACCTCGAGAGTGCCCTTCATATCTCTTCAACCATTACGTAGTTTGGAAAATGACCCGCGTTTTACTCAAATTCCTATACTGGAAAAAAAAACTCATGTTGTGGAATTTCTTTATTTACCTTCATCTGCACAAAAACTAAGGCAGAAGTTGGCAGTCTGGAAACTTGTTGATTGTGTTTTCTAGAATTCTGGAAAAAATAGTCTTTTTTATAAAAGTGCTTCAAAGACCTGTTCATAACTTTTGGAATAATTTGAATCTCAGGAAACAGTTTCGGTAATGGGTAATTGGTTATATTTGTGAAAAACCCATTTGCTCAGATTTCGATAATTCACCTCCATTTGCATAAAAACCGAGGTCAAACTTGGCCATTTAGAAATTATGCGGATTTTGAGCAGACTTGTTAATTTGCAATGCTGGTGCAGGAATGTGTTCTGTAGGAACCCTACCAGTACTAGTGCAAGAACTTTGCCTCTATCAGAATAGGCATATAACCAACTTTGTAAACCTGCAAACACACAAACTATTATTAAATATGCCTTTAATGTTTAAATATCATTAAAACAAAGGAATAGGAAATACTTACTTATTATCTCCAAGAATGCACAAAACTATGACAATGAATATTCAAGCTAAACAAAAGCATGAGTGATTTCGAGTAAAAGGTGATATAAAGCAAGGAAAAACAGAGGCCCAACATCCCCCCATGATGACCTTATTGCATGTCCTCATGCAAGGAAATCAATTCTCGCGTTGTCGCTCCCTTGCAAAAGGCAATATTAAAAACATTTATGGGCATTCGTAATGATTTTTCCTGCAATTCTATGTGATCACATTTCCTACGCTAGATAAATCTTGTTTCAAGAACAGAGTATTTGCTGGACTGTTTGATTATTTATACTAATTGCAAGAAAATTTATCACAAAAAATACCAAATTGCAAGGATGGCGCATGCTTGCACTGATCTGCTTACACCACCTAAACTGCGCTGCTTTACTGGCACTTTCTGCTTGCATTACTGTATATTACAATGTGATTGCACTGGTACAAGCATAAAACCTGTTAAAAAAAAAAATACAAGGAATTTTGGTAAAACATAGGCTGGACTTTAACATGACTTCCTCAATCATACGGAAGGTTTGCTTTGCCATTTATTTGATGCTTCTGAGCATATCCTTTTTCTCTCTCTCCAATAGATCCTGCAATAAGTTCATGAGGGAACAAAGAAGTGGGAAAAGGGAAAAATTTAGAATGGGAAGGAAGTTTATTATAGGGATTCCAGGAATGGTACCATCAAGAGGGCGTAAATAGAAGTGGGATAGGAAAAAAATTCAAGGGGTAAAATGGGATTTACGAAACGGATGGGAAGGTTCTGCCCACTAACCATGTTACAGTTCTAATGAAAATATCAATTGTAAGAATGCAACATGATAGAAGGTAGAAATTATAGACAAAAGAGTATGGTACATACCTGTTACCTTGTCCCGAAATGAATTCCTTGTTTTGTTTCTATATTATGCAGTGCATATTTAGAGGAAACCACCATCAATACACATTTTTGCCAACCAACATCTTGTGAGCAGTCATCATTGAGTAATTCATCACTCTAAATACCATGAAAGTCAAAATGAGTTATGATATTAATTAGCAACCTATTTATTGAACACTCTAAATTCCGTTGTCATCCGGATTCAAACTAAATTTCCTCTTAATATAGCACAAATAATAACATTTACTAAGGGTACCATATCCTTAAAGATTCTTAATTTTTGAAAGATATAATTCAAAGCATCATATTCAAATTTTCTTTAAAACCATTGTCCAATAAAAAAAGGATAAGTTTAGGGGAAGAGAAAGATAGCCAAGAAAATCATAGTATGCAATTAACTTTAATACCACAGACATAGCCCTGTTGCCCGCAGGCATCCATAACCTCGGCAGGGGTGTCTTTTGACACATTGAAATGTCTGTGTCCCACTTACTAGGCATGGATTCAAAGTTATCTTATTTTAATTTTAGATTAATTCCACTGCTCTGGCTAGGTAACCAACTAATGGTAGTGCCACTCACAAGAAGTAACATGGATGAACAGGTCAGCTCGTGATGAGACCTCCTGTCTTCCAACTTTTCGGTTAAAAGCCATTACTCTGGCTTGGTGACCAAAAGCAGTAATGTCATGCATGCTAGGTCTCATGATCGTGATAGGTCGGCTCATCACGAGACCTCCTATCCTCCCCTAAATCTTTTGTATACTCTGATTATGATTAACCTAAAAGGTTATTTAATAAGTGGGGAGACAGATCTACTCCTTAAGAGTACGGGATGGCGTGAAATTTTTTTAATGAATAATAATTACTGAATAGCTCCCCTGCCCCAAAGACTTATTAAAGATATCCCAAATAATGACTAAAAGATTCCTTGAATTAAGAATGCTAGTGTCCTCATGAATAGCTTAATATGATCTTAACAAGAGTGGTCCTCCATAGGGGGTTTCCAAGAGTACCTTCTAAGGGAAACTAAAATTATATATATCAGATGAAAACTTCTTAGAGTGATTAGTCATGGTTAATTTGAAAAATCATGAGGTATTAGAGTGAATCATACCCAACAAGATGTGTCACATATGTGTGTGTTAACAACCAATGCGGATCAAAAGTAGTTTTAGTGACTACACTTTAAAAATAAAAAACCCTAATAGCATTTTATTCATCTACCCTAATTTACCTAAGAGGCAGAAGGCTTACTTTTATGTATAGGAGTACTTCCAATGAAGCCATGTGAGGATCAGATGAAAATATATATTCATGATCAAATTTATCATACAAACTTGAAAATGTACATGAGCATGAAGAACCAACCAATGTACTTGACATGAAAAGAAGAGTTTTAAAAGAGAAGAATACTCCCTCCTTTGAGTCATTGTTCGAAACCAATGTTCGATATGATCATGGTATTCTTGGTCCATTTCTTGATTTTTCCCATGCTTCTCATCCTCTTCTTCTATGTCATGTTGATTGTTCTCCGTAGGGTGAGTAGTCTCTTGATTACATTATGGATCTGCTGATATACATGTCAAGAACTTCTCGATTTGAGGTTCCAGTGGATGTTCTCCATTGATTATAGTGCATGATTCATTTGTCTCCTTAGATGACTGGTCAGGGAAATCAAAAGAGACTTCCAAATCCTCTTGTGGTAGTGGAGAAATGGACAAGTTCTTGAATATTGTCAAAAAGTTCTCTTCCTGAGAGGTAGAGGTCAAGATCCCAGCAGCTGCTAGGGCTTGTGAGAGGTCCTTCATATTTATCATCTTCAATTCCATCTGGTTGATTGATAGTCCTTGTCTCCACACACATATTAGTAACAGGGGTTCTTACAAAACCCCAAAAATGATACAACGTTAAAGATTAGGATCTGAAGATAATTGATTTTAAAAGTTATTGGCTGAAATAAAGCTCACCACACTTGCATAAAAAAATACAAAAAGATAAAGGCAGACTTAACCCTATTTCATCAACATAAAATTCTTACCAAATCAAATCGCCTCCCCGACAACGACGCCAAAATGTTGGGTGCGGGAATTGCACTTAAGCAAACTCCCCAACACTTAATTGTCAACCCTAGGGATTCATAAACTTAGAGACGAAGCACAGGAAATGCTAGAGATGGTATGAATTTTCCTGATAGAAATTCCTACTTTAAAGAAAAGATTGCAGAAAAGATAATTGAATCATCAAAGTAATCTTATGCTGGAATAAAAAAGAATGCATTTGCAAAGGAATCAAAATAAAAAGGAAATCATTCCAACTGATCAATTTTTAATTACTGAGTATGTGTTATGTTTTTTTCTTTAGCAGAGACACTTGGCAGTCTCATAAAATGGACCCTTAAACCTTCTTCTTTAGAGATTTCCTTCTTGCACTAATCTGTCGTGCAGTATCGCAGTCTGCTTTCACTAGTGCAGGAACAAAGTTTTATGCAGGAGGTATAATAAATGGTGTCTTTACCAAAGGCTTTTTACTTTATGCAAGGGCTTGATCTTTTCTAGGTTCAAAGCACTCAGATCCCATGGCAAGAAACTAGTTCTTGCACCAGATCAGAGTTTCTTGCCCTTATCATTTAATTCTTGAAATAAGTATTTAATTACTACAAGTGTTATTATACTAGAAAATCAAATTGCACACATAAAAATGAATGTTTCTAATTTTAACAGAGTGCAGAAATAAAGAAACAATCCATATCATTTATCCTGTCATAAAGTGTTTAACGAAAGAAAGAAAATTATGGGAAGTAAACTAGAAAGGCTTGTTGAAATGAATAACACACCAACGTGCATTGGTGTAGGTTTACTTCTCCTGCTTGGACCAGGCGGGGAAACCAAATCAAACAGAACGCAGAAAGTGAATAACACACCAACATGCACTGGTGCAGGGTTATTTCTCCTGCTTGGACCAAGCGGGGAAACCAAATCAAACAAAACAGCAGAAAGTGAATAGCACACCAACATGCACTAGTGTAGGGTTATTTCTCCTGCTTGGACCAGGTGGGGAAAACCAATCCAAAATTAGATGCAGGAAAGTAAAATATAACTACTTCACACTGCGGATCCGCTTTCATTCAAACATGAATTCATGTGTTGTACATTAAATCACACTTAGCGGTATAAACATAAATTACAAGAACATAAAATAGGTTAAACGTGTTGGTTTGGTTGGGCCCTAGCCAAGCAGTGCATTTCCCTTTCAAATAGAAACACTGCTCAGTAACTCAGATCAGACTCATTTGTTTAAAGGAACAAATAAGATTCGAAAAGCATGAGGTGGATCTCATTCTTCCTATTAATTCACAAAGGAAAAGTACAACATGAAATACAGAGTCCAACCCAGATTTGAGCGATACTAGCATAACAAAGTTACGACAACACTGCTGTAGTGTCACTCCTCCACCCCCCTTTTCTACATGCATCATTCCTCCTTTTATAATCGTTCATAATGATTAAAACAAGTTGTTCCTTTGCAAGGAATATGGGGATTGAATCCTAACCAATTCTAATTGCACAATATAAAAGTACAAATGTTCCCCTATTAAAAGAATAGAGATTTAATACGAATTTTCCAATTCTGGGATTTTTTCTAGAATTCTAGAAAATTTGGTAATTTTAACAAACTACCTCCAGAGCGCCCTTCGTATCTTTTCAACCATTACGTATTTTGGAAAACGGCCCGCATTTCACTCAATTTCCTAAACTAGGAAAAAAACCCATGTCACGAAATTTATTTATTTACCTTCATCTGCAAAAAAACCGAGACAAAAGTTGGCAGTCTCGAAACTTGTTGACTGTGTTTTCTAGAATTCTGGAAAAAACGGTATTTTTTATAGAAGTGCTTCAAAGACCTGTTCTTAACTTTTGGAATACTTTGAATCTCAGGAAACGGTTTTGGTTATGGGTAATTGGTTATATTTGTCAAAAACCCATTTGCTCGGATTTCCATAATTCACCGCCATTTGCATAAAAAACGAGATCAAACTTGGCCATTTAGAAATTATGTGGATTTTGAGCAGACTTGTTAATTTGCAATGCTGGTGCAGGAATGTGTTTTGCAGGAACCCTACCGGTACTAGTGCAAGAATGTGTGGTGTAGGAACTTCGCTTCTATCAGAATAGGCATATAACCAACTTTGTAAACCTGCAAACATACAAACTATTATTAAATATACCGTTAATGTTTAAATCTCATTAAAACAAAGGAATAGAAAATAATTATTATCTCCAAGAATGCACAAAACTATGACAATGACTATTCAAGCTAAACAAAAGCATGATTGATTTCGAGTAAAGGTGATATAAAGAAAGGCAAAACAAAGGCCCAACAAGACCATCTTCATGAATGGAGGCAGTGTCGCAGTTTATGTAAAGCTAAACTCAATGATTAGGTCCTCTTATATTTATTCTTGAAAACTCTGAAAGAAGAGATTTCAAAGGCTGTGGCGCAACAAAACCCCACATCTAAAGAGGATGCAATTAGTAAATCCCAAAAGATTGACCTGATTTATACGCAGTCAGGATACATTTACAACATCCTGCCTAACGCCTCGCACCTGCAAACTTATCAATAATTTCCAGGTGCGTCGAACTCTGAAGACAGACTAATTGGGTCAATGACCCAAGGTTACCGAGGTAGCATTAGTCAAAAACCTAGTTACACATATAGTTCTACCTAGAACATGTCTCAACCCGGATTTCAATGTCATCATATGCCTCAGCGAAATTTGACTAATAGGGTGCAAGCGTATCACTAGGGAGGACCTTATCCTCAGGCTGAGGGGACCCAGTACATAGAAAGAAACACTAACGGAAGAGCTCCCCTCCAACGGCCAAGTGCAAACCCGAAACAGCGTTATGCTTAGTCTTAGTCATTAATAATTTTGATTTTATCCAAATATGACTAAATGTAACAAACCCAGATTTCTAGAAAAAAATTGCAAGAACATTATGAATTCTAGAAATCTCAATGCCTTCATCATTTGAAATCCATCATTCCATTGAAATCTTCATCTATGACTCCTAAAAAGGTTAGCCTGTTGTTCCTTAAACATGTTGTTACTTAGCAATGTTGTTCCCTAAGCTTCTACTACTGTTCCTTATTCAGAATCCTAAAGAAACACTACTGAATAAAAAGAGACTCTATGTAGGCCATTTTTTCCCTAATTTTCTAAGCCCATTTCATTCTTTTCCCATTGCAATTATCCTCCATTTTTCCCAAAAACCCCTTTTAAATCATAAAAAAAACCCTTTTATGGTTTAAAAAATGCCCCTTTTCACCTATCGGAACTCTTAAAAATTGTCCTAAAAACCCATTTTTTGCCTAAAAAGCAATATTTTTCAATAAAAGAGCATAAGCCCTCGAGGGCTTAAAATCTTTGGCCCCTTTCCTCCATATTTCCGAGCACTATGACCAAGTTCCCAAACCCCATCGCATCGGCCTTCCTCTATAAATCCACATTTTCCTTCGGAAATTTCTCCCCGTCGATGCGATTAGCACCCTACCCTTAGCCCCTAGTCACATATTCCCCCATGGGACCGTACCCCAGTGCCCAGTTATTAGCCCCTCTATCGCATTAGAATCCCCTTTTTTCTCCCTGTCCTTTTTCTTCTTTCTTTACTGATTGCCCGACGTGATAAGCCCCTTCTCCTTGGCTCCTGGCTACCTTATCCTCCATAGGACCACTTCCCGGCGCCTTTCCTTAAGCCCATTTTTCCCTTTCTTCCCCACGCCTATGTTATTTCTCGATGGATCTCCGATGTCCATCCTGACCATCCAATGGTCACCGTCTTTCCCCTTCACCATCCAAACTCCCACCTATTTATCCCCGCGATCAATCCACACCATAGATATTATAAGATCCAACAATTCTCATCTAACCTGACAACCCAACTCCACCGGGGCCTACCATTCACTACGCAAACCCCTCATCCAATCACTCGCTACCACCTGGTTTCCACTAATTCCCCACCTACGCACCTTTCCCATCGTATTGCTCTCCCGACCATTGGATCCACCCCTTCTCATCCAATGGTCAATATCGCATATCGCGTGATTTTTGTGTCCAAGGTTTAACAACCAAAACTCGCGTGAGACTAGTTGTATTGTAGAGGATGCGTGGCACAATATAACTCAATCGCATTCCCTCCAGGCAAAACCACTTACTGCCCGAGGGTCACGCGAAAACCACCAACAGTATTTCGAAAACCGTTTTGCCCTTTTTCGTGCCAAGTATGGTTTTTAACCCAATTTTTCATGGGTTTCTTCCATGAAACATCCTTAGTTTCTCTGCCTGCATATTCCGCTCTTTCTCATAGCTCCATTCACCTCCGCCAGCCTCCAAAGAAATTTTACCAATCACTCAGGGTTTCATAAAATATTTTATGGTTTTGTGTAGGTGCTATGGCAGTTTTAAGTGTCAAAAACCCTCCGAAAGTCCATAAAAGGATGGGCCAGAGGGTGATGGCTTTCACAGTCTAGACAGAGGCCAAGTAATGAAGAAAGGGACTGCCATGGTTTCGTTTCATGGCTTGACCAATGCTTATGAGCATGGATTATGCAATCAAACCCTCGGCGTACTAGAAGAAGCCCTGCACACTACAAAACAAAGAAAAATCAATGAAATAGGAAGAAAAACCCAAGGAACATAGATTAAAGAATTGAAGATAAAGCGTTAAGCTTAAAAGTTGAAGGCTAAAGGTTAAAATACATAGTTTAAAGGTTTGAATCAATCATAAAAGGAAAAAGGGCAACAATGTTACATTATAAAGTCCCGAAAACAATATCAAGGCCTGAAATCAGTTAAAAAGTCAGCAAAAGAACAAGTGGAAACAAATTGAAGACTGAAGAAGGCATGATCAGCCTCAAAAACACAAAATCAGAGTCAAAATAGAGTATCAAGGTATACATAGACAGATAGAAATGTTAAAGGTTTAAATTAGCAGATCAAGGCTAAAAGAGCCTTAAAAAACATTTAAGTGAGGATATAAAGGAAGATTAAGCCCAAAGAGCAGTGTTATGATTAAATCAAGAAGACAGGCTTGAATATAGCCTCGAATGCATCAAAGAAGCAGTTATTCACTTAATAACTAAAAATGGACACCTTTCACTTACTTTATGTCTCAAAGGGAAAATTGGCAGTTATTACACAAAAAGATATTTTAAAACTTTCAGATAGTTATTGTAAAAGATAGAAAGAGCCTCAAAGTCAATCTTTTCAGCTATTTTATGCTCAGGAAGTAAAGACAGATTTAATACATAGAGAAGTAGTTGAGAAACATTCCTACTTTATGCCTTGCATGGTTTTTAAGGATAGGAGTGCATTTACTGTGTCATTACTAACATTTTGAACCCTAGATACTTCCACCTCCTCATTTGCAGCATAAATACTACATTCGAACTCATTGTATGGGGGCATTTGGCAACTGTTTGAAGTAATACATAGTTCTACTGAGACTGAAAATAAATTGATGTACTGGAACCTGTGGATGTTTTAACTTGTTTGTGGATGGAGAAAGCTTTGTCTTTGGATCCCTGAGCTTGGCTTTTGGTGAAGTATTCTAATCTATTTATGTTTTTCCTATTTTCCATTATGTTTTCATCATCTCTTTCTTACAGTAGAGTAAAAGTTTTAGGCTAAGAAATTTCTCTTAGAAGCACCTTAGACCTGTTTGCTCTTCACTATCTTTATGTTTTCATCTGCTGAAGGTTTTATTAAGTAGTTTTACTACTTTTTCAACTATTATGATTTTTTATTTCCTAAATAGTTCAATACAATGGCCTCAAGAATGATTTATGGTTTTCCCTGCTTCCTTGTTGCTACTTAAAAATTGTTTCTGAAGTCTCCCTTCAAAGTACCATTGTCTAAAGTCTGTCAAAGAGGTCTGTTTTGATCATGCCCTTTGTACTTTCTTAAATAACTGTTTTGAAGGTATTTATAGCTGTAATGACAGATTTTTAGGAGTTCCCTCTTCTATGAATGCAGTTATTTGTGAATCTTAAATTCTTTCTTATCCTTGAAAGTGAAATCTTTGATGAAATAGAGTGTTCCTCGACTCCTAGATTTCATTTTGAAAGTTTGTCTTCAAATTATTATTTACTGAAGTGTAATTCATAGAATTCATGGTTAGCCCTGTCTATAAAATACTTATTCATGTTTAAATTATGTTTTAAGTCCCTTTGGTGAAGAGTAAATATAATTAAAGATTATTAACTTCCCTTAGTTCTACTTTTCATTCTAAAAACCCTTAATGTTCATTTCATTTCACCTGAAATCTTTGTTGATATAATATCCAAGTTAGATTTTCCCTTTGATACCCCTAATTCATCTACAAACTTGTTACCATTTCCACTTGACTCCATTTCCTAATAACTTAGATATTTCCCTTTTCTATCTATGCTACCTAGATCATCATGTCCCACAAAACAATCAGACAAACTCATGCTTAATAACTAGCCTAAAATCAACCTTTTTCAAGAAAAAAAGTCATATATTTGCAAACATATTGAGAGATCCCTCTCTAATACTAGGAGGGCTAGATCCTAGAGCTCTAAAGACTGGTTTATATGTTGCCTTGTCATTTGGTTTTCCAATCGGCCAAATCACAGGATCCCAACATTATGGCGATCACGGTGGGACCTATGAGTTCATAGTTGCCTAGCAAGCTCTTATAGACTCATTAGTCCTTCAAACAACCATAGAAACTTAGAAAAGCACAAAAAAAATTTCATATTGGCTTCATAATAAACATTGGTGGTGGACCATAGAACATTTTACCTCCAAAAGAGCTAAAAATTTTCACCTGGCGACTACACTGTCCTCCAGTAGGACTATTACTTCACTAGTCCTTGTAAACTCCCCTGGGAATGCATTGAGCAAACCCAATCATGCTGATGGTGGACAGAAAAGTTCAAATATTCTACCTGGCAACTCCACAATCTCCAAAATACCTAATGACTCCACTGGAAGAAGAATCTGAACTGGTTGAAAAGATACAGTAGCCTCTTTTTTACAAAAATGGATTCAAGTATGGAAAGAAAAGAAAAAATAGATACATTATTGGACATAATGGAAAAAATGATGTATATACTTAATAAAAGATTAGATAGGCATGAGGTTGATACAAATGTTGATTATCCAAAGCAACCTATGTCTTTCCCTGATCAAACACAAACTCAACCACTACAAGATATAAAAAACAAACAAAATATGTATGATGAGAAATATTACGAAGAGCACAATGAGGAAGATTGTCAAGAAGGTATTGATTTCCTACCTATACCTTGTGTTTTACTATTAAAAGAACTTTATGAACAAGATGCAAACATAAACAAGGAAGAGTATCCTGAGGAAACAGTCAGCCATCTTGAACTCACAAAATCTGAAATAGGAGAAGGGAAAACACAACTGGAATCTTTGCCTTTATGTTATAACTCATTTCAGATTATTAAAGAAGAATGGCATCCTAAAAATCTATTAGAAACAACTCATGAATCCCATGTTCAAAATAACTATCAAAAAGATCAAGAGGAGTTGTTTGAAAGTGAAAAAGATCAGGAAATAGAAGAAAATCCTCAAGATCCAACTGAAAACACAAGTATTCATTCACTTTTCCTTATAAGTGAGGCTCAAGAAGACATCCAGCCTCAAAATCATCCTTCACAAGAGAAAAGGGACTGCTATACTTCTGGCCAAGGCCAAATAAAAATTCCTCCTCTTTTGACAGAGGAAGAAATTGATCAAATATTAAGTAAACAACCATCCCTCCAAACTTCATTTGAACAAAACACTTCTGCTCATCTACCTACTAAACCTTGATGTCTTGAACCAAAAAATAAACTTGTAGATTAGCTTAAAGAAAAATAGACTGATAACCCAATATGCTTGATTGGTGAAATTGTTTATACTAATGATTTTCCAATTTTTGATCAATCTGATGATGATGATGAGCTCCAAATAGAAACTAATCATGCAGGGAAACCAGTAGTGGATTGGTGTCATGAATTTCATTACCATCAGCATGAAATCAGTAATCAAACAATGGAGCCCATCAGAAATAGCTTTCACATAATTGGAAATCAAAAATCTGTCAGTTGTAATGTTGAGATTAAGACGAAAGAGGAATTTCTTGAGCAGGATGAAGATAAGGAGCCTTCTCCTGAAAGGGTTGAGGTAATAAAATATACCCTTGCTCAAGAACGTGATGATCTCTTCACAGAGTACAGTCCACTAAATCAGAACATACTAGGCCCACAAGAGGACAACACTGCAATCTATGATGAGTCCTCCAGTTCAGATAATAATGAAGATGAGGAAGAATTTTTTTCTCAAAAGAATCCTAAGCTTGATATAGTGGAGGAAAAGGTAAGATTGGTTGAAACCTATCTTCCAAATATTCATAACCAGGCATTATTTCAAGATCGCTATGCTCATTTTTCAAGACATTTAAAGAAGGGATAAAGGTTATCAGGAGCAGTGTATTACCAAAAGCAAGAATATTTTCTAGCATTGTTGCTAAGAAACAAGTGAGATTGGAGTGGCCCTTTTGTTTATCCATCATTCTCAAAGAGATGAGCAAATACCAGTCATGGAACCATTTGAATGACTGGATGTATTGGAAAAGATAATTGGTTAGCTAAACATGTAAATATTCCAGAGTTAGATTAGGTTAGATAGGAAAGAAAATAAGCTCATCCTATGAACATTTAGTTAGTTTTTGTTTTTTCTTTGAAAAAAGAAAAATTGAAAAAATACAAAAAAAATAGAAAAAAAGAGAAAAGAGGGCAGATATAAAAGAAGAAAGGTACAACCCCATACCAAAAAGAGAAAAATCTGAAAGTGTGCAAGCTTAAATGCCACTACTTGAAAGAGCACTACTATTTAGTCATATAGCCTAATCATGACTAGATAGATTTCAATTTACTACTGATAGGTTAGTGAAGAAGATTTTCCAAACTGTTTAAACTTGGCTTATTAGTAGAATAGATTAGGATAGAAGAAAGAATGGTTCTAATATACTAAAAACTTGAACCAGTAGAAAAGGAAAAAGATAGCTCTAAATAAGATCAAAACTAGAGCTGGGAAAAGAATAGAACGATGTTTATAACTTTCAGATCTTAAGCCTTCACAAATTTTATTTTATTTTTCTGAAAATAAATTCTATGTGCAGCTTGTACATACAACCATAGACACCATAGCAAATCAGACAGTCTAATCCTCATTTGACTGTGTTTAAATTTTCTGTCTTAGAAATAGAGAAAAAAATTTGTGAAATAGCCTAATCTTGAAAGATAGTAGCTTAGGTAGAAAATAAAGAGTTCAACAATTTAATCTGGACTCTTGGAATAAATAAGGAATAGGATTAGATAGTTTGTTTCTGTTTTCAAAAATAAAATGTCAAAGAGTTTTCTAGTTGAAATGCACTCAAAAAAGGAAGAAAAAATGCTAGAAAAAAGTAATATTGGGTAGGTAGAAATGTAGAAATTATATAACTTATGTGTTATATGTCCAAGATTATCTTGATTTAACACTATTTTAACTTCATGCAAAATACAGAATCTATTCCACCATTTATCATTTGCGGAAATTAAATCAAGATTGCAATGCACACATGAAACAATAAAAAATCACACACAGTAACACAGTTGTTTAACGGGAAAGCCTGAAGCTGAAAACCCCAACTATCTATGTATAATATATGTCATAGAGATCATGTAACAATCCTCATACAAAGCTGATCATATCAAGCTCTCAGTACAATACAATCGCTACACACTAATCAGGCCTGATCTTGCAAATCCATGCACCGATCTTTGCCACCTACTAGCCTGCCTCTACTGCACAATCCCTGCTGAAGAATGGCTCTGAATGAACTCGAATTTCTCCAGCCTTGCTCACGCAATCCTCATTGGCATCTCCACTGAGTGTTGGATGAAATCAATGCATCACTATAGTCACAACTGATAGTCACACTTGCTCTTTCACCTATCTCTCCACTGGTCTCCACTGAAACTGCCATGCACTGTAGTTAACTGATGTATTCTTCAGTTGATTAATGAGTTATTATTTATGAATTAATTAAATAATTAATTCACTCCACTCTCACTAGTGTATCAATCAGTTAGACTAGATACAACTAGCTCAACTGAGTCTAACTGAGTTAAACTAAACACAACTCCACCAACTACTTCTACAACTCCACCAAACTCTGTCACATGAGTTCTAACTGAATTCCTCCATGCAATAGCTCTAGTAAACCCTTAGGAATAGCGTAATTCCTTCTGTCAGCTCCTGTGCCACATCTGTGCACTTAACTGAAGTGCTCCAAGAGAATAAGATAATGTTTATAGTCCAAATATTATTAAGAGCTAATAATACTCGACATATCTATTTTTAGACTGGCAATCTAAAAATAGATTCCGCCCAATATGTCTAAAAATAGAAGTCCATCTATTTTTCCAACTTGACCAACCATCCACAAATAGTATCCTGCAACTCATAGAATATGATCGACATGTCTAAAAATAGACATAGTCTAAAAATAGACTTTGCGCCAAAAATAGCCTGCGGGCCCACTTAGTGAAGGCGACTCTTTTCACTAAGCTCATCATCTTGTTGAATCTCAACACTCCCTCTCAACAAGATAGGGATTATCTACCACCCTGATCCTGTCTCTATGGTATTCGAATTTTCTCCTGGTGAGCGCCTTCGTCAGAATATCTGCATCTTGATCCTCCGTAGGAATGTAAGAAAGCAACATGATCTTCTGCTGCACACAATCTCTGATATGATGATACCAGATGTAAATATTTTTAGATCTATCATGAAATACTAGATTAACCGAGATTTTAATGCAACTCTGATTATCACAATATATCACAGTAGGATCTAAATGAGAACCGAACAACCCAACCAGGATCTTCCTCATCCATATAGCCTCGCATGCAGCCAAAATTGCTGCCATGTACTCTGCCTCCGCTGAACTGAGTGCCATGGATATTTGTTTCTTGTTGTACCAAGAAACTGGTGTAGATCTGATATTGAAAATCTCTCCAGATGTGCTCTTTCTTTCCGTTGGGCTTCCTGCCCAATCTGCATTCGTGAAGCCATGTAGCTTCAACTCATCCGACTATCTGTACCACAATCCATACCCAGATGTGCCCCTGAGATACCTTAGGACATGCTTTCCTGCCTTCCAAAATAGCTTGGTAGGATTCACCATCTCTTGTGAGAGCTGGTTCACAGCATAGCATATGTCTGGTCGTGTATTGACTAAATACATGAGTGAACCAACCAACTGTCGATAAACAGTGGCATCCACTACCTCTGCCGATGTAGCATCCTCTTTCCTCCAACCACCAGGAAGAGGAGTGTCGATAGGCTTGCAGCCTTGCATGTGAAACTTCTCCAGTATCTCCCGGGCGTACTTGACTTGAGACACAAATAGTTCACCTTTCCGCTACCAAATTTTCAATCCCAGGAAATAATGAAGGAGGCCCAAGTCCTTCATCTCGAACTCCTTTGCAAGATCTGCCTTGCATGAGTGTATCAACAATTCATCACCTATTAGTATTAAATCATCTACATAAAGCACAATGATCAAAAGCTTACCCTCCACCACAATCTGGTATAGGTTTGGATCCAACTCACTCTTGGCAAAACCAAGTCCGGTGAAATAACTGTCTATCTGTGTGTACCAAGCACGAGGTGTTTGTTTTAGCCCATACAATGCTCTTTTGAGCCTGCACACATGTGACTCGCTGCTGAAGATTTCGAATCCTACAGGCTGCTCAATGTACACCTCTTCCTCAATGATTCCATTGAGGAACACAGTCTTCACATCCATCTGATGAATGTGCCAACCCATCTACGTTGAAAGATCAAGGATGGTCCATATGGAAGAATACCTTGCGACAGGTGAAAAGGTTTCTTCATAGTTGATCCCCTCGATCTGTGAAAAGCCCCGGGAAAAAAATCTTGCCTTATACTTCTCAATGCTCCCATCAAAAACTTGCTTCACTTTGTAGATCCATCTCGAACCTACCACTGATTTCCTTTCGACCTTGGGACAATATCCCATGCATTGTTTCTGACAATCGAATCATACTCTTCCACCATGGCATCTACGCATGCGGGATCCTCCACAACTTCCTCAAAAGAGGATGGCTCTATCATGATACACTTGCTCATCAGAGCCAAGTATCCAGTAAATCGGTTAGGTGACTGTCTCTGTCTGCGCTGTGATGTAGGAACTCCTACATTGCACTTGCTTTGCATCAGATTGATCACTCGGCTTAGTCTTCCTCCCTCTCTACGATGTGGACTTGCATGAGTGGTTTCTTCCACTCCATGAACCTCCTCTTGTGGCTGATCCACATCCCGAGGCTCATCCTTAGGAACTAATAGCTCCTCATCTGCATGCAAGTGTGGCTCCCTCTCAAGCGAAAATTTCATGGCTTTCTCCTCATGAAATTTTATATCCCGTTGCACAACAGTCTTCCAACTGTCTGGAAAATACACATGATAGTTGTGGGGTGTTTCTGTGTACCCAAAAAATATCCCAACCTCTGCGGTCAGCTCCAGCTTCTTCTTGGCATCCTTCGTCACATGAATTTAAACAGGTGAGCCAAAAATCTTCAAATGAGAAATATCAGGCTTCTTACTAGAAAATGCCTCTTCGGGTGTACTCATGCCAAGTACTCTATGAGGACAATGGTTTTGCACATAAACCATAGTGTTGCATGCCTCAAACCAAAAGTGTATGGGAAGGCCCTGATCATGCAACATCACTCATGCAGCACCCACGATCATTCTATTCTTTCTCTCCGCGACCCCATTTTGCTGTGGGTTATGATGTGCTATGAGCTCTCTTCAAATTCCTTCTTTGCTGCAGAAGTCTTTGAATTCACAAGAGATGTATTCACCACCATTATCGCTCCTAAGAGCTTTCACCTGCTTCCCCGACTCTTTCTCAACTAGCGCCTTGAACTCACAGAACTTTGAGTATGTCTCGCTCTTATTCTGCATGAAGAATATCCAACACTTACGAGAAAAGTCATCAACAATTATCACATAATACCTGTGCTTTTCTGTCGAAGCTACTGAGAAAGGTCCACACACGTCTGTGTGAATTCTCTCAAGGATCATCGTGGCGCGACTATCCTTCTCATGAAAAGTGGTCTTCACAAATTTTCCCAAAGTACATCCCTTGCACTGATCTGACTATGCAAGTGTACCCTTGGGAAGCCTGGTAGAAATATACTGCAAAATTTTCAAAGCGCCATGGTGAAGATGGCCCAATCTCCTATGCCACAATTCACCCTCATCCCGGCTCACCACTGCTTCTGCTTTGCCCGCCATTTCTGCGCAGCCATCTACCTGCAATTGATAAATATTCTTAACTCGAATCCCTATCCTCCTGGTTTGACTAGTTGTTTTACTACGCAGGAAGGCTTTTCCCTCACTAAAAATAACATCATAACCCTTGTCTTCCAACATTTCCACAGAGATTAGATTCTTCTTCAATCCTGGAACATGCATGACATCCTTCAATATGAAAAGTTTACCTAACTCCCTCTCAAAGGAAATGGTCCCGATACCAATCACACTGTATCTACCATCATCGCCCATCTCGATGTGCACTCCAAGATCCTTTCCATCCAGATCACTGAACAAATATTTGTCTTTGGTCATGCTGAAAAGATGCACCACTTTGATCATAAACCACACCGATCCCATCACACTTGAAACCAAGCATGCGATCAAAGAAAATTTGAGCTCAAACTGTGAGGCTAAGGCCTCTCCTACTGCAGAACCAGTAGTGCTCTTATTCTTCTTCTTTTGTGGGAAATTAGTGGCGAAATGCTCATGCTGGTGACAGTGGAAACACTTCACCTTGGATAAATCATGCTTCTTGCCTTTACCTTAGGATTTGGAAGATTTCTTCCCTTTTCCTTTCCGATCTTTGGCAGCCAAAGTGAAATTTTCTTCATCTTCATTCTTCAATGAAGATCCATCCATGGTACCCCACCTTATCTCCTCCTGCACAATATCCAACCAAAGTTGCTCCCATCTTGGCAGTTTCTCCCGTCCATTAACAGAGTCTTCGTAGCTATGAAAACTCTTAGGAAGCCCAAGGAGAGCCAAGCTCACCAAGTCTTCTTCATCAACAATAACCCCCACACTTCCCAGCTCATCCTTACAGTGGACAAATTTTGCGAGGTATTTTGGAATATTCTCGTCTTTCTCCATTTTTATTTTTCTGAGCTAGTATTTAAGCACCAACTTCCTCTGGTCACTTTTGCTTTGGAAAAATTCTTTCAAAACCTTCCACATTAAGAATGGAGTGGCTTTCCCATGAAGGCTGGACACAATGTGGTCACCTTCCAATAGAATCCTTCGACACTTTGCTACCTTCTTTTTCCATGCGTCAAGTGTGGCTGCATCGCTAGAAGCCAGCTTAGGAACATCGCTATCAATGAACTCCTTCAACCCATTATCATCCAGCATCGCCTCCATCCTGTCCTTCCATGCTATGTAATTCGAGCTCCCATCAAGGGCATACTCCAATCGCAATCTGTTGAAAGACATTTCAATGAATGCTCAACTTCGACACTAAGAAAACACTGCAGCAAATTCAAATTCCACCAGCACAAAACTCAACTACTTCAATAATTGCAATCTCCTCCAATGATCAATACTCCTCTGATACCATGTAGAAATTATATAGCTTATGTGTTATATGTCCAAGATTCTCCTGATCTCACACTATTTTAACTTCATGCAAAATACATAATCTATTCCACCATTGATCATTTGCGGAAATTAAATCAAGATTACAATGCACACATGAAACAATAAAAATTCACACACATTAACACCGTTGTTTAACGGGAAAGCCTGAAGCTGAAAATCCCAAATATCTGTATATAATATATTTCATAGAGATCATGTAACAATCGTCATACAAAGCTGATCATATCAAGCTTTCAGTACAATACAATCACTACACACTAATCAAGAACAATCAACAAAAATCTGCACTGATTTTTTCCCTCGTGATAGCCTGCCTCTACTACGCAATACCTACTGAAGAATGGCTCTGTATGAGTTCGAATTGCTCCAGCCTTGCTCATGCAATCCTCATTGACATCTCCAGCCTTGTTGGATGCAATCAATGCATCACTATAGTCACAACTGATAGTCTTTATCTTGCCCTTTTCCACCTATCTCTCCTTTGGTCTCCTTTGAAACTTCCATACCTTTATTAGTTAAACGATGTATTCTTTATTTTATTAATGAGTTATTATTTATGAATTAATTAACTAATTAATTAACTCCACTCTCACTAGTGTATCAATCAATTAGACTAGATACAACTAGCTCACTTGAGTCTAACTTTAAGGTTAAACTAAATACAACTCCATAACTACTTCTTCCAACTATGTCATAACTACGCACTTGAGTTCTAACTGAAGTCCTCCATGCATGAACCACCAGTAGCTCTAGGAATTGCATAATTCCTTCAGCTAGCTGATCTGAAAAATCTGTTAACTGAATGTCAGTGCTCCAAGAGAATAAGATAATGTTTAGAGTCAAAATATTATTAAGAGCTAATAATATCCGACATATCTATTTTTAGACTCGCAGTCTAAAAATAGACTTCGCCCAAAATGTCTAAAAACAGAAGTCCATCTATTTTTCCAACTTGACCAACCATCCACAAATAACATCCTGCAACTCATAGAATATGATTGACATGTCTAAAAATATACATAGTCTAAAAAAAAAAAGAAATAGACTTCTTGCTTGGCAGGCCACTTAGTGAAGGTGACTCTTTTCACACTAAGGCGATAATCTTGTTGAATCAACAAGAAATATTTGTTTTGAAGAAGTCATGTTTGCGGTTGATAAATTTGTCCTTTTCAAAGAAAAACCGACAATAAAAGAAGAAATGCGCAAGGATAATGCAGTACATTGGCTTGAGAGGGATCTATAAACTAAGGTTACGGACACCTAAGGACGATCGTCCTCCCCCAAATGGAGCCACTCTTTGTCATCCATAATTTTTACTTTATCCAAATATGACTAAATGAAAAATACCAGTTTCTAGAACAAAATGGCAAGAACATTATGAATTCTAGAAATCTCAATGCCTTCATCATTTCAAATTGATTAGTCCACTGAAATATTCATCTATGTCTCCTAAAAATGTTAGCCTGTTGTTCCTTAAACTTGTTTTTCCTTAGCAGTGCTATTCCCTAAGCTGTTGTTGTTGTTCCTTATTCAGAATCCTCAAGAAACACTACTGAATAAAAAGAGACTGTATGTAGGCCAATTTTTCCATCATTTTCTAAGCCCATTTCATTATTTTCCCCTTTGCATTTATCCTCCATTTTTCCTAAAACCCCTTTTAAATCATTAAAAACCCTTTTATGGTTTAAAAATGCCCCTTTTCACCTATCGAACTCTTAAAAATTAGCCTAAAAACCCATTTTTTCCTAAAAAGCAATCTTTTTCAATTAAAAATCATAAGCCCCCGAGGGCTTAAAATATTTGGCCCCTTTCCTCCATATGTTTGAGCGCTATGACCAAGTGCCCAAACCCCATCGCATCGGCCTTCCTCTATAAATCCACTTTTTCCTTCGGAAATTTCTCCCCGCTGATGCGATTAGCACCCTACCCTTAGCCCTTGGTCACATATTCCCCCATGGGGTGTGCCCAGTGCGGTTATTAACCCCTGTTAGCCACCTATAATAATTTTTCAAAGCAAACAGGTGGCTAAATATGTTTCTGAGCCTTCAAGAGAAACATTTCCTTTGTAAATATATCATTCTTGAAGCCTTCATGTGTTGGGAAAATCTGAGAGGGGGGTGAATCGATGTTAGGGCACACTAAAATTTTTTACTTTCATGCTCTAAAACCCATACACTACTTTGTTGAAGCCAACTAGCATATACACGCGGATATCCTTCATAAAACTCGCGTATACACAGAGATCTAATTATGCCATTAGTTCTTCACTTATATCATTCCATCATTCATTCATTAGATGTTCTATAAACAGTAAACATGTGCAGTAAGAACAGAATAAACCATCACACAAAGCATCACACATGAACACCGGGATTTTTAGGTGGAAACCCAAGACGGGAGAAAACCACCGCTGCAGTTGCTCAGCCTTCAATATTTTATTATAGAGAAAACATCTTACAACATATGTGCTGGTGCAGACTCCTACCATCACGCAGGCACCCACCTGCGCTTGTTTACCAGCCTCTCCTGGAAGGGAGCTCCAACCCCACGACTCGTTTACCAGCCTCTCCTGGAAGGGAGCTACGACCCCCTACTCTCGTTTACCAGCCTCACCTAGAAGGGAGCTACAACCCCCTGACTGAAGGCTACAACCCTCAGCACCTCTATGGACCACGTTTCATCAATTTTCACACTGGATCCAAAGCTTCCACTAGGACACCACTTGCAGGCCACGTTTCATCATATTTTCAGACTGGACCCACTCCATACTTTTAAGCACAGTCAACCATCAAACATATATCATTAAACCAGCAGAACAGATCAGACATTTCTTACCACAGATTTCAGCAAACCCTAGTTTGCATACGCGCTTTCCTTTCACTGATGTCGTGTATATACGCGCTTCTGTTCACATAAACCAGCGTATACCTCTGTACATATTTCATTGCGCATACGCGATTTCTCTTCAGCGAAGCACGTATATACGCGCTTCCTCTGCGGCGAAATAGCGTATATATTTTCAACCATTATAGAGCAGCATACTTCTTCAGATCAGATATTCAGTTCAGATTTACCCTTTTACTTCAAACAGATGTTCGCCTCATCTCAGATCTAAGCCTTCCATAAACAGATCTAGCAGATACAAATACATTCCAGATCTAGATATTCCGCTTCATCATTTCTTCATAGGTGCATCATAGATTCAGATCTATTATCCAACCTTTACCCTTTCCATACAGATATACTTCACAGAGAAGTATTCATTCAAGCTCAGACATCTTGAACCCACACTCATGATTTGCATAATGAATTTCTTCTCTTTATATAGGTTTACCCTTTTTCAATACCATGAGCCCCTTTTTCAATACCATGAGCCAAAACAATACCATGAGCCCAAAACTACATTACTTTCGATGGTATTCCTGGACGGGGTCATTTAGATGAATCATTACCCAATACAATGGGTCAATACCATGGTGGTTACCCCTGGTTTTGCACTTTATGAGCGCTTTTTCCCATACGCGACTTGGCACGTACTTTACCGCGTGCATACGCGACTTCTCCTAGGAAAATCCACGTATGCCTTGAGACATACTCTTTTCATCATAGATCTAGCACATATTGAATTCCTTTCTTCATTACCTTCTGTACTCTCTGTAGATACATCAAATTTTCATCTTTAAACAGGTTCATCAAGACATATTCTATCAAGCACAACTTCATCAAGTAAGTTTCCATCATCTTCATCAGGTGGGTTGCCATTCAAGAACAACTCTCTACATCATATTGTCAACAAACATCATATCACATCAGATTTACATCATTTACCAATTCCATCAAGTCAAGAATAACTTCATCAGGTGTATTGCCATCAAGGACAACACATGCCAACAATCTCATGTCTTCATCTTCATTCAGTGGGTTGCCATCAAGGACAACACTCTGCATCATATTGCCAACATCATGTGTCTTCCATCCTTTAGAGAATCTTCACTGCTGTTTCCTTTGATGAACCCTATTATTTACCAAAGGAAAAAACTGCTCATGAGGCCCCATTCTCCATCATTTCACTTCTCCTTTTTTATACCACAAAAAACTTCATTTTCACCCTTATTCCCTTCACAAATCCTTCTAACCCTTTCATTTAACTTCCAAAAACATCAAAACCCTCTTAAAACCTTATATGTCCCCCTCATTTGGTTTTAAAATCCCTTCTTTCATCTATCAGAACTCTCATTAGGCCTTAAAAGTCCTTGTTTTAAGCCTAAAAATAGTCTTTTGCAATATTAAGGCATTAAGGAGCTTATAAACCTTTAGCCTTTTCCCTCATATGTCCTAAGCCCCACAATCGGGCATTAAAACACATAACCCTCCATGCCAAAATCCATATTTCCCTTCTATTTCTCCATTCCTGACGTTATGGTTCTAAATCAGATCTGGACCGTTGATCTGTAGAGATCAATGACCATCGGTCCATCCATACTCTGCCTTTTCATCTGCCATCCCATTTCCCCTTTCAAACCTCTGCTTCATCTTTAAACCTCGACCGTCCGATCGAAAGATCTAACGATCAGGACTTAATCTGAATTAACACCCCGCCATTGAACTAACCCGCTAAATGACAAAAGGGTCTACGTCACCATGGACCTCGCTTGACTTTTAACCCTGCATCTCTCTGCCTATTATGCTCATCAAGAGCCGTTGATCTTCATCCTGAAGATCGGACGGCCGACACGCAATATTGCGTAATTTTTGGCTCTCCCTAGCACCGTGAAACTTCCGCGCGATAAAAGTGGTTTTGGAAATCCACATGTCAATTGATGAATGGAATCACGTTCCATTCGCCCGAAACTGCTTTCCCCCATTTCGTTGTGCGATAACCACCAGTGGTTTTGCAGAACCACTCTTCTTCATTTCTGTGCCATATTTTGAATTCAACCCTGGTTAGCTACTCTGCCAAGTTTCAACCCTCCTCCTCACTACTCCTCCACCCTCGCAAGACTCTGTTGCAGTCATACCCTGCGCAGGTTTTATTTAATTGGTTTATCTTGTGTTTGTAGGTTTAATGGTGTTAGATCTATAATGCCTTCCCACAGTCACAAAGGTGACACTTCGGTTGAGAGTGATGACTCTGTAACCTATCAATATAAATGGGAAGCCATGTAGGGTGAATTCTAAGATGGATTGATGTTTCATGAACATAAATCGTACCTGTAAACCCTCGAGCTTAGCAGAAACCCCAGATACCTGTACAGAAGAAGTAGCAAAGTGTATCAGAAAGAGATTAAAGGATTAATGCATAATATTGAATACTTAATGCTTATGTCCAATGTTTAGAAGGATAAAGGACACAGATAAAGACCCAAATATGATCAAGGAGGCTTAATGAAGCCTGAATAACACTATCAAAGTCATATCAGTGTATGAGGCATTAAAAAAAAAAAACATGGCAAATCAGTAGAGCATTCTTTCTCCAAAGGAAGGAACAACTCACACGACCTATTCTACACTCCACCAAGCATCCTGGCAGTTATTACACTGACATGAATTCCTAAAACTATCAGGACAGTTGTTATGAAGGCATGGAAGACCTGCAAGCCAAACTATCCAGCTTGCTTATCTCAGAAGACAAAACAGAGTACTAGCAGCCAGAGAGTACTTCAAAGAAACATACCTGAAGTTATTGTCAATCTGACAAAGACTTCTAAACCAACCTAAAGGGTACCAACAGTTAATGCAAATCCATTATGCAGAGTGGGCATTCGAATACTTCCTCCCCCCGTCTATGGATCATTTAAGTTCATATCTACTACTCCACCTCCTCATTCACCTATAAGTATTCATTGAAGATTCATTGTAAAGGGTTGGGATTTTATTGACTATTTGAACTGTTATTGAGGGCATGTAGCTGAGTATTTTGTAACATAGTAGGCTGGGAAGAGAATTTTGGACTATAAAAAGCCACTGGACTCAAAGTATGTGACTAGTTTTGCACATCAATTGAACAAGTAGATTCACAAGATCCTGGTCTATAATATTGGTGATGTTTTCCTTACTGTAACTGTCTCCTTTCCTGTTTTTTCATACTGTCCATTATTCTCTAATAAAGAATAGTAGGTATAGATTAGGAAATACTGTTGGAAGTACCCTAAATCTCATTGATCAACTTTATCTTTATGTTTTCCTCTGATTGTGCATTTTAAGGATAATTCTATAGAGTATAACCAGTGAAGAAATGTTGGTGAGCCCATGTCTTGCTGAGTAAAACTTGAAAAATTGTTCTTAAAAGACATTTTAATTTCATGATAAGTAAATATTGAACTAGGGAAGTCTATGGTTAGCCCTGTCCTCTAGTTTTTCTCCAACAGTTTTTCTTGAAAGTTTCCCTGTGAGTTAGTGTCAAAAGCAGAGAAGGTTAAAAGTCTTTCTCTGATCTTAGGCCTTACTCTGTGTTTAATCTTAAATGTTTTCTACTTTCTGAAAGAAGTTATGAGGACTGCTGGATTGTTTCCCTTGAGAGTATGCTGAAAGTAGTCTAAGTTGAAAGTATTTTCTTGATCTTAAGCTACCCTTGTTTTCTTTACTGAGAGTTTCCTTTGTGAGTATGTCAAAAGCAGGGTAGGTTAAAAGTCCTTAACTGATCTTAGGCTGCACTTTGGTTTCTTTATTTCACCTCACTTCTTAATGTTCCATCTCACTATCTATCTAAAAATATCCTTTGGTATAGATGACTTTCCCTATGGAAATTCTTGGATATTGTTATGCGAATAAACCCTTTTATGACTCCATAGCCCAATGGATTGGCACTTCTCTTGACCTATATTCCCATGCTAAAACATCCTTCTACTCATTCCCTTATTCACTTCACATAACCTTCTCAATTAATTATCTCCAACCAAACAAATGAACCAAACCCCTATGCTTCATACCTAGCCTAATACCATAAACTGACCTTAAGGATATATCATTCTTTACCTTTATAGAGAGATCCCTTTCTAGATCCAGGAGGGCTAGATCCTAGAATCCCAAAGCGGTTTGATGTTGTCTTGTCTTTTGGTTTTGCTAATCTAGCAAAAACACAGGAACCCCAGCAAGCCCCTCCATCGCATCAAAATCCCCTTTTTTCTCCCTCCCCTTTGTCTTCTTTCTTTACCAATTTCCCGACACGATAAGCCCCTTCTCCCTAGCTCCTGGTCGCCTTATCTTTCAAAAGACCACTTCTCGGTGCCTTTCCTTAAGCCCCTTTTTCCCTATCTTCCCGCACCTATGTTATTTCTCAACGGATCTCCGCTGTCCATCCTAACCATCAAACGGTAACTGTCCTTCCCCTTCACCATCCAAAATCCCACCCATTTATCCCCGCAATCAATCCACACCGTAGATCTTATAAGATCCAACTGTTCTCATCTGACCTAACAACCCAACTCCACCGGGGCCTACCATTCACTATGAAAACCCGTCATCCAATCACTCACTTCCACCTAGTTTCCACTAATTCCCCACTTACGCACCTTTCCCATCGTATTTCTCTCCCGATCGTTGGATCCACCCCTTCTCATCCAATGGTCAGTATCGCATATCGCGCGATTTCAGCGTTCAAGGTTTAACAAATAAAAGCTATGCATGATCGGTGGTATTGCGAAGGACGCATGGTGTGATATAACTGGATCATGTTCCCTCCGGGAAAAACCACTAACCACCCGAGGGTCACACGAAAACCACCAGTGGTATTTCGAAAACCGCTTTGCCCTTTTTCATGCCAAGTATGGTTTTTAAACCAGTTTTTCATGGGTTTCCTCCATGAAACATATTCCGTTTCTCTGCCTGCATATTCCGCTCTTTCTCACTGCTCCATTTGCCTTCGCTAGCCTCCAAAGTAATTTTACCAATCACGCAGGGTTTCATAACATATTTTATGGTTTTGTGCAGGTGCTATGGTAGTTTTAAGGGATGAAAACCCTCCCACAGTCCATAAAAGGACGAGCCAGAGGGTGATGGCTTTCACAGTCCAAATAGAGGCCAGGTAATGAAGAAATGGACTACCATGGTTTTGTTTCATGGCTTGATCAGTGCTTGTGAGCACGGATTATGCAATCAAACCTGCAGCGTACCAGAAGAAGCCCTGCACACTACAGAACAAAGAAAAATCAATGAAATAGGAAGAAAATCCCAAGGAATAGAGATTAAAGAATTGAAGATAAAGCATTATACTTAAAAGTTGAAGGTTAAAGGTTAAAATACATAGTTTAAAGGTTCGAATCAATTATAAAAGGAAAAAGGGAAATAGTGTTACATTATAAAGTCCTAAAAACAATATCAAGGCCTGAAATCAGTTAAAAAGTCAGCAAAAGAACAAGTGGAAACAAATTGAAGACTGAAGAAGGCACGATCAGCCTCAAAAACAAAAAATCAGAGTCAAAACAGAGTATCAAGGTATACATAGAGATAGAAATGTTAAAGGTTTAAATTAGCAGATCAAGGCTAAAAGAGCCTTAAAACACAATTAAGTGAGGAAATAAAGACAGATTAAGCCAAAAGTGCAGTTTTATGATCAAATCAAAAAGACTTAGGCTTGAAGATAGCCTCGAATGCATCAAAGGAGCAGTTATTCACTTAATAACTCAAAATGGACACCTTTCACTTACTTTATGTCTCAAAGGGAAAATTGGCAGTTATTACACAAAAGGATATTTTAAAACTGTCAGAAATTTATTGTAAAAGACAGAAAGAGCCTCATGTTGGGGTCTTGTCATTTAGAAGATTGGCATGCCAAGTGATAAGGCAACATACAAATGAAGCTTTAGAGCTCTAGGATCTAGCCCTCCTAGTCTCAGAGAGGGATCTCTCGATATGTTTATAAGGATGTGTCTTGAAAGATTTAGAAGTTGATTTTAGGCTAGTTATGAGGTGCAGGGTTGTTTGTTTTGTTTGGTTGGAAAAATATGTGTCATGCAGTATAGATAGAACATGGGAATCTACAAGCCATTGGGCAACAGAGTCATGTGAAAGTCCAAATAGTTCTGATTGAGAAGGAAGGGAAACCAGAGGGAAAATCTAACTCGATAAAGGATCTGTTGGAATAATATAGGTGAAATGAGATGAAAATTAGGGAATAAGAGTGAAAAGCAAACTAAACCCTTTCACAATGACTTAAAGGATTCGGGGAATGCCCTATTTCCTCCAGAAAGCTCACTGTTATGGACTTAATCAATATAAACGCTCAAAGAAGAGGAGAAATGCAGACTAAACCGTCTTAATGAACTATAGGATTCAGGGAACGCCCTATTTCCTGATATAAGTTTGCTGTTGAGAGCTTAATAAAAAAAAGCATACAATTGCATTCAAAGAAGAGGGAATGTCTTAGACATATAGGATTGAAATCATAGGGACCTTCAACACAATAATTACAGCAAGAAACAGAGGGTATGATTAAAACAGACTTCTCTGTCAAACTACAAGCATTAATAATTAAAGAGAGATTTCAGCTACAATATTTAGTGGCAAATAGAAGGAGGGAACACCTAAACATTCTTTGGAACAGCTAAAATAACCAATTCCGAAATAAACAAACTAAAGTTCTAAGAGAGTTGTTTAAAACTACTCAATAAAACCTTAGTAGGTGAAAACATATAAACAGTGAAGGATAAATAGGTCAGAGGTGCTTCTGAGATACATTTCTCTGCCTAAAATTTTTATCCTACTGTAAGTAAAGCATGATGGAACAAAGTGGAAAATAGGAAATAACATTAAAAATAAGAATTACTTGACCAAAACCAGGCTCAGGGATCCAATGATCCAACTTCCTTCATCAACAGAAAAATAGAAACCTCCACACTCCTTCAGAAAACCAATGCTCCTTCAAAGCAACAATCTATGTATTACTTTAGAAATCACAAAATGCCAACCAACCCTTTACAATGAGACTTCAAAGAGTCTTTATAGGGGAAGAATGAGGAAGAGTAGGTGAGGAAAGTTTTAATGAACATCAGAGACAGGAGAGGGTATTCGAATGCTCCATTCTGTGTCATAAACATAACTTTAAATTCTAGACAGACTTAGTAACCTCGTTGCTTCTTGAGACTATTTTGATATGATAGAAATCACCCCACAAAGTGTACTTTGGGACAAAGCACTATCTGTAGTGGTGCTGTTATCTCCTCTGGTGTGAGTTAAGTGGAAGAATGGCCTTGAGGACTCCCATAATTTTAAATAACTGCTTCTGACAGTTTGTAGTAGTTTCCTCTGGTGCAATAACTGCCTGGAAAACTTTTGTGCATGGAGGTCGGATAGGTCTGTCAGTCAATATTTTGCACCAATAACTGCTTTTTCCCTTTGTAATTCAACCTGTTTTAGCTTTGTTTATGGTTTATCTTTGCTGATTGCTCGAACTACTTCTGCACTGATGCTCTCGAGGGTTTTTATAATCTTCTATGCCTTTGTTTTCCTCCATTGGATATGTGATATTCACCATTCCTGAATGTTCTGTGTACAACTGGCAGGTTTCGCTGAGCTGGGGGGTTTACTGAGGGTTCATGTCTATGACCCATCGACTGTCACGAAATTTAACCTTTGTTCTGGTTCCCTTGATGTTGATTCTTGGCCCGAAATTGTTATATGAGCCTCTGTGTCACCTCTCGTGACTGTGGAGAAGGTTCATGCTTCGTCGGCAATGAAAACCTGAAAACACACTAAAACATGTTATGAAATCCTGCGAGCTTGTTTTAGACTGCTTGCAGAGGCTCTGGGGTGGTGGAGGAGCAGTGAGACGGTAAGTGTATGCAGCGGGGAGGTAGAGAAATCATGGCAAAGGTTGCAATCTAGTTTGAATTTGAAAATATGGTGCGAAATGGATCAGCGGTATTGGGAAAACCATTAATGGTTTTCATGCAGCAAAATGGGGGTAGGCATTTTTGGGTGGGAGGAACGCGATATGATACACTGCCTGACGCGTGTCCCTCCCAATACCATCTATTTCGTGTGGAAGTTGCGCGGTGCTGGGGAGACGCCAAAAGTTGTGATATTGATTGCTGGTCGTCAGATGATGGGCGATAGATCCGATGACGCAGATCGCACGGATGGGATATAAGATGCACGGGGTATGGATGATGGGGCCTATGATGACTTCAATTGTTTTGTCATGTAGTGATCGATTTTATGAAAGTTAGATCTATCGGGTTATGTCTTGATCGTCAGATCTTCACCATGGATGGTTGAGATTTTAAATATAAAGTGGAGATTTGGAAAAGGGTAGAAAGGAAAATAGATGAAAGGGCAGAAGGATGGATGGCTCGATGGTCGTTGATCTATGTAGATCAATGGTCGAGATTTCGCTCAAGACCACAACGTCAGGAGATGGGGATTCAAACAGAGGGTAAGGTTATGATGGGGTCGTTAGGCCTCTTAGTGCCCGATTGTGGGGCTAAAGACACATGAGGAAAAGGGCTGAAATTTATAAGCTCTCGGGGGCTTAATACCTTTGTAATGCAAAAGACTGTGTTTAAGTCAAAAACAAGGGATTTTAAGGCCAAATCAGGGTTTCGGTAGATGAAAGAAAGGATTTTTAAACCAAATAAAAAGGAGATATAAGGTTTAACAGAGGGTTAAAAATGATTTATAGGTTTAATGAAGGATGTTTTGAGGGATTTTTGAAGGAAACAAGGATGAAAATGGAGATTTTGTGGGAGTGAAATGGAGAGGTGAATGGTGGGAAATGGAGCATTATAAGCAATTTTCTCTTGGAAATCAGCAGGTTCATGAGGGCTTATAGTGAAACAATAGTGAATATTAATTCAAAGGATAAGAAATCATCATAAGACTTCAAAGATGATGGATTTTCAAAGGAAATATATCTCTTGAAGGCTTGAAAACAAAATTAGCCACCACTAGGTATATCAGAATTTATAGGTGGCTAACAGTGGCTCCACTTGGGGAGGACAACTTGCTCTTTAGGTGTCCAGAATCCCAGCTGTAAATATCTGGTTTTCAAAAGTCCAGCGCCTTATCCATTCGGAAAATTTTCTTTGTTTTCTTGCTGGCACCTTTTGCATATTGGAATTTATTTTAGTGACCGACAGCATGAGATCTCTTTGAAACAAAAATTTCTACCTACCCCAAGCTACCTGTCCTAGAATTTTATTCTTACTTTGAGTGCACTTGGACTGACATCTCTTTTACATATTATTTTGCAAATAGAAAAATAAACCTTATCTAATGCTACCCTTATTTCTCCATGAGTTCAGATTAAGCAGTTGAACTCATAATTTTCTCTACCTAACTATTATCTGTCAGGATTAGACTGTCTGACAGGTTTTTATTATCTATATTATAAAACAGAAATTTAAAAGCAGCCAAGTCAGGATTAAGCAGTCTGACTTGCTGTGGTCTATGGCATAAAAACAAGCTGCACATAGACTAAAATTTTCAGAAAATTAAAAAAAAAATAGTGAAGGCTTGAGATCTGAAAGTAATGACCATCCTTCTCTTCTCTTTCAGCTCTGATTTTGGTCCCTATTAGAGCTGTCTTATTTCCTTTACCTAGTTCAATTTTTTTGGCAAACTAGAACCAGTTATTTTCTTCTCGTTGGCTCAAGTTTTGAGAGAATTAGAGCCATATTTTCCTTTGATTCTAAGCTCAGATTTTCAGCATGTTTGAACCTTTCTTTCTTCTTTCCTAATTTGTTCTACTGATAAGCCAAGAATAAATAGTTTGGCAGATATTTTTCACTATCCTATCAGCAGTAAATTGAAATCTTCCCAATCATGATTAGGCTGTATGATTGGATAGTAGTGCTCCTTAAAGTAGTGGCATTTGAGCTTTCACACTTTCATATTTTACTTTCCTTTTGGTATGGGGCTATACCTTTCTTGTTTTATTTCTACCCTCTCTTCTATTTCTCTATTTTTTTTGTATTTTTATTTCCATTTTTATTTATGAAAATGGTATGTACAATGGATTAAAAAACTCTGAAACTAAGACACTTGACAAAAATATTGTTTAAGCATCCTGCCATTGACAGGACCTCCCAACACTTCTTCACCATTCAGTTCTTGCAGGAAAAATGCATTATGCCCTCTCATGGAATGAATAATGTAGGGCCCTTTCCACAGATTTTCAAACTTACCATCCTTTCCTTTCTCTTCCCTCCTTGAATCCCATTTGAGAACCACATTTCCAACTTGGAAGTCATTTGCTTTAGTCCTTTTGGCAAATAACCTTTTGATGTTTTCTTGGACTGTTTGAGTTCTTTGGTAAACTTCCTCTCTAGTCTGTTGCAAATGGATGGTCTGATTGATCCTTCTCTGCATATCATTTTCTTTAGCTTGGACTTCCTGAAGGAGTTTCATGACTAGAACTCCTAAGGATGTTGGGAAAACAACATCCATGCCATAAACCAGCTGATAGGGGGACATGTTGATTGACTTTTTGGTGGTTAACCTATCAGCCCACAAGGCATGAACAAGCTTACCATGCCATGCTTTCTGGTTCTGCTCCAACAACTTCTTGATGACGTTGATTAGACTCTTATTGGAGGATTCAACAAGTCCATTTCCTTGGGGGTAATAGGTTGTGGAGTGGCCTAAGGTGTTATGATATTTATGGCAGAAATCAACCATCCTCTTGGATTTAAAAGCAGCAGCATTGTTTGTGATTATTTTTATAGGATAGCCAAATCTAGACAATATGTTGGTCTCAAGGAATTTAATAATGAGAAAGTCAGTAACATTCATAGTGGGTATGGCCTCTATCCATTTGGTAAAATAATCAGTGGCTGTGAGGATCCATTTGTGCTGGGATGAGGAGGATGGATGGATTTCCCCTATGAAGTCCAAACCCCATTGCTGAGAGGGTGCTTCAACACTAATTGGTTGCAAGGGTAAGGGCAAGAGCTTTCTCCTACCATGAAAAATTTGGCACTTGTGGCAAGACATCACTAGTTTTTGGGTGTCTGGGAAAAGGGTTGGCCAATAGTAACCATATTTGAGGATCTTGTTTTCTGTGGTCTTCCAATTCAGGTGCCCCCCACATTCTCCTTCATGTATTTCATGCATGATTTTTCCTTCATCAACCTCAAGTAAACATTTTAGTAATATCCCAACAGAATTTTTCCAATATAAAACTACATCTATTATACAATAATTTAAAGCCTTCTATTTGACAAATCTGGCTTTTGTTTTTGACAAAGAAGGAGGAGCATTTAAATAAAGTAGCACATAAATGATGTCAACATACCATGGAGAGATCATGAATGTTTCTTCAGTAAATGGTGCTAGGAACTCTTCTATCTCTTCCAAGGCATCAACCATATTCATATCTAGTGCTTTGAAATTAGACTCGGCCATGCATTTTGCTAATCCTTGTCCCTTGATGAGTTTAGTAGGCCTGATTTCTAAGTCATATTTTAGAATAGTGGCAATCCACTTTCCCCCTTTACCATCGGGGTCCTGACTTAGAATATCTTTAACTACGGTGTGTGGCACAAAGGCAATGATATGTGAATGTAAAATTTACACCCTAAATTCCTTTAATGCTTTTACCAGTGCCAAGGCTTGCTTCTCCATGATATTATATTTGAGTGGGGCATCTCTCACTAGTACATTTGGCAAAAATTCTGACACTTGGTTCTGACACTTTTGACCAAATGTCGAAAATTTCCCCATATTTTTTCAACTTTTTCAAATCCCATCCAAAACTGTCGCTATACCAACCTTTAGAGGAAAGTGTCGCAATACCAACACTTAGAGGCAAGTGTCGGTCTTGCGACGTTTGCAAAATAGCGTCTCTCTTGCGACAAATTTCTGAATTATGTCGTTATTGTGACGTTACAGAGACAAGTGTCGCTATTGCAATGTTTAGAGGAAAATGTCGCTATTGCGACGTTTAGAAGAATACATCGCTATTGCGACGTTTGGTGGCAAAGTGTTGCTCTTGCGACGGTTGGTGGTGATGTGTCACTCTTGCAACGGTTAGGCGATATGTCGCTCTTCCGACAATTGGTGTCAAAGTGTCACTCTTGCAACGGTTGGTGGAAATGTGTCAATCTGGAGACGGTTGGTGGAAGAGTGTCACTCTTGCAACGGTTGGACGAAATCCATTCCTGTAGTTGTGGTGATTAAATCCCACGCAAAAAGAAAAAGTGAAGAAATGATGTGGTAGAGGTTAACGCGAATTGTTAACAAACAAAGGCGTAGAACTATGAACAAAAGAGGCGGAACATTGATTAGAAAATAGTGGAAGTGATTTCGAAATCAAAAACCAGTAGTATCACGTGGGTAAGTAGGCCGTAAGCAGATTTCAAAATAAAAACGCGATATGGGCCTACGATGGACACATGGCCATAAGTGGTTTGCAGAAACCATTTATATCGCGCGATGTTGGGAAATTAACCCTCATGCAATAAATTAATGTGATATTAGTTTACATTCGTTGGATCACTCAACCCTACGCGATAAGCTATCTGCCATTAGATGCGATTGGCTTGTTAATGGAGGTGGGCCATATGTAATGTGGGTTCCATGGAACATTTGAATGGTTGAATGTTAAGTCCACATAGGCAGAGTTATAATTTTTTTTTTAATCTAAGAGCGATGTATATATATGTTAATAGATATGCTATGTCGGATGTGAGGTTTTAAAATCCGCGATCGTGATTATATTTGGATTAAACAAATTTCAAGGTTGAACTTAAGTAATGTGGCAAGTGCGAGAACCTAAGGCAACCATTGAGTTATGATTCGAACTTTTGATCGTGAGTTGTCCCATAATTGAAATGTGGACCGGATATTAATTTCTGTTGGCGCTGGCATTTAAATTAATGTCGCGGAGGTTCCATGTAATGTTTGTTGATATACAGTGGTAATTTCATGCGAGTGTAAATTAAAAGAGAAACCTTGGATACAAGATCTATTTGGGCTTTAATAGAAGGGTAGTTATAGGTGTAAATGAGTTATGTTATGGTTTGAACCATATATGTAAGCTCTGTATCGAGAATTGAAATTCTGGGTTGGTTGGTGTTATAACCAGTAAAAAGAGAAAGGGCTTCCGAAGGGAGTATTGAAATTTTCAGCTTTATGTTAAACTGGAATTAGAATATTCATTCAATGACTATCGCAAGAGAGTAAAATAAAATATAAAATTGATTCATAAACTTTTATTCATTCAATATTAACTATAATTCAATTTATTCATTCAATATTAAATATAAAATTAATATACACTTTTTTATTGGGAGTAAAAAGCCCACAATTTTATTAAAAATATAAAAAATTTGTAAAAAGCCCACAATTTTGTAAAAAGCCCACAATTTGTAAAAAGTCCACAATTTTGTAAAAAGCCCACAATTTTGTAAAAAGCCCACAATTTGTAAAAAGCCCACTTTTATTTTCTTTTTGCTTTTTGAGATCCCATTGAGTTCAACACATCTTGGATTTTCTACAACATTGAGAGAGATAATTGCTAAATATAACTATTATTTTCTTTATAGGATAATTTGCATCAATGGAAGAAAACATTAGAGGTGGAAAAAAAATTCAAAAGGGTGAAAGGGGTGATGGTAGAGTTTATTGCCCTTGCAAAAAATGTTGTGTGAGAAATAATGTTAGAGTTTTAATAGCAACATCAACAATGCATTGTTGGAAATATGGGCACATTGATGGTGGATCAAATGACTATCGTCCCGTGGTAATTAATTATCTATCTTCATTTTGATTATATCGTAAAATTTTATATTATTTTAATATTTTTTATATGCGCACTAATGTTTAATGATTAATGTTTGTAATTTTCATAAAGGCACAGTTGCCCCCCAACTTTTTGCAGATGATCAACCAACTTCCACAACTAAATAGTAGTAGATTAGATGATGTTGCTCCAGTACAAGAGAATATTGCAGCAAATATTAGTATTGGAAATGATGTTGTACAAGGTGAAGAACATGAAGTGAATGATGAAGGTAATTTTAATGATCCCATGGAGGTAGATCATGATGACAGTAATGAGACAGTTCACATTAATTATGGGACAAATTAAATGCTCCAAGACTTGTATGGTGATTCAGATGATGATGGTGGAGATAGCAGTGACGGTATTTATGATGTACCTCTGATTAAAAGGTCAAGTGAACAACTTTTTGAACACTCAAATGCAACTCTTCTCTCTGCTACATTGTTGTTGGTGAACTTAAAGGTTATGAATAATTTGTCGAACAGATGTATGACACAACTCCTAAGGTATGCAATATGTATATATGATCACATATATGTAAATGTTGATTATATTCCCTTTTTTTAGTTGTAATAAATGTGTAAAATAATAATTCAATACTATTATATATATATATATATATATATATGATTAATAATCTTTACATTAATTAGTTTTTGTTTATGTTGTAGATTGTTGGGTGAATATTTGTTACCATTGCCAAATACTTTACCTCGAACATATCGAGATCTACGTGCTATTATGAAACACTTTGGAATGGAATATAACACTACAGATGCATGTCCTAAATATCATATTATATATTACGGAGAACATGCGTTGAAAACAGAATGTCCGAAATGTGATACCAGTAGATATCGAATAGATCAACTAACCAAAAAGGTGCCTCAAAATGTTCTTCATCATATTCCCATAATTCCACATTTGCAGCGAATGTTCAGGTGTAACAGCATAGCACAGTTTATGGATTACCATTCAAAGAATAGAAGTGGAGATGGCGTTCTTCAAATGCCTACAGATGGTTCTTCATTTAGATAAATCGAGGAAAAATATGTAGATTTTAAAATGAACCTCGTAATGTCAGGCTTTCATTAGCAGTTGATGGTGTTAATCCATTCTGAGAGCTTAGATCTACTTACTCAGTGTGACCTATTTTCATTATCAACAATAACATTCCTCCTTGGATGTCAATAAAGACGGAGCACATAATGTTGACTATGATTATTCTAGGTATTTGATACATTATTTTTTTGAATGTAACATTTTCATTTCTCTCGTTGTTTGCATAAATATATATTTTATTTATTTACTTACTTATATATACATATATCATGGTAGTAATTATTATGTACCGTAATTTTGAACAATTAGGTAAGTACCGGGTCAAAGATATGAATGTATATATTGAGCCTCTTATCGATGAGCTAATACAGTTATGGCATGGCATCACTATGTATGACATCACTAAACCAATCAAGCAGAAGAGATTTCAATGTCGTGGAATGCTTGTATGGACAATTCATGATGCCCTAGGACTAACACATGTTTGTGGTATGTAATATTTCGTTGCAATTTAATACAATACATAATTATCTAAATTAGATATACCATATTGCATGTTTTAAAAATGATCTCATAGTATAATTGTTATTGATCCATCTATTGCAGGTCTTCAAACAAAGGGTAGATTTGCATCTCTAGTTTGTGGCCCTAAGACGAAGTATCGTCATTCACCAGACTTAGGAAATATGGTGTTTGATGAGTTTAGGCACTTCCTCTCTAGGAACCATAAGTATCGTACTACTGAAAAACATCTTTTCAATGATAAAGAAGAAACTGGATTAAAACCACAAAGAATGACACCTCGGTTGTGGAAGTTGGAATATATATAATTATAATAATTCATGAACATTATTAATTTGTGTGTATAATATTATATATATATATATATATATATATATATATATATATATATATATATATATATATATATATATATATATATATATATATATATATATATATATATATATTATTATTATTATTATTATTACTTTGTTTATGTAATGTTTGAAAATTTTGTTTTAACTAATGAATTTATTTTATTGTATTTTATAATTAATATTGTTCTGATTTATTTTATTCTTTGATATCAAGGTCATCGTCGCGGTGAAGGTACTAATATTGTACTTCCACCTGGAATGAAATGTTATCCTTCTTAATTCGCGAGGTTTCCCTACTATGAGGACCTAAAAATAGCTCATTTGTTTGATACAATGCATGTCGGGAAGAATGTGACAGAAATGTTATGGCGAACCATAGATGGTGCACATGATAGAGACAAAATTGACAAAATTTGTGCTGACATTGAGAAATCAAATCATGCAATGAAAAGTGTGATCGACGGATCAAATAACAATGGAGGTCGAAATTATAATAATATTCCATGGTTATTAACAGAAAAACAAAGCAATGATGTAAAAGAGGTCGTTAGAAGAATTAAATTTCCAACAGGTTTTGCTTCAAACATAAATAATATCTTAACGAAGAAAGGTGACTTCAGTGGGGTGAAAACACATGATTGGCATACCTTTGTTAAGGTAATTTTTTTGGTATACGTTTTTGTATTTTATTGCTTGAATACATATTTTAAATTTTCCTTTTTTTGTTTAATTTGGAAACCAATAATGATTCATTTTTTATTGTTATAGTATGTTCTACTTGTATCTCTCCCAAACGACTTCGACAACAATGTCAAACAAATTATATATGGTCTTAGTAAATACATGAGGTAAGTAGTTTTGATTTATACGCAAAATCTAATTGCTACAATTTCTTTTTGTACTTAATGAAATGATGTATTAATTTACTTGTAATGAAATATATATTATGTTTCATTGAAATAACCTTGCGTAATGATTTGCAGATGGTTGTCATTGAAAGAAATCCATCAAGATGAAATAAAGTATTGGAAGAGAGAAATTCCTTGGCTAATGTGTGAAATGCAAAAGTATCTACCTCCAATATTTTTCAATGCACAAGAACACTACTTGATACACCAAGTTGAGGAGATTAAAATGTGTGGACCAATACACACAAGGTCAATGTGGATGGTCGAGAGGCACCTGAAATCCTTCAAGGCTTTGGTTAGACAAAGAGCATGACCTGAGGGTTCTATGGTGGAAGGATATGTGGTATATGAATCCATGGTGTATATTAGTCATTATCTTCCTATATTAGCTGCGCCAGCCAGGAAGGCGGTGGATTGCATTTGGGATGTGAACTCCATCAAAAAATTTGAAGTGGAGCACCTGTTAGGAAAAGGTAGAATGAAGAAAGTGAGAGGTAAAAGATTTATTATGTATAATACATATAATGTTTCATTTTTTTACATCATGTATATGATCATTATATTCATTTAGGTCTTATTCTTTCATATTTTATTAATTAATATAATTTACCATGGTTATAATTAATATTTATTAATATTGGTGAATTATTGTTTTTTTATTCAGGTGCTCAAGATTATGAGGCACTACTTTTATACATTGCAAACAATCTTGAGTGGATGAGTGAATGGATTGAAACATGTAAAGCACGTAACGACGGTAGGTTATCATGGCAACTACTGTGTGAATTGATTAGAGAAGTGTATCGTAGTGGAGATGGAAACGTTACGGACAGGGAAATCGATTTAGCATATGGTTTGAAAGATAGAAAGGTAAGAAATTAATTCACCTATTTTATTCATTACTTATTTTATACTATATTTATAATGTGACAACAAGTTTGATTTTTCAGTTAATTTTCATGTTGTGTAAATTATATGATTAATTATTAATTGAGAATGCATCTTTTTCATGTTTGGCATATTGCAGTTGAAACACCACAAGGCTATGTGGTGCAATGGTCGTCAATTTCGCGTTAAACGGTTGGATGATAACAGGAAAACTTCTGATAGTGGGATAACTGCAGTATTCCAGGTCACTAATGTTTCCTCCAGGAGTGACAGACATCCTCGAGAATCTGAAAATAGATATTATGGGTTCTTAAATGATATAGTTGAGTGTGACTTTAATTCCTTCAAAATAGTTTTGTTCGACGTCAAATGGTATAGGCTATGAATGAATGTACGTGATGATGATAGAACACTTATTCAACATGACAATGGATTTCCAATGGTTAAAACATCGCAGTTTGAAGCAAGAAAAGATCGCTATGTTTTTCCAAGCCAATGCGAACAAGTCTTTTACTTAGAGGTTCCAGGTGAGAACGAATGGTCATTTGCTATTAGATATGATCCAAGAGGAAGGCCAGTAGAGTATACTGTAGAGGAAGAAGATGATATTGATCAAGAAGAAGATGATGCAGTGGCAGATGAGCAGGAAGATGCATTGGCAGACGAAGAAGATATCTTAGAAGATGAACCAGACATAGGAGATGAGGCAACAATTATTGATGATGATGTCGATGAGGATATTATTGAAAATGACATAATTGATGATGATGATGACATGGTCAATCATTTCAACACCGTTTCTGAATCAGATGTTGATATAGATGTCGATCAGTTGGATGAAGATCAAGAAGATACAGAAGAAGAATATTGATACATATGTTATGTTCGAGTATGAGCTGGTATGTTATAAATTTATATTTTAATATGTAGGAATTATTGTCTTTAAATAATTTACTAATTATGTGGGTTTGTTGCATGTTGTTTATTATTTCAAACCAATAAATAATGGCCTTACTATTGTACAAGCTAAATTAAAATTATATGCCATTTTTAAATCAAACCTAAGTTGGCATTTGAAAGGTTTTAATACCTATTTATATGGTGGAGCATTACCGCCATAAACTATGGTTTTAATAGGAATTTCAAAAAAATTACAAAGGTTTCGGATTAACCATGGCGGGCCTTTCAAAATTTTACATTAATCACTATAGCTACCATGCATGTAATCAATACTACAGCTCCTTGCCTTTTCTTTTTACCTATTTCTTCAAAACACTCTTAGAAATAATAAAATAAGGAACAATTGTTCTAATTCTTTCATTTTATCATTATTTCTAGCAGTGTATAAGCTACATAGAATTAGAAGCATAACATAATTATGTCTTTTACTCTTCAAAACATAATATAAGACAAGAATAATGACTTGAATGTGTAGTAAAGAAGGGGTTAACATCTCAACCTAGAGGGATCAATTGTAAATCATATCGATAAAACACATATGGTCAAAAAAACAAGAGGAATTGTATGAAAATACTTATCATTATATACTAATATCGAAGGAATGTACCATTTATCTAGTGGATGTCACACCAAACCAATCCATTTCATTACCCATGCGCCCTTTTTACAAAATCACACCAAACCAATCCATTTCATTACCCACACGCCCTTTTTACAAAAATTCTTACAAAAACGATTTCATTATCTCTGCAACGGTGCTGAGAGTTCGATTCTCACCTAATCAATTTCATTATCTTTGCCAAATGGGTTCTCACCTAATTGTGCGATGGATCCCAGTTCAAAATGGTGACAATTAGATTCCTAATTGTCACGATGATGAATCGATTTACAAATAGTTCTAACGGCGACAAGCTGGTGCACTAGGTAAATAATCTCATTGCAATTTTTTTTATTAATATTAGAACTAGTTCATTGATATTTCACTTGACTCAATTAAAATTTAATATTATTTGTTTTTGTAGGCGATGCCCCGTCACTGGATGAGACCAGACATCGTGACTACGCAACTAGGTCAGCAGTGCAGGTCGAAAGGCACGAAACAGGAGCAGAGCACAATGATATTGATGATGTAATTAGGAGGTTTAGAAATAGGAAGAAGAAAACGAAAAATTGATAATGTAAAATATTGTATTATTATAAGACAAACGTTACCATACTTGGAACGTTTTTTGCGTTATATAAAAAACTCATTTATCATACTATTTTTATGTCAAGCACTAATTTCAATGTTTCCTTGCGTACTTTTTGTTGAATTGTTTTTTTATTAGTTATTGATTTTTTTTTTATGCTCATGAAAGTAAAAAATGAAATATAGATTGGGTATTGGGGAATTGAGAGTGATGTGAGGGGGGGGGAGGGGCCATAAGAGCTTCCACCTTCACGTGGTTGGCCCTGTTTAGTAGAGAATAATTTATTGGAGAAATTTAATCTTGGAGCAAACCTCCCTCGATCCAGCGTAGCAACAAAAAAGTCACTGTTGACTTAGTTGCTACTCTTTCAGATCGTGGGAGGCTTGTTTCAAGTTCATGTGACTCCAATAAATTGTTCTTGAAACGAAGAGGAGCTTATTTAGGTATGTTTTGACATTTTCAACATATGTTCTAACATTATCATAAGAATGCATCTTAGAGTAAAAAATAATACATCAATTACTTGTATTTATTGTATAGATAATGATGGATTTTGATTGACTTGGCAGTGCAGGTACAAATCCTCTTACATCATGAGCAATACAACTTGTCAACCAGGGTCATGTCCAGGATATTTTTTCTTGTGCGCTTGACCAGGTTCATAATGTCACATTTTGTAAGTTCCTTTACAGTTCATAATTCAATATTAAGCTTGTTCATGATTATTGTCTAGGTTTTTTGTATGTGTTTTTTCATCTATTTGATTGTAAGCAACTCTGCATGTTTCCTGTTGTTCACTATGATTTCTCCCATTACCACTCCCAGGATGAATCCGAATGTATTTTTACATAGGTTACTTTATTGTTACTATGATTTCTCCATTTATGATTTCATAGGTTACATCATGTAAAGTTGTCAATCTCAGGTTGGTGATGAGCTTTAGTTCTCCAGATTTGGGGCTTTTTTGATATTTTCTCCCTCATGTCATTCTTGCATCACCTCGTTGTTTGAGCATGCCAATTTTCTACCACTTGTACCAATTGGCACATGTCAATCTCTGAGTGGTGCCACATTTCACCTATTTTCAGCCCACTTGACCACCTGAAAAACTCAAATCCACACACCATGTGTCTTTATCATGGAGTGCCACATGTCCTAGATATTTTAGATGCTAACATCATGCTTCTAATGTGTTATGTCAACCAATCACAGTGGTCCATGTGGCCTTGTGCCATGTCACCAGTCTGGAAGAGAGATTTGAGCCTTTTCTTTTCATGAATTTTCTATTATAATTTTTTTCTTTAGGACGGGAAATCCCTTTTGCAATAGATGGGGATTTTCCCATTTCCCTGGAGTCATCTCCTAGGACACCCTTCAAGCCATCATCCAAGAGGCAATCTGCAACTCTCTGTTGTTGCCCTCTTTCCCTTGAATTATGCGCTTCTAGAAGACCAGTTAGGGCACTCTTCTAGCCCTTATCCCATTGCTTCATCATTGTATCAACTTCTCCCACAGGCTGCTTCTATTTTTTGTCCACTTAAAGGAAGAAAACACTACCCTAGGGTGAGGTTGCTCCTCAACTATCCCTATCGCACTTATGGACCAACCAACAATATGAACATTTCCCTTACTTATGGAGACACCCCCTATGCTACTGCACATTCAATTCCAGGAGCTACTTGCTAAGGAACACTCCTACACTATGCCTAACGACCCTCCAAACAATCCCTCTAACTATTGTTGTATCAACCTCCCTTTTTGGTCTTTTAGACAAAGGTGACCCTCACACCATCAAGCACATAATGCTATCACAAGACTCAAACCCAATCCTGCATCTGTTCTCCACAAACTTCTATTCCAATTCCTTAAAATGTGATTTGTATTTTTTGAAGAACTCGGTCCTAGTTAGGGCACCTATCCCTGCTCAAATCCACCCTTCCTCCCACCTGTAAGCCTTCTTCTTTATGTGTTCTTGTTGGAGACAGTTGTGGCCTTATTGTGGCTTGTAAGTACCTCTAATGGCCTTGCTACAAGACAGTAGCGCATTTATATTTGTAAATGAAAATGAGCAGACATAACATGGACCTAATTTTCCCCAAGGAATAAGGTTTAGACTTGGACTTCTCCTCCTAGCCATGATATTCCATGGTGAGTAGAATGGAATGGTTAGAGATGCTTTTCTGTTGCACAACAATTCGGGACCTTGCCTAGTCTTGAAATTTCAATGACATTGGGGCTATGGCAGCCTCCTACTCTGCCTCTTGGGCCTTGGTACTGATGCATACAGTAAAATTGATCATATAAACTAACCAAGCCCTCTACAACCATATTTACAATCTCTTTTGTTCTTGGGAAAAATATACCTCTGGCAGAAACTAAATTATTTATAAGGCTAATTTCTGGTCCTGGAAACATTGTATTCATTTTAGTCCCAAAGTTTCAATCTTAACTGAGTTTGAGAAACCAGATAATATAATTAATCATGCAATCTATAATCACACAGAAATTTGATACTTTTAATGTCTCAGCTACACTATATAATACAACTATCTAAAACGTTAAAAATCAGATCGTGTTCTAAAATGCTAAAAATCAGATCCTCTAGATCTTGCTGGCATCTTGTGCAGGATCACCATTCAGTTCTGTTTAGGGACAACTCCATTGGCATGCTGCACTTCTTGGTGACTCATGTCTTTGAGTTTAGCACAGGTATGATTACTTCACTCTGGCCTCTACAACGTAGCTTGTCCCACAGTGTACCCTTCAAGACTCTACGTTCCGCTTCAGGACCCTCCTCTTACAGCGAGAATGCTAGGGCTTCATCCTGAGGTGTGCTAGATTTATGCGAGGGTCATCCATTTGAATCTTCCAAACTCTCTGACGTTCACTCATGCAATCTGACACAACTTCATATTTTCTTTCATGCATATGTGTTTGAGTTTAGAATTATAGATTAGCACATGGTTAATTGCTGCAAAGTGTTGATTGTGGTACTGTACAGTTACAGTAGCAATGGATTTTTGTTTTGAAAGGAAATCCTTGTGTAATCCCCTCTCCTTCCTCGACACATCTGGATAGACGGCAGCTATTCTGAGTCAGTTAATTTGATTTGAACCCATGATCAATGCACTGTTGTTTGCCATAAAATTGCATTGTCCTGACAGATATATGTGAGATGGCCTGTCAACGTGCCTTTATTTCTCATCTTGCAGGTCCAAGCCAAGCATTGAGTCCAGTTTTTCTTCCTTTATTTCTCATCTATTCGTTTTTACTACTGTTTATATGTACCAAAAGTGCCATTGCCAATGAAGGTAGGTGTTACTGAGAATTTTAGGTGCAATTTCTTTAAATTTCTCAAGTTTTTTCCCTGAAAGTTGAACTCTTGAGCATGAATTTCATCCTTGCCTCAGCTCTGTCTGGAAGAGCAGACTAAAAATGTAATGGCAGACATGTTTGTTCAAGTGAAGCCTGGCCATATAGAACTACCACCTTTATGGACTCTGAAAGAGGATTGCCTTTTTTTTGGTTGCAATTAAAGTTGCATTTTGTTCATCAGGCAATACAAACTCTTATCAAATTGCAAGGTGTAATTCCAATCTAACTAAGATGGGGTGGACAACATGCCATGAACATCCAATTCAAAAGTTCTTGTTAGGGTTTAAGTAGCTTACAGTTCTTGTTCGTGACATTAGTTTTTGAAATATCAATTTGCTAAACTGTTTTAACCCAATTTTCTCTTGATTTTATGGAAATTGGGTGTTTGGATCTAGAAAATTTAATCTCTATTATTTTGGCTTCTCTTAGTATGAATACAATTTTAATATGTAAAACCCATTACGGTAAGTAATCAAGTGTTCACTGGAGAAGCAATACCCAGTTTCAATACTCATGCTCTCCTCCTTAGTATGGTAGTTCATTCAAGTCCTCCGCCTCTTGCATACATCCTGACCTCTGAATCAATTAATTGTGAGACTATCATGCTGGGATACACCATGTTCAAACTCTTTTCCAAAAGAGTAGAAAAATTCATCTCCATATGGGCAGAGAGGAAGAAATTGCAGGTTTAAGGTTTAGTCATTGCAAATGGAATCACCGCACTTTTGACTATTTTTCAATCCTCCCAAATGCTATTGAGGAAGCAAAAGTAAGTATATTGTTGATCCATGGACACCTGTTAAGCCTTTCAGATAGTTGGAAGAAACCTACTATTTGAGAGGTTGAAGGTATACCTCTCCTATGCTTGGTGATCTCTATAATTATGACCCTATATGAGATTCAAATGATCATCTCTGGGGTCTATTATATACATTAACATAGTAGTCAAGCAAGGGTGTCAACTGCCTCACATTCTTTGGACTTCATATTTATGGATGAGAGTTTCTCATTTCAAAATCCATGGGTGGTAAAGGTGGAGGCCCTCTATGGGATCTCCATTTCACTATTTTTTGATAACACTGTCCTTCTATTTCACGAATCCAAAAACAAAAGTACATTTTGAGCTCATTCTGGGATGAACATGGTCTTCAAGTCCACCTTGCAAACACAAAATCATGTAAGTTAGCTCTCCTTATTTTCAAGGATAGTAGGTAGAAATGGTGACATCCTAGTCTTTCCTTTGAATGCTATTATTTGGTTCATCTTTTAACTTGTTTTCGACATTTGTATCAATGTTGAACAGAGGATTGCAACATTAACAACCTTGGAGAGACGATGTTTCCAACTTCAGTTTTAGGATATTCAGGCTAAGTTCTGGTTTCTTGAAGTCTTTTCATAATAATTTGTTACACATGACTTTCATTTTCTTCTTGCAGAATTTCTAGAAATGAATGGATATCTTGTGGACTGTTGTAAACAAATTTAGTTCTATTACCATGCTCAAGAGAATTTAATGTTTGTCATTATTGGAGGACATAGATATACCATAAGAGCTCGGTTCTGTGTTGTAGCCTTTTATTAAGACTTGAATTAGTTAAACCCTCGGACTTACTGCAACCCTATATTGAGGCTTGGTTCTATTGAAGCCGCCATACTTTGTACCTCTTCATTGCAGTCTCTGGCCAAGGATATAGCTACAGTATTTTGACATATTTTATGCGGCGAACATCTATTAAAATCTTAGATTATATCCTATTTACTGATGCTTGGACATAACTTTTGAATTATCTAAGTCACCTATTTACTTAAAACTAGCACATTTGGCAGATTTTTTTTTTTAAATATTTTTAACCAAGATTGAATGTTATGTACTACATATATAAATCTGGAGGGGAATGGAGCGTTCAGGTTGTACAATGTATTACTTCACTCTTGTGATTTATCAATGTTCTATTGGAAACTAAGTTGATTGCTGGTAGAGTTCTGTTGCATTATTCTGTTGTAAATTAAGTTGACTGCTGGTAGAGTGTTGCTGCATCGTACCTTTGAGGGTATCTCTATTTTTAGAGCATACAGGAGAATGCTACTGTTAATTCTAGAGGCCTCTGTTGAAGGAATTTTTATGTTGAAGGCATTTATTTGAATTCTTCATGTATCTTCAAATAATAAGGTTTTACTTGAGCAAGGGCTACTTCTGTGTTATTGAAAAGGTGTCTCTAAAATTTGCATCATTATGTACCTTTTGACATTCATTTGAGCACAATGAAACAGGCCACAAAGAATCATATAAAGAGAGAGATGTGTCATAGAACTCAACTCCCACATAGGCATAATGCCACAAAGATTTCAAAACTTGTATGTCAGAGCGTCACAAAATTTCAGTATAATATAATGCCATAAAAGATTTAGATGCCACCAAAGAAGTCATAGTGACAGCAAAAAAATTGAAAGCCTAGCCCCCCCCAAGGAGAGCTGGCCCATAAATAGCCTCTGTCCACATTTCACTTGATTAAACTCAGTTCAACACTGGAAGTCTTTCCTGGTTCTTTTGCAAATTTATTTCTCAATTTTAGAGAACTTGACAAATAAATATATTAACCCAACTTTGGTTTAAAACCCAACAAAGATATATAATCTGGCCTTTATATTCTCTTATCCGTGCACACAAATCATATACACATGTATTTCATATTACTCCCTTTCTAATGCTCAGACCTTCGGAATTTTAAACATAATCCCCGAACTTTATTTCATCATAAAATAAACCCACACACCAAGGATTTAATAAAATGAGCCAACTATACTCCCGACCTATTCAACACTGTAACCCAGACTAATAATATGTACTAAGGTCGACACACAACACTTAAACCCTAGCGCCGAACCTTATGACTGAGGTTAGAACACTTAGGACCTTATATTAATAATCTGACCCATTATAATTAAAAGACTTTTAATATATCTTATGGCCGGCCCCACACATATAATGAGCGGATTTCAACAATTGCGAACGCACATACCTTGGCTTAACCTCCGAGCGACTTTGAACGCGATCATTGTGCGATCAATCAACCCTTAGATCCGACGGTGCGAGTCCTTTTCAGAATTTTTCACGAACCGGGAGTTAATCCTCCAAAATAACGCAAAATGGGCAGTTTTCCTCCGTTGACGTGGCGCGCCCCGATAGGATCAGGTTTTTTTCGGCGGTTTCACTTTTGCGCAAAGGCGGTGCGAAATGGGTGGGTTTGGTTTCAAAAAACCGCTCTGGTTTTAAAGAGTGTTTGACTTGGGTCTCACCAGAGTTAACACAATCCTCTCTATTCTCTCGTTCCTTTGACACTGGGTTTGAACCTTGGTACAGGGCTCTCAGTTCACAACAAAACAAATTTATTTCTTTTGTAAGCGGGTTTCCACTACAATTTTAAATTACTGTTCTGCGGGAAAATACACACTACAGGTCACGTTCTTTCAATGGCTAACAAAACACATGACCCAAAACCTACAACAAGGACTCAATGCATCCATTCATGGCCTCTTACAGGGATTATAATGACAGAACACCTTCCGGTAATTTGATGGGAAATTACACCCAACGGTAATTCGATGGAAAATTACCTCCAAATCATGATTTCCCTAGGGATTTACTTTGCTCATGGATGCCAATCACTTTCCAGACCTTCAACGCATGTACTCTCTTTTTAAAAGGGTGAATGCACTTGAGCTGCTTCATCTGGCTCTCAGTGCATACATTAAAGCTACTGGGCAAGGCATTGTATTGGATGAAATGAAAGAGAAGGACATGGTGTCATCACTTCTAGACTAAAGCACGACTTGATACAATATGGGAAGAAAGTTTTTTGAAGAATGGGGCCTTTTCTAATACTATCAAGGATTCCCTTGAGCATCTAATAAATCTAAGGCAGGTTAGTTACTATATGTTTATGATCATTTTCTTTGTTGCTCTGATTGTTCGTTGAATTTGTGCTCTTGATTATCAAATTAAGTGAGACAGAAAGTTTGAAAGGATTAATGACAAAACAACTAAAGGTAAGTAATGAAAGAATGTTTTTAGGCAGACAATTGCATTCATAATATTAGATATATTGTTTTTGCATTTATTTGAATTATGGCCTTTGTTTGCAGAACCAACCAGCAGAACTTATTGCCAAATTTTTTGATGAGAAACTTCAATCTGGTAACAAAGTTACTTCAGAGGAGGAGTTGGAGAATACACTGGATAGAGTTCTCATTTTGTTCAGGTTTATTAAAGTAAGGGACCAACTGATATTCATTTATAAAAGTCTTATATAATAATTAACCCCAACAAATGAGATGTACTAATAGCTTAACATTGCCTCATGTATGAACTATGGTAGAATTTAAAAGTGGTATGAGACCCAAATGTACATCTTCAACCATTATGATGTTGGGTAAAAACCCACAGTCCCCACTTTCTGTGTATGAAAAATTGCACCTCCTATTCATTTCCCAATTAACCTCAAGACTTGGGCAATTTCACGATTCTTTAGTTGCTGGAATGGAAACTTAAATAGATAGGACGGAAGCTTTAATATCTCCTCTCCTATGGTTATGGAACCGTATACAACAACCAACTTCAACTCTAAGGTTTTTAAACCAAATGACCTCACAGCCACACTATCTCATTCTCAAATGTCAAACATAAGTAATTGACACCAATTGAATTCAACCTCAAACACCATATCGGCTATAAAAAATTTGTGCTTATGCATAACACCAAGGGTTAAATTTAATTAAATCACATGAAATGTGATTTCGGCCCCACAACCCATCAAACCATCATAACGCACTTTAATAAATCCCATTTATTTTGTCTTTCTCTTCTGCAACCTTTGATGTATTTTTTCTTAATTATCGTTCATTGTACAATTATATATATTACATCGATTGGATTTTGGCCATTCAAATACAATGTACATATACACAATACTGATCTGGGAATCAAATCTGGGGTATTGCATTCTAGGCTAGTCAATTGCTTGAAGTTGTTGAGACTAAGTAAGAGCTCTATAGGAAAATCACTTACCTGCACCCTTGTCGCACAAATCATTCAATGTATGAAAACCTTGATATGTCATCCATCTTCCTAAAAAGTAATTATCCAAAACTGCCTTCTTTCCATTGAGAAAGTCCAAATTGATTATGCAGCCAAATCCTATCCAGGGAAAGAAGCCACATAGTCCAAATGCATTTGTTTGGTTACTAACTGTTACCACGCTTGCCATTTTATCTTGAGAGTGCATGAGCCTAAGATCTTAAATGGTTTGACTAGAATAGTTATGTCAGTGAGACCAAATGGTTTAGGATCACTATTAACCTGTATATAATTTTGGAGGAGGTGCAGAAAAATATCTTTCAGGATGCATTAAAGGTGGAGGTGCATTAGACAATATTTTCATTTGCCTTGGTGTTTTGATCTTTAGTTTTTTCTCTAGTTCCATCCATTGTTTAAGTCCTAAGTTGTTCACATTTTCTTGCATCACAATTCTTGGTCTATGTTAGATACTGTCATTCTTTTTTTATATTAGTTATTTCTACTAATGTACTAATGTTTATACCCTAAAGTTTTTTGCATGTGTTATTGCCTCATCATTCATTGCCCATGCTTTATAGTTCCTTTAATTGTAGTAGTCTCAACTAGTCAATATTTCACTAAGTTGAGGAGATGTAATTAATGTCAAGAATGTTGAGTGTTTCTTCAGATGTTCATTATTTACCATGAAATGTAGCTTGCAGTGCTACTGCTAGTTGCAGATGAAATGAAATGTGGATAACAACTGCTACTGCTACTTAGGAATGAAATGAAATGAAAAGGGGATAAAAGTTAGGGAATATCAAATAAATACTGGTTTGTTTTGAATCAGATTATAGGGATTATGCAAAGATTGCTTGTGATGGGTTAACTAGAATTTTATTACTATTAAGATCTGGGACTTGGTTAGGTCCTGTAAGGCACTTTTGTAATGATCTTTCCTGGCGAGTTGGTATAATCGATTGCTCTTTTCCCAGGATTAGCTGCAGTTATTGATTGCAATGTTTCCAGATTCATCAGCATAGAGTAAGTTCTGGAAAATGGTAAATGACATGAGAATAAATCAAGAGCCAGCCCATTGTCAAATCATCAGCATAACTGGGTTCCATTGTATTGCATAAATTTTGCACAATACTCGGCAGGGGCTCTTAATTTGGCCAAGCATAATTGATCTTAATTAGCTCTATGATTATTCTTACATAGAACATCCTATCAATAAAATTTAATGTTTTTCTGATGAACAATGGACATTCAAGTTTTATTTCCATTTGAAATACATATGGGAGACATGGTGATATTGATGCATGATTTAAAACTTTCTTCACTTGTTTTGCATTCGACAGGAATTGGCAACTGTGGTTCTAGGTCTTAAGCCAGCGGGAATTGATCTTCTCTCGGTAAGGACATACATTATCTTTCCTTATTTGGAATATGATCAAAGGATGCCAGGTTACAATTATTCTTAATGCTGACAACTTTGTTGTTTGTTTCTTTGTTTTTCTGCCACCATGTTCCCTCCCAGAAAATGTTGTGCCTGGAGCCCAGTAGACGGATCACTGCTCGTAGTGCTCTGGAGCACGAGTATTTCAAAGATCTAGGTTTTGTACCCTGACCTGTATATTAGCTGTGGGGATAAGAATATTATTGGATTGTTGTAGCGTAGCTTGCATCTTCTCACCAGTGGGTTGCTCTTTGGAGATTGGAAAACTAGATGGAAACCTGTATAAGTAACACGATTAAGTATACCATGTTTTTTTTTTTTTTGTATTTTGTATTTTGCCACATTTGTTAAGGATTTGAACCTTTGGTGTAGATGGATTGTGGTGGTTCTAGTGATTCAAGAATATTGAACAAAACTTTATTTGGAAAGCAAGTTGTTTATGATTGTCAAATATGACTGATCATTTGAAATTCTTTGCCATCTGTTGTTACTGACGGGGTATTTTATAATATTGTGCAATCTGGTTTTCTATTCTTTATAGCACGAGTATTTACTTGTTATGGTGATGTGTAGAGGATATGATATTCAAGAGTTTTTTATGCTGGTTTTGATGAAAACATCTCAATAGTGATGAAACCCTTGCTTTGAATCATGCAAGGTTCTAATGGTGATGAAACCCTTGCTTTGAATCATGTAATGTTCTGATGGTGAAAGAGAATGCTTATTTTGGATTCCAACCATGAAAATTTTCTTAAAAGTCCAGCCCATAGAAAAAGGTGAAATGTTGTTTATAAATGTTTGTTGTTGTGCAAGAAGTCTTGTTAAAACATGCAATATGATATATCCATGTGATTTCGTTTTTGAAGCACATTTTTTGATTGGGAGGCATAGTTGTTTTCCAGTTATATTTCAAAATTTAAACTTTCTTGTTCGTGACGATTGTACAAAGGATTTTAGTGACATTGTATTCGCTAATTGTTTATGGATAGTTGGTGAATGGTTCATTTTGTACCTACAATATTATTTTAGGTACGAGGACCTTGGTCCCTAGGAATTAAGGGCCCCACTATTTTCGAGAGATCTTCCTTGTTGCATGAATGCTAGGGTGCCTTGATGAGAAAAATTAAGGGTATCTTCTATGATATTGATGTCTTTTCTTCAATGGATTTGACGCACCATATGTATGCATTGATGATGAAGTAACTCTGATTATCTTGATCTACATGGATAGCTCATTGTTGGTGTTGTTTGCTCATGGGTATCACTACATTATTGAGCTATTTGGATTGATGATGGGGATGATCCTAGCTAATTACTTCATGTGATCCTGTTCTTCTTCAGAAGAGGTTGGCTAAGTAGTTGATCATTGTTTTGCAACCACGGATGGTGCATTTTCTTGTTTGTGTAAGAAATTCTCCATGAATTTAGGTTCTTACATTGTTTCATTGGTGATTGGCATATCTTATTGCTAAAGTTGTTTTGGTTATGAGCAAGTTGTGGGTAGTTTCAAGACCCTCTTAGTTGCTTCTTTGAGTTTAGGTGCATGTTCCCTAGACTCCTTCCTTTCCTGGTCATGTACTGCAACTGGTTAGGCACGAACACCTCTTGGGCAGTGTATTGAGAACTGGTGGTCACGTACTATGGAGCATGTATAACTGTCACGGTCAACCATTTGTGGGCATATGGGGCCCCTGAAGAGTTGCTCCTTTGAGTTTAGGTGCACGTTCCCTGAAGTGATTAGATTTCACTAAAGGATTAGATGGGCTAGAGCTTGTTTGATTATTTAATCTTTTCTTCTTTTATTAAAATTGCCTTTGTTGATAGATCCCTCACAGTCAATGATAGTTTGTGATTGAATGGCAGCGAAAGGTTAAATTGAGAAATTGTCTTCTTTGTTGAATAAGATTTAAGCCTTATTTCCAGCTAACTGTGTATGTGCTATTGACATTCTATGAAGAATTACTCTTCTGAATTGTGAACTCTATGTATAATTGGAAGAAGAACAATTGCTGTGTTAAATCTCCAGTGGCCCTCTCTGTCTGTGGTTGAATGCAAGTCTATGTGATTAATGTGAATGTGTAAACTTGGTATATAACCTCTGTAAGAGGCCGAGAGTGAGTTGTAGTGGTTCTCAGTCCAAGTGAGGATATTAAACCTTTGTATAAGGCATTGAGTTCTGTGTGTTCGAACAAACTTCATAAGAGTGAAACCCTGTTATGCTTTGGTTGCCCAAAGAGCTTTGAAACCTTGTCGAAGGCAGCAAACCCTGCGCGTTGAAGAATTTAACGTGTTTTATTGTGAGTTGAATGATATCATTGAGGCTTGACCCCAAAGTTAATGGGGCAGAGGTTATACAAAGAAATGTGCTAACCATAGTAGAAGTCTGGTCGAGCACTATTCAAAACCCGGGAGTGGTTTTGCAAAACCAAAACAGCCCTCATCGCGCAGCTTTTGGCCGGAGGCGAAACCATTAAAAAAAACGCGATTCTATTACATGATGCCACGTCGCTGGGGTAATAATGCCCTCATCACGTTTTTTTGAAGTGTTAAAGTCAGGCGAGCAAAAAAACGTGATATTATTGTGCGTCGTCCGATCTGGAGGCCAAGAGATCTGACGAATATCGCGCGTTCAATTGCATGGAGGTTAAATTAAGGTATGAACCATTGACTCATGTTGAAAACCGCTCGTTTACGAGTTTCGATGTGTGGGGCCCGTAAATACAATACGTTATAAAAACGCCTTGTTAATGTTATAACCTATGGTTGAATGTTATAAGCGCTGGTGCATATGTTAAAGTCGTCGAACCATTGGTTTAATGATACGTGATAAGGTCGGAATACGAAGCGGTTGTTATGTTATGATTCAAAACTTAGAGAGAGGGGGTTAAGTAGTGAGTCGGCTAATACAGTTGATAAAACAAAATAAAGGAAGGGGTTCACCTATGATATAAGTGCGTGGTTAAGCTGTGAGCCTCGGAATATTTGCCTTTTTATACAGTATATAAGGGGAGGATTTCTATTATAATTCGAGCGCTTTATAAAAAGGGCCAACCTTATAACATAAGATATATATATGGTTTATGCGCGCTGGAATAATTTTTATTTCATTTTTATTTTTTTATTTTTTTAACCCGTCATCGGTATACTGACGCTTAGGTCTTGCAACGTTCCATTTAAAAAAATAATAATAATTGTTCGTCGGTATTGCGACACTTCTTCCTGGCGTCGGTCTTGCGACACTCTTGCAAAGCGTCGATATTGCGACACTTCAGAAAAGCGTCAGCTTGCGACACTCTTGAAAAGCGTTGGTATTGCGACATTTTAATACGCGTCGGAAGAGTGACATTCAAAACGTCGGAAACCATATCGTCGAAATTGTGACACTTCAGAAAAGCGTCGATCTTGCGACACTTTAATAAGCGTCGGCAGAGCGACGTTCAAAATGTCGGACCCCATATCGTCGGAATTGCGACAGTTTACAAACGTCGAAAGAGCGACGACATGGAAAACGTCGGAAGAGCGACGGTTGTTTGGAAACGTCGGAAAAGGTGTCGGCATTGCAACACTTTGGCAAAGCATCGGAATTGCGACAAAATGGCTAACCACGTTTTGTCTGGCCTCGAATTGTCGCTCTTGCGACGACTATGTGTCGGAATAGCGACGAAGTGGCCGTCGGAAATTGGGCCAAATTTTCTAGTGACCTTGGATCATCACCTTGGATGGCTACGATCTTTTTTGAGGAATCTAATAAAAAAATGGACACCACCAGTAGATTTTTAATGATGATAACATCAACCCTATGAATTTTCTAAGCTTTTGGAGGAGAAATGGTCATTGAAAAAGTAAAAAAACCATTAAAAAAAAACCATTTTTCTGCCTCAAATTTTTCCTTGTCACTGCGCGTTTTCCAGTCTTGGGAGAAATGAATTTTGATATGGAAAATGACCTTAATTTTGCAAATGGAAGGTAGTTCTAGCAACTAGACTTGAATTTTTTTCCAAAAACCTATCTTGGAGCCAATTTGGACACATGAAACCCAGTCAAAAACAACTTGTAAGTTGGGGTAAAATGGCGTTGTGCATTTAACAATTAACTAATTTTTTCTTATTTTTTCTACAAATTTGAATTTTACCTTGGGGAATCATGTTTTTACCTCATGTAATTGATGATGTAAATGTAATTATCATTTTTTTACTATTACCTAGGGTAAATACATTAGGTTAAAACTCATGATGAGGTGTAATGAATTAGTTTTCAAAAAGTTAGGGATGAGTCACTTTAAACACCCTACACTCTAATTTTCAGTTCAGACTTTAGTGGATCAGCTCCTCCTCTCATGGATTCGACCCTTGAGGTTGGGAGAGGTTGTTTTAGGCCTATATCATGTCATTTTTTACTCATTTTCAAAGGTTGGAATAGTTGGAATCAATTTGATTTTTCTAGTTGATCAAGGGAACTTGTACTCAGTTTTGGCCAAGCTAATAAATAGGAGTTGCAGCTATATTTATGGGATACATGTGGTATTGAATGTATTGCATTGTTTATTCTTTAGTCACATATGTTTGAATGTATTGTTGATATCACTTCCATGTTTATGTTATGATCTTTTACAAGTTTGAAATTTAGAATACATGCTTGTACATGCTCTGTTTTGGGTAACTGATCATATTTTTTTTCATTATCTTTTGTCTGAGAGAAATACATCCCTTATGATTTTCTCAGTCTTCTTACATTTTCAAAACCATTCCACAACCACTTCCTTCAGGTGATTGGCATTGTACCTACCTTGCCCCAGTGATCCTTGCAACCCTAACTCCATTGCTCTCACCTAGCTTTCCTTGACCTAATTCCTTTATCCACTGATTTCCCAAACCAAATCAAAACAACCTCTTGCACTCATTATCTAGCCTAAAACCCTAATTTCTCCAGCCCTCCTGGTTGTGACCCTTTTGGAGAGATCCCTATCCGACTTGATAGGGCTAGCTATCAAGTCAAAAGCTTGGTTTGTGGTTACCTCTGCTGGGATTCCTTCCTCAGCCTTGGGAATCTGGTGGAGTAATAACAGATATCAAAGCAAGGCATTGTATTTTTTGAAATATTTGTCTGTGAAATTAGACATTTTGTTTAATGTATTGGAAATAGTGTTCCAATTGAAATACAAAAGGATACCAATAATTGTCTCATTTTGTATGAAAAATGATGTCTTATTCATATATATATATATGTGTGTGTGTGTGTGTGTGTGTGTGTGTGTGTGTGTGTGTGTTTTAATTTATTCTATTGTGTTCTCCATTGTCGCTATGAAATGTTACACCACCAATTAAATATATGGATGATTAAATATTATAATTAAGAGATGTGAAATCTGATGATATGATATAACAAATTCATCCAAACATCACATTCAAATGCACTAATAAAAATTTAATTGATAGGAATAATGTTATAATATATTTGTCAAATTTTGATGAATAATGAATTTTTAAAAATCACAATAATTGCACTGTCATAGGTCAATGTTTTAAAAAAATAGAAAATGAACACTGGTGCATGTTATTTACTATGCATGAGTGCATTTATATGATACTGCGCATCAGTGTGTTTCTACGACCTATGGGCACCACACCAAATACCAATACCAATTAGAATGCTTGTTGCACTTTATCGACGACTACCACCCGAGTGGGCGGATAAGCATTGCATGCACCGGTATGGTTTGCCTTTAACACACCAATTTGTTTTTATAACTTAATGACCTGATGTGTTTTAACACCTAAATGGTGCGGTGTGTTTTTACACATTAACGGTGTTGGTGCATGCACTTTCTATTGGCCTGGTGGGTCTTTGTAGGTGACATGCACCGAGATGTTGCTAAACACCCTGGGACGTTGTTGAATGCCTTGGGACATTGCTAAATGCCCTGGGGCTTCTGAAATTTATTTTCTATCCTGGTGCTTGGTATATTTATAGTACTAGTGCATACAGAGTAAAACGCATCAGTGCATTCACACATGATGCATGCACCGATGAGAAAAACATTTTTAAAAAACTCCGGCCACCCAGTTTTTTTAGTTGTGTTGAATTTCCATTAGAAGCTCTGTCAAAACCTCTATTACCAAAAACAGATGTTGTAGAATTTTTTTTTTTTACAATTTTGGCCAATTTTATAACACTAAAAACCTCCTTTATAACCTTCGCTAGAGGGTCTTTTCCTTGTAGTGTGTGTATTTTCACATCAATACCAAGATGATCTCCTTGAGGATTGGATCGTGTGTCAAGCTAGCACCTTAGTATTGTGGGAATTTTGAGATCCTTGAGAGGATTGGACTATTAATTTTTGCAACTAGGGTTAACTTCCGCTTTAGACAACTCAGATGACATAGATGATGATTTCATTAATTTCCTCTTTTCGAGAGGGCCAAAAGCGACCTAAATATCACCTCATTTGGACAAGCATAAGTAGGTTTTGAATTTATGAACCCTCTCATGTACATTGGGTTAGGTCAGCCTCACACACATGTATAATTGGGAAGGTTAACCTTAACATCAATTGGACCCTCATGAAAGCCTATAAATACAAGTGACCACTTCCTCATTTGGATAAAATCATGGGACAATCTTCTATCTTGGTTTTTGGTTCACACAAGTCTGAGGCTCGTCCACAGAAGAATAGGTTCGCTCTGAAGTGAAATTATGGGATCTGAAGATCACATTTCAGATTTAGGGATTTGGGCCACAGTCACATGCACAACACAGGATGGATCCGACCATAGTCTCTCACACAGAAGCTCATCGGTTCAACTGAAGCCTACCAGTTGCACAAATAATTCTCCATCCATGTGACTAGGGATTTAGGTTTTCCGCAGTCCATATCAGACCCCAATCACTCGCTTCTAGGCTCGTCAGTGCGATCATATCATCCTATTCACACACAGCTCATTCTCCATGCAACCGACATTTAGGGTTTTTGATTCTTTGTCGCATACCACATTCACTCACTTACAGTTCTTTAGAGAGTGACCAAGAAGTTATAGTCGCTCAAATAACTCCTCCTCCAAGTGAGTGGGACATTAAAGATGAAATCCAAATCTTCCAATGATTTCTCTTAGTGACCATAGGGTTCGTAAGTTGACTACAGTCAATCGTAATTTAATACAGACTTCAGAATCAAAATTTTGAGTATAATCCTTAGTGACCATTTCATGGATGTTGCAAGTGTTTTTTTTGGTTAGCCACATAGACAAAGATATCGATCATTGTACTCTCTTTCTGTTGAGTCATTTGATGATTATCTAATAAGAAGAAGAATTTGAAAGGGGTTTCCCCACAGTGGGTTTTTCTCTGGTCTCTGACCAATGCTGGTGTCTTTATGTGTGAATATTTTTCTTCTATTGTTCCTTTATGTTTTGCTTCATTGATAATGATGAAATTTTTCTTTCTACATAGTTGCATATGTTGCTGAAAAATGATGTAAATCTGAATAGTGTTATGATGTTATGAGTTGAACTTAATGTGTTAATGGATAAATTAAATTATCAAATCAAAGATCAATATATCCCTATGAAAAACTAACATGGTATCAGAGTTGGGTTGAAGAAAAGTCATGGAGATCACCCCTATTATGACATTGCTGATGGAAGTAAGAAGAGGGTGGGGGAGACCTAAATTAATTCTAGGGTTTGAAGGTAACCTTAGGAAAAAAATTTATTAGGTTTTGATGGATACTATGAGGTTATGGTTTGAGAGAAACCCTAGTTTATGAAATATGAAAAGCACTTGTGAAATATTTGATGAAGCCTTAGATGGCATAGTCCCCAGTAGGCCCGGTTGGTTGATTGAAGGCAACATTGTTATGTGGACTATGGATAGTGATGGCTCTTGAAGGCCGGTTCAAGAGGGAGAGGATCACCTCTCATTAAAGATAAGTATTTCTTGACTTATGATGCTTCTTGTGTCTTTACTTTTGTTTAAACTTATGGATCTTATTATTATGATTATTGCTTATACTTCCTGCATGTATGGATGTTTCTAACCTCCTTGATGATATGTGATAAGTGGATCCTTCTTGAGTATCATACGAAATGTAGGAAAGATGGTTACATATTGGAAAAGGTAAAGAGGCGCCTAATGAAAAGGTGACAAAGTGCTACAAGCTGCCTATGTCTAATGAAAATATGCATAGGTATTTGAATACTACAAGGTATGCATGATATATTTTTTCAATGTTATCTTTCATATATAGTATTGGATGGAAAGGTAATCCCTAAGGTATGATGAGAATTTCTCCTTCTCAAATGGTTCTTGCATACATATGAAAGTGATTTGGATTCATGTTTCTTATGATGAAATGGTGTACCTGGTATTGAAAATTTTGATCATGATGAGCTTCTTAAATTCTATGAGGCTACTTAATGGTGATATTTGGTATATTGGTATACTTGATGTTTGGATAACATCTATTATTTTGGATATCTCAATCTTGTGAAGAAGGTTAGCACCTTGATTATAATAAATGGAAACTTGATACTTTGCATGCATATTTCATTATAAGACATGATGGATTTCACATAGAAGGTTATTTCATTGATTCTTATACATGGTAATATTGATAATGGTTGTGATGAGTATGATGAAAGTGTGGAAAATGGTTTTTTTGAGGTTTGGAAATGTCCTGACTCAACATGGGAGGAAATACTCGGTCAAAGTCCCGATCAAACTATTTTTTGTTAATGGCAATCCTTACTGGAATTTTGGGACCAATTTACCCTTCACGAGGTGATGCTCCAACGAATGGAGGCTTGATTTGAGGAAGACATTTTTTTTTTTGAAAATATGAAGGAAACACAGTGAATAAAGCTTACTCTACATGCAATTCTACCTCTTTGCTACTAATGTATATACAAGCCTAGGTTAAGACGTATGTTCATGGAAAAAAAAGATACATAGTATATTCGAAAATTTAAGATCAATAAAAAAACTATTACTGAGAGCATGATTGTAAATACAAGATCTGCAAGTTTTTCAAGAACATCAAAATGAATTAATTTAACGATATGTATGTGAAAATAAAAGAAAACAATTGCAAGATATAAATCAAAAAAAAGATTGCTTTGAATTCTCTTGCAAGTCAGTAAAACATCACTACACAATATGAAATGAGGTTAAAATGACTTTCAACATCCATACACATATTATTAACAACATGCAAGTATGAAGAAGAAAAATAAACAAAATGACTAACAGATTCAAATCTATTAGTAAGACATCCATCAATTTATGCAAGGAATATGATATACAAAATTATAGTGCACCTACACAAATAGAGATCAACATGGCAATTAGTAAAAAGGTTAAAGAATTAACACTTAATAAAAATTGACATGTCTCATAAAAATTTCACATTCTTCTTGCAAAAGTTAACAAGGTGCAAAATCTTCCCGCTTTTTTAATTTAACAAAAAATTTTCATTTAATAAATATAGAATACCCCACATATATATATATATATGAAAACCGAAACATGGCATTTACAATTACGTAAAAATATAATAACTATGTATGTAAAATAATAAACCAAACAATTGGACAATAGTTGCCAACCATCAGCGTTAATACTTAAAAAAAAAAAACAGATTCAAAATGATTTCTTATTATTGAAGGACAAAATTACCAACATCGATGTTGCCAATTCGCTCCAGTTTAGACATGAAATCATATGTGGTCCAGCAAATAGCAAGAAGAAAACAGTGTACAAAAGTGAAGTAGTTAAATTCTTTACAAAAATTCGTATCCACCGAAACTAGAGCTCAAGCTCGGTTTATATAGATATTTCAGGGTATGTGAGTCTTCTTTCAAAAGGGATTCTCTGGAACTGAATAGAAGCTCAAAAATTAATGAGCAGAGAGCACCATCAACTAAAACTGGTATATTCACTGAATAGAAGCTTAAAAATTAATGAGCAGAGAGCAACATCAACTAAAACTGGCATATTCATGCTGTTGAGGTCGATCTTGGATGTTAAGCAGTTGAACAACTTGAATAAACACAACAAACCGATATGAATTCATTTTGGTTTTGGTGCAGGTATATTTCAATTTGCAGCAAACCATAAAACTGTAATTGGCATATACCATCGGAAAAATATGAAACCAGAATACTTGTATAAAAAAAATCCACATAGGCTCAGTTCAGATTTGCAGGCGCATAATTCTCATTAGACGCTCTTTTGAGGGAAAGTCAGGTTCACGGAGTTTAATATTTTGTTATTTTCCTTTGAATGCTCACAGTGCGCCATCTCAATGACCTCCTGGTTATTCGAACTTGGTTGTATTAGTACCGAGATTCATGTGATCCTAAAACCGACACCAAAACATAAACAAGTAAGCACAACCTTTGTGGCAATAATAACGTAAATCCGCTCATGAATTCACACAAAAAATAGCATGCTGAAATAGAACGCAGAGAGGATTGAACATGGATCATTAGACTACGTGAAAAGACGGTTAATGATTTCAATTCGTATTATTTCAAGACGGTTAATGATTTCAAGACGGTTAATGATTTTAATGTGTAAATGTAATAACAAATTTCAATTCGTCATTGTAGTTATTAGTTCTAATGAAAATGTTCGTATTTGATTTGGAGAATTGACCAATCGTTGCATGCGTGAAGTCCTATCAAACTGCATTAGAATATTTGTCATAAAGATACGCCATAGTCATTTTTCAGTGTAAATGTGGCATTGGTGGGCCTTCAACCAATAAAAATATGAAAACCGCTAAAGGAGAGGTTTAGTTGAAAGGTCGAAGGCATGTTTGAAATTTACTTTTGTTGCATGGAAGTTAATGGAAAAAACATAAACATTAATAAACAAAACAAAATGCCTTAGTGTAACTAGACTGCTTTTTGGTCTTGAAAATCATGGAAATTTAGGTAAGATTTTAAGAAAACTTGGCAGGGATTTTTGTAAATCTACATTATAATTATCAAACTTTAATATTTTGGGTACCCTAGAGGTTTTTGATGGTGTTGAATCTATCTGCACCATCATAATCATGATTCAAACTCTGTTACTATAAGATTTTTTAAATTTTTTTGGCCCGAATTCCGACCAATTTTGGCCGTCTGTGCAATTCCTCCGTCTCGTTAGACAACTCCAAACAAAATATTGATAAAAACAAAAACAATTATCAACCTTATAATGTGTTGAGATACATGTTTTAAAAGAAATCATTTCACATTTAAAGTAGACATATATTTACATGGTTCTTGTTTTTGTTTAAAAGGGTTTTATCTTGATTAATATATACAATTAATTTACAATGTGATTGATCCACTTTTCTTAATGCAATTTTACTAAGTGAACGTGATATCTCAACGTGTAATGCAAGATGTTATGAAAAGTGTAACAAGGAAAAATGACAAAATGTCATCTTGTAAAGAGGGGTAAAGAAACAAAGTGTTGCAAGTGTCATTCAATGGAAAGGAATGATAATGTTAAGTAACACAAGTGTTGTCATGCGAAAAAAGTATCATAAAGTAGAAAACAACACTTTACACTGATGAAATCAAGACCAAAAGAAAACTTAAAGCAAAATGAAAAGGTATTTAATCAAAGAGACAAGAAGAGTCCCCGTTTATTGTTAAAACACCAAACCAAAATGGGGGTTATTGCAACTACAACAGGTTGATAATCTTGTTGTTTTGGTAAAGTTTTATTGAATGACCTGACTTGATCCTATTGATAATGATAAGCATGGTAACTATGATGATAGAAGTATAACTATGAGATTGATATTCTAGATCCTTTATTAACTGTGGTTATGTTTTGATGTGATAACTATGGAATATGATAAAACTGAATTCCCTAACTTGGTGGATTGACACAATATTGTGATCTTTGAAGTATGATGCTACATATGTTTTATCCCCTAATCACTTGACTCTAACCCTTGATGAAATACGGATGCCATGATGTGATGATGTAGTAGCTGATGTTAGCATGCTATGACCATGTTGTATATATGTTTGACTTTATGATCTAACATATTTTTTGATGCATGACAATATTATAGACAGGTTGATGACATGAATGAATATGGCTGAAGTGGTTTCCCATTTAGAAGGAGAATCTCTCCACAATATTATTACTCATATTACCATTTGCATTATACATATATTTTCTACTGTTGAAATATGATTTATGGGCATGAATAGAAAGATATCTGACATTGTCGATCTGCAGCAAAGGTCTGATCTGAGGTGAGATAGTTTTATCTCACTCTAAGCCTCAGTCACATGGAAGAAATCATACAGGTGCAAATATAGCCTCCCAGCCGCACGGATGCAAGCTCAAGGGTGTGACCGAGGTACTGAGTCAGTTCTGAGCTAAGGTTTGGCATTTGGGAAGCCACACTCGCTTGCATAACATCTTGAAGAGTGTGACTATAATCTCCCAACCGCTCAGAGGAAGGCCTATGTGTGCAATTATGTCTATTGGACATAAAAAAATAAGTTTCGCATGAAATCAGATGTTATCTTGAAGGATATAAATCCTACATACATGAAACAGACAACAAAAAGATCTATGAGAAGGAAAGTTTTAATGTTTACTATAATATGAACATGAAGATTGAACATGTGTTTGTAGATGACGAGGATATACACATAGATGTGTCATTGTGATTAAATTTTGTGCTACAAGAGTTTCACATGATTCGATTAATATATATGAGTAATTTTTGGAGTTTTGGCGTAGAATTTTGACTTAATGATTGAGATATGTTTTGGACTTTAGATCTCTCTATGATAGAAAATATAGATTTGGCATGATGACTAATGATTTTATTTGACGACTGATGATTTTCCTTGATGACAATGATATATGAGCATAGTGACTTCTAATGACTTATATCGGTATTCAAAATGGTTTTGTATTGGCATCCTTGTTCCTAGCAAAATTGCACAAGTATTGATAGTTGTGATTCTGTATGAAGATGAAACCTACATGACTTATCCTTGGTGTATGCATTTACATCTAGTGAAAGAATTTACTTGTATTATGAGCATGAGAATGACTTGAGGAAGTTTCGATTGATATTACACTATAAATGACAACTTATTGGCATGACAATAGATGATTTCATGACTTGATTAAAGCTCTACCTTTCACCTGTTCTAAAGAATTGATACTGTGATATTAATGATTTTGATATTAGTTTTGATCGGGCTTCTAAAATTTGATGAGTTTTCTTACTTGATTTGATTGAACAAATTTATTTATGTAAGGCTGATCATATTGGTTTGTGAAAGTGTTATGACTGCAAAGATAATTGTATATATCTGCATTGATAGTTATCCGGTGAAGCCAGGATGATGTGTTGATCCAAACCTCTACTTCAGAAGTGTTCTAATTTTCGTTTTGGTTTTATATACTAATAGTCCACTATTGACAGGTAATGAGCCTTTGATGATCTAAATAAGAGGGATATGTCTTCTGAAGCTCAAAATGATGAATCATGGCATGATGAATCGATTTTTGAAGTTGGGGAAAAGATAATCTACATTGCGAATTTATTGAAGATGTATTGGCAAGTGGAAATGAAAATCCTTGGACACTCCGATTGAATTTCAAGATGTTGTCAAGAAATATTGTTTAAATCAACTTGGAAACCGATGGTTGATTGAAGCATTGATGTTCCATTTTGAACATTCGTCCATATATATATATATATATATGGATTGGTCTCCAACCAATCCTAGTGTCTCTATGCATGTAATATTCCTAAATGAGCATGCAACTTATAGGAATATTGATTTTTGATTTTAGCACCTAGTAGATGAATAAATGGGGAAAGAGACCCATACTTATCTTGAATAAGCATAAAATCCCTCTTGATGTGAAAAAGGATCATAATAATAACCAAATGTAGCACTCTCATGTATGAACAAGGCATAATGGATGTGGACAAAGTCAAGTTTGACCAAGTAAATAGCATAAATGTGGGAGGAGTGGATCATCAATAAAAATAGCTCAATATGAATGAGGATAAGTTTAGACAACTATATGAGAGTTGGATTGAAGAGCCTTAGGTGTGAAAAGGGTTGAAGCAGGTTAAAGAGGTCAACCTTGGCCAAATCAAACAGCGTTGTTATGGAGGAGTGGCATTGATGAAGGTACAACGCAGTTTTGGAGGGAGATTGATTGTGTGATGGTGGAAACCCTAATGAGTGGGACCCGAGGTGAGAAGGCTCACATAGTTTATAAGGAAGAGGATGGCAGCCATATGGGGTTAGCTTATGAATGATATTTTAATATGTCTGTTTAGACTTTTTCTCTCTTCAACTATTTGGCTAAGATTGTTGGTGATGTTTAGCACTAAGGTGTTCATGTTTAGGAGTTCCATCTCTTCCCTTTAAGTAGCTCTTGGGAGAGACTTGATCCATCATTCCACACATTTTCCATTGGGGCCAAGATTCAGTCTTCAGCTACAATGCAGTTTTTGCAGAATATTGTGTTGTGTTGCAGGGTGTTGCAGTGGAGGGTTGAGAAACCCACTTACTGAGTTGATTTTGCATAGGAGGAAGGACTCCTTCTCTTGGAAGATCAGTTTGGAGGGTTATTGAGCTCATTTCAGATCTTTGGCAGCAGGCCAACATATTTCCATCTCCTACAGTGTAATTTCAGTCTAGAATTGTGTTATTTTGGAGGGCGGCTTCAACAGGGGATCTTGTGGTTCTTTTTGGGAGTTTTCCTGTGATTGAAGGGTTCATCCTTTCATGGGGGAAGACCTTTGAAAAGATATACATTATATATACATTAATTCATCCTTCTATACTCTTTTGCTTCAGTTTTCAATGATTATTCAGCCTTAGTGCTGAAGATCACCATTTGTATTTGGGTGTATTCCTAGAAACCCTTCCTGGGTTCTCTTGGAATTGTATAAAGGAGACTAGATCTCAGTTTTTGGGCTATATTGATTAATATAACATCAGATCTATTTGTATCTTCTATTCTTGTGTATAAACCTTCATTAGATTACGTTTTCTCTTTATGCAGTAATTTCATGTTGCAGTAGTTTTGGGGTTTTAGCATTTTTTAGCTATACTAGGTATGGGAGGTTTGTTTACCTCACCTAGTTTGATTTGTTTCTGATCTACTCTTGGATTTAGATGTCACATTTTTAGTTCTAAGGGATCCAAGTGTTTATTTCGAGTTTTGTAGCATACATTTCTGAAAATGAGTTTTTTATGCGTGCATTGTTTATTTTTCCCATTGGGAATATTACAATGATATCAAAGCATGATCTTTGGCTCAACCTGTGAACTTCAAGCTAACATGCTATAAGAAGAAGTAAATATCATAATGATGGAGAGAATGATATTTGTCTCATCATTTTTTAGATCTATGAAGAACCTTTTCAAGGAGGCTAAACAGAAAGAAGAGAAGAGAAGCAGTGAAACTTCTAGAGGGTTTCAAGAAGAGGAAGGGCCATGTACTTCCTATTCTCAAAGGAAAGAACCAATTCTGCAGAAATATCCAAAGCATTACACCTTGCCTCTTTTCCTTTTAAGGAAGAATACAAAATGCATGGAGATGGAGGGCACTTGGAACATGAGATCCTAAGTGGATACCTTGCAGAATACAAGTCACAACCTAAAGCTTTCAAGGAGATTCTAGCTCTTCCTCAGTTTATTCAGCTAGAAGAAGAAAGGAGGCCCTACAGCAATAGGAGGATGAGAGGCAATAGATTTCTATTGTCTACTTTTGATGGATCATTCACATGTACAAAAAAGGCTTGGGTGATGAAACTAGATGCATTCTTCCTACTATATCCGGTGGTAGAAAGAGAGGTTGTTGAGATCTCATCACTGCACCTTGAGGGCAAGATAAGAATTTGGTGGTTAAGCCATGTGAGTCATGCAAGAGTGTCTACTTTTGCATATTTCACTCAAAGGGTTATCAAAATATTTGATAAGAATAAATTAGAAGGGGATGAGCCTTCACCACCACTTGAGGAGATTGGTACCAGTGCCGGTACAACTATGGAGGAGCAACCATCATCCTCAGCAGATGGGGAAGCCAACACATTGGAAGGAGGAGCCCTTGTAGCCATACAAGATGTTCCCAAGTTTCACCAAGGTATGCATGAATTCCCACTTTTTGTTATTTCAGCAAATCTTATGGAGGGATGTGGAAATCTTCCTTTGCATGATCTAGGATCAACACATACTGTTGATTGGGAGCAACAATATTGCACTACGTTGTGCAACCTTGAATTGTTCAAGGAAGGGATGAATCATCATCCTAATGTGCCATGGTTGAGCTGCACACAACACTTGGGGTTGGTCCAGTGTGGATTTTTGAAGGATAGGATGAAATTTATCCTGAACAAACTTATGCAGAACTATATGTTCATCCTTGAGTTGGAGCATGAGACAGAAAATACACCATTGAGGAGGAGGATGATAGCGCTATCATTAGGCAACAGTGAATAGTTGGGGGGCCAGCTATCATTAGAGCATTCTAATGACCATTACACTTGTATGAGATTGGATGAGTATTTGATCAATGAGAGACACTTTGTCTTTCATCATTGTGATGGATCTATTGGGATGGGAATTGTGCAGGCCTATGAGGAGGTTTTGCCTCCAGCACACTTGGATATTTATGGATTCAAGAGGGTCATTGGTGTGGGATCTTCTCTAGGAGATCTCCAAAGGGTTGCATTTCAACATCCCATGAAATGCAAAGGAAGAAACCTGATTTGGGAGGATGGTAGTCTTCATTGGACGAGTACCAAGATGGAGCATGGTAGGAGACATCCACGTGGATGAATGGGTGTGGATGGAGACCAAGAGGTTGGTGAGCCACTTGCATATTTATGACACTGGGCAGCAGGAGGCATGGCTGCATTGGCTACTCTTGAAATATTTCGGCGATCATGTGATATATCCTTCTCCAAAGGGTATGTTGGTGGAGGAAACTTGGCAGGGCACTTGCATCATATGGCAGCAAGGATTGTGGATGCATTGTGTTGATATGACATCCTTCATGTCAATCATTATGTATTCACCACATGATTTGTATGATGGAGGTGTGAAGGAGCAGCAAAAACTATTGTTGCTTTGGTTGTTCTTGGGAGAGCATGGGCAGATTTTCTCTCATACTTCGCATGATGTTGCAGGAGTAGGAGATGGCTTTTTTATGGTGCATGGGGGCTACTCCTTAGCCTTGGATGATCAGGATATACTTCCACTTTGGAAGTAATTTCCTATATGTAGCATCATTGTGGGATATGTCTTTGACAATGAGCGTGTCGAAGAATGGAGCTATGAGTTGGAAGGAGCCTATTTACATAGGCCAACAGCATTGTCACTTTGGAGCTTGGGCTTATTGATGGATTGTCCCCAGGATCACTTCACATTTGATGCACTTGGTGGACAAGGAGGAGGTGAGAGTGATGGAGTAGTGGATGGAAACATCTATTACAAAGATATGATCTTCTTAACTTGGATTTCCAAGCATAAGAAGGAGGATATTCATGCAGCACATGGTTCATTCCTCTTCATGGGAGTATGTCATACCACTATGGAGGGCTTATTCATGGGTCCATGTATCATATTACTTCCATTACATGGTATGAACTTTGTTTTTGCAATTATTGATCATCTAACACAGTATTTGCATACTCTTACCATTTCTATACAGTGCATTGCTCCACAAGAGGGCAAGCTTTTCATTAGGCTCCATGGTCAATTTTGGGCCAAATTATATGATGGAGACAACCATATTTTATGTGGCATTGGGAAAGTGTTTCATTATTCTTCTATGTATGCTCAGTTGATTCACCAAGCCATTTACTATTCACTAGTAGATGTGATGACATACACAACTATCCATTTGTCAAGAAACAACTTGCCATGTTATTTTCTGATGCAGCTAAGAGTAAAATTGCACTGGTTGCATTTGAGGGACCATTGTCCTTCTCCCTTATTACATATGGCAGCTAGCATGATGCTAATCATGATTCCATTTGCTGATGTTGTTCTTATTTTTATTGGGAGCATGATTGGGGGAGAGACACATTGGCTGGATGTGTCCTTGGGGGAAGAGCTTTCCCACACTTTTTTCATTACATGTTCCAAGGTGAGCATGGGAGGTAATATGGCCACTACAGTAAAACACTTTCTTCTATATGAGGTGGGCCATGGGATTGACTGGATGCCATATGGTGATGATTTCCTATCCATCACATATGGGATGGTTTGGGCCAGCATGATTCATTACATTGGAGGGAAGATCTTTGGAGATCCAACCTTCTTCTTGCCACTTGAGGGCAACATTTTTGTAGCCCAAGACCAACATCTACTCTAATATTGTCATAAGTGGAGAGAGGGATAGCGTGGGGTAGGCTATTTTTTCTACCATGTTAAGTTATTCAACCCACCTACATTCCAGGAGCCAAAGGTGGAGGAGAATTTTCAAGATTTTCCATGTTGGGAGGTGACTCATTTTATATGGATGATAGCTTGGGGATGGGAGATTCATATGGGGATGATAAATCCCAATCTATATCAGATCTCATGCCTCAAGAAGGCCTATAGACAGCCCATTTTTTCCTCCATGGATGTTTTACTTTTACATGATGATAGTTATTTGGGATGCTCACCAAAATCTAGATGCATACTTGGGAGGGGCAATTTGGAGATGTATTGATGAAAAACATCTTGTTCCTTGGAGGATTTTATCATATATAGATGCTACAGAAGGAGGAGAGGAGGCTCTTCAGTTATATCCTTGTAGTTTCTTGAGGACAAGCAACATTTGGGAGGGGAGAACTGTAATATTCCTGAATTAGCATGCAGCTAATAGGAATATTGATTTTTTCTTTTAGCACCTAGTAGATGAATAAATGGGGAAAGAGACCCATATTTATCTTAAATAAGCATAAATTCCCTATTGATGTGAAAAGGGATCATAATAATAACCATATCGAGCACTCTCATGTATGAACAAGGCATAATGGATGTGGACAAAGTCAAATTTGACCAAGTCAACAACATAAATGTGGAAGGAGTGGATCATCAATAAAAACAGCTCAATATGAATGAGGATCAGTTTAGACAACTATATGAGAGTTGGATTGAATACCCTTAGGTGTGAAAAGGGCTGAAGCAGGTTGAAGAGGTTAACCTTGACCAAATCAAACAGCGTTGTTATGGAGGAGTGGCATTGATGAAGGTACAACACAATTTTGGAGGGAGATTGATTGTGTGATGGTGGAAACCCTAATGAGTGGGACCCAAAGTGAGAAGGCTCACATATTTTATAAGGAATAGGATGGTATCCATATGAGGTTAGCTTATGAATGATATTTTGATATGTTTTTTTAGACTTTTTCTCTCTTCCGCTGTTTAGCTAAGATTTCTAGTGTTGTTTAGCACTAAAGTGTTCCTGTTTAGGAATTCCATCTCTTCCCTTTGAGTAGCTCTTGGGAGATACCTGATCTATCATTCCACACATTTGGCATTGGGGCCAAGATTCAGTCTTCAGCTACAACGTAGTTTCTGCGGAATATTGTGTTGTGTTGCAGGGTGTTGTAGTGGAGGGTCGAGAAACCCACTTTCTGAGTTGATTTTGCAGAGGAAGGATTCCTTCTCTTGGGAGATCAGTTTGGAGGATTCTTGAGCTCATTTCAGATATTTGGAAGTAGGACAACATATTTCCATCACCTACAACATAATTTCAGTCTGGAATTTCATTATTTTGGAGGGCAGCTTCAGCAGGGGATCTTGTGGTTCTTTTTGGGAGCTTTCCTGTGATTGAAGGGTTCATCCTTTCATGGGGGAAGACCTTTGAGCAGATATGCATTATATCTACATTATTTCAGTCTTCTATACTCTTTTGATTTAGTTTTCAGTGATTATTCAGCCCTAGTGCTGAAGATCACCATTTGTATTTGGGTGTATTCCTAGAACCCTTCCCGGGTTATCTTGGAATTGTATAAAGGAGACTAGATCTCTTTTTTTGGGCCATATTGATTAATATAACATCAGATCTATTTGTATCTACTATGTATGTGTATAAACCTTCATTAGACTGCACTATCTCTTTATGCAATTATTTCATGTTGCAGTAGTTTTGGGGTTTTAGCGTTTTTTAGCTATACTAGGCATGGGAGGTTTGTTTACCTCACCTAGTTTGATTTGTTTCTGATCTACTCTTGGATTTAGATGTCATATTGTCATATCTAAGGGATCCAAGTGTTTATTTCAACTTTTATAACATAAATTTCTGAAAATGCGTTTTTTATGCATGCATTGCTGAGTTTTCCCATTGGGAATATTACAATGCATGAATGATTTTCTTCTATTGTTCATTTATGTTTTGTTTCATTGATAACGATTATATTGTTCTTACTACATAGTTGAATATGTTGTTGAATAATTATGTAAATATGAATAATGTTATGATGATATGGGGTGAACTTAATGTGTTAATGAATAAATGCAATTATCAAAGAAAATAACAATATAGCCCTATGAAAAATTAACATGGACCAGTGGCCTTCCAACCTGCACTGTCACCAACAGTGAAAGTCCATGATGTTTTCCAAGTTTCATCACTCAAGATATATGTCCAGGATTTTGATCATGTGATTGATTAGTATTTATTGTAGGTGGAACAAGAGGGATAATTTCAACCATAACCTTAGTGTATTTTGTAGTGGAAACAACTCATGCTCTAGAATCGAGAAATCGAGCAAATTAAAGTGCAGTGCAAACACTTTGGGCCTGATGAAACTACATGGGAGATGTTTGATCAAATGTGGGCTTTGTATCCTTCCTTGTTTGATATTTTATCATATATGTTTGATTTATGTGTTTTGGTTTAAGTTTATGCATATGTGCTTTGTATATATTACAATGAGTTGTTTTATAAACCTCCAATAAGTAGTGTCTTTTAAATATAGTGTCAGGTTGTGTTATAAAGATCCAATAAGAAATATGGTGTTCATGGTTTCATCAGTTTGGTATGATGTAAATGTTGCATAAAGTTGTGTTATAAATCTCTGTGGGCAACATGTTTTTTTAGTTATAAGTGTCATTGAACACTAGGTACGGTGTTCCCCCAAGGGGGGGGGGTTGTAATATCCCCTGGTTAATTTCCCATGTAAATAAAATAAGACCAATGTCATGGGACATGTATTGTTATGAAACCAACTCCAAAAATAGAAGAAAAGAGAGATCAACACCTTATAAATAAGCCACTTCGAGGGGGAAACCTCCAATACATTACATAAATGAACAATTCTTGGATGATACAAATGAAAAAAACTCCTTTCTATATATAGGAGTCCATGGGGCCATAATGTAATCCTAGACGACCTAACAATAATAATGTAAGGGCACAATAATAACAATTTGGGGGTTACAGGGGTACAACGATAACAATAAGGGGGCTACACTAACAACAATAAGGGACTATACTAGTAATATAGGGACCTAACATGCTCCTCTCCTTCAAAAAAGTGTTGTCCTCAAGCTTGAGTAGCTCTGGGTGCTTCTGTATAAAATTCTCATTCTCCCATGTAGAATCTTCAGTGGGTAAGTTCTTCCATTTGATGAGATACTCTAAAATTGATCGATTCTGTAGCTGTCGAGTTCTTGTTTCCGTGACTGCTTCAGGTTCCAATACGGTTTTTCCTTCCTCATCAAGTTCTGGAAAAATTATTTGAACTGGAAGTTTGTCCCCTATAACCTTATTTAAGCATGAAACATGGAAAATTGGGTGCACTCACGAAGAAGTAGGAAGCTCCAATTTGTATGCCATAGTACCAATCTTTTGCAACACCTTGTAAGGACCATAGTACTTTAGCGATAATTTATTATCCTTCTTAGCTTGCTTGAGGGACATTTTTTTGTATGGTTGTAGCCGTAAAAATACCCAGTCTCCTACATCAAAACTTCTCTCACTATGATGTTGATCTGCCTGTTGTTTCATTCGATTTTGTGCCAAATTTAGGTTATCCTTTAAGAGTTGGAGAACTTCTTGTTGATGCTCGATGTGATCTTCCACTACTTGAACCCTAGAATTTTCCCTTAAAGAAGATGTGATGGATGGTGGATGATATCCATAAAGTGCCATAAATGGGGTCATTTTTGTTTCATTATGGAAGGAAGTGTTATACCACCAGTCAACGAGAGGTAACCACTTGACCCATTGTTCTTTCTTACTAGATACAAAACAATGAAGATATCGGTCCAAAAATTTATTCACTATCTCTTTTTGACCATCGGATTGAGGATGATAAGATGAGCTATGAGCTAGTTGAGTACCCAGACAAGAAAATAATTCCGTCCAAAAATTTCCTGTAAAAATGGGATCTTTGTCACTTACAATAATATTCGGGTTTTCATGTAGCTTTTGAATTGTTTCCATAAATGTAGTATCAACTGTACTTTCTTTAAATGGATGAGATAATGCACAAAAGTGTGCATACTCAGTAATTCTATCAACTACCACCACAATGACACTCCTTCCTTCAGACTTAGGTAAACCTGTGATAAAATCCATTGAAATCTCCTCCCAACGTTGACTTGGAATGGATAAAGGTTTTAGAAGACTCGGGGTCTTAATTGTCTCAACTTTATTTTGCTGGTAAACCAAACATTCCTCCACAAACTTTTGAATATTAGATTTAAGGCCATCCCAAAAAAAATATTTCTTCACCCTGTGGTAAGTTTTTAAAAATCCTGAGTGTCCTCCTAAAGGAGAAGTGTGCAATTCCAAAAGAATCTTTTGTTTTAGTTGGGAATTCTTGAAAATATATAAGAGATATTTGTACCATAAGGAATCATTTTTCCAACTAAATGTATCAGATGTACTAGGATCTTGCTGCAACTTTTGAATGAGTGTCCACACTTCTTCATCCTTCTTCCATTCATCCCTTGCTTCGATTATCCAATCAGGTTGGATAATAGAAATGGCACAAAGCAATGTTTCCACCTCTTCATCCTTTCTTGAGAGTGCATCTGCAACATTTAGCTTCCCTTTTTTGTAGATGATTTCAAAGTCATAACCCAACATCTTTGTGACCCATTTTTGCTACTCTTTTGAAGATAGTATTTGTTCCAAAAAGTGTTTAAGACTATCATGATCAGTTTTTACCTTGAAGTGTCTTCCCATTAGGTAAGGTCTCCATTTCTTTAGTGCATGTAGTATTGCCAACATTTCCTTCTCATAAATAGCCTTTTGGGTGAAAATGTGAAGTTTGGTTACACTTTTTTCCCTTTTTTGAGAAAAAACTTTCATTTTTTTTTATTCTTCAACTTTCTGCAAGCTAAAACAATTTTTCTGTTTAGAATTTCATTTTGCGATAAAAATAAAAGTTGTCAGAAATTTTGTTAGCTTTCTATTACTTATTTTTTGGAATTTTTTTATACACATTTGATATTTCAACTTAGCGTTTCTTTGAGTGTGTGTCTGTTAACAATCAAAGGATTCATAAGAAGTCATGTTAATACGCAATGTTGTATTCTTTGAAAATTTGAGTTTTTGAGAAACAAAATGTGTTACAACAATCTAGACAAATTCTACTTCAGTTTCGTCATATTTACAAAGCCAGTGGATGCATATCATAATTACTAGAATTTTTTGAACTGGTCCAATATGAAAAAACTGCATATTTTGAATATGTTTCACGACGCAAGAAATTTCTTAACATATAAGTTATAAACTAAAAAAATTAAAGCTACCCGTTAGAGACGACGGACCAATATAATGCACCATAATTTTTTCAATGTGTTTTACAATGTATTTTGGAAGATACAAAATTTTGATTTCACTGAATCACAATGACCTTCAGAAATTGTTTGCACTCGTTTTATTACAAAATTAATTAAAATTAGTAAATATTTATGAAATTCCATAAAAGTTATATTTCTTGAAAGTAGATTCAATTTTGAAAATTCTTGTCTTGGTTTCGACAGTTAATTCATAATGTTTCATGGAGTTTAATCAGTCCAAAGTTGCATATACGTATTCAGAGCTTGGCTCTGCGTAATCGTTGACGTGTTAGTTCGGCCGAACTCTTAAACAAAGTTCGGTCGAACTGTTTTTTACGCCAACGGCCCATCAAGTCTCAAGACATAAAATTTTGGCCGAACTTTTTATAAAATTTCAGCTGAACTTTTACTTGACTTTCCATTGGCTGGAAAATACCGCAGAGCCCCTCCAAAAAAAACATTTCGCGGCAATATAAATTGCCGCAAAATCATTCATTATTTTCGCATATTTTCGCA